>JAFBJR010000086.1:2351954-2790116 GCA_016785285.1 Brachirus orientalis
AAGAAGAAGAATCAATATACACTTTATTTAATCTATTAAAAACCAAGTGATTAATTAAAGTTGCAAACACTGAGCACACCAACTTTGCTGTGATCGCCCATCTCTGCCTACAGTCATCCTGAGACACCTAGGCTTATTCACACAGCTTAAGTCTATGATATTTTAATAGTTTATGAATATGTTAACTCCTTAATCTCGCTGTTAGAAAGATCTTTACAACAGGAGATAGAAGTCGGTGTCACTGTGGGAACCACCCACTCTCCCACACCAAACTCCATTCAGAAAATCAGTGATTTAATGTCATAGCACACAGGATTTGTTGATTCACTGCTGCCTCCATCAATGATTTAAAATGTGTTATTTGTGATTCTGGAGTTTGAAATCCTACATTTAAATTTACCTCAAACAACAACAAAACTTACCATGTCCACGTGAGCTAAAATCACTCATTTTCTCTATGGACTTTGGAATGGGAGTGTGAGCGACTGTCAAAGTGAAACAAACTTACTGTAATTTACCTGTTGGAAAAGGCTGTTTAACAGCCAGATAAATCAGTGAACATATTCTTATGATATCATTGACACGTGCTGGTGCAAAAAATATTAGTTAAGCCGTTTGTTAAGTCTTTTTTCTTCTTTCCCTGTTGGCAGTCATCCTTACAGTTGTGGCTTATTTATTTGGTTTATTTTGTTTTGAGTGTTTTGAGTGATTTAAATGTTTTATCCTCCTGGGTGGTTTTTACGGTTGGGGTTTCTTTGTTATGAACATACAGTAAAATTTGTGTCGTCTCACCTCTTTGCTCCAGAAATGCCTGCACAGTGGCCGACTTTCCCGTCCCTCCAGAATATATCGGATACACAGACACGTTGTAGCACACAAACTTCTGTAGGTCGTCTTCATTTGACATAAAGATAAAGAGTTTATTTGAGTTTTTCACAAGCTAATTACTAACCCATGCTTTAATATAACAGAAAAGATTGATGTTATGGTGAACTGGTAAACACAGATTTTGGGTGAAATATTCTATTAACGGTGCCTTGACTTACCTTTAATAATGGTGTGTCTGGTGCTTTTGTTTTCTCTCTGCCAGTCCATGACCTCCTCACTCGCCCACTCCACCACGTACTCTGTCACTGCTGCGCTATTGGGCGGCTTCCACTCCACCCACATCTGGCTGTTATTCGGCCACACCCTCAGATCCTCCACCGGGGGGAGCACTGCGACGTGCACAATCATTTGCGTTAAACATGAACACTGTTACAAAGTTAGGGACCGTACACATGAGAACTAGTTTAGGAGGATGAGCAGGAGTTTTGCATTGTGCTGGCTTTTTATCCACACATAAACGCTATTTTTGTAAAACGGATATACAGTTAAAAAAAAGAAAACGAAATTAAAACACCAACTTTGGGAAAATGATAATGACATTGTTCGTCGTAACTATCAGCGTCTTTTTCTTGTGTCTGGAGTTCATACACATCATGCTAGCTTCATGTTCATGCTCCATGTCTTCTTCTTTTTGTTTTTGGTGTATTTATGTAGCAGCGTTACAGCGCCCCATACAGGCCTGGCATATGTACTAGAGCATTAAGGTTTCAAGGTTTTTGTGTGTGAAGCAGCCAGAGTGTCAGCAACTGAATTCTGCGCATTTAAAACTGAAGGCAACAGCTTCCTCGTTGCCAACTTCAGAGGTCGATGCACAAAATGGAGCTCAGCGTCACCATGGAAACCTACCATGTGCCTTTTCTGGGATGAATAATGACGCTTGAGGCGACTTCCCCACAGAATTAATGGCAGTGACGTATACTCTCAGGGATTTCTGGTCTTCCAGGTGAATGTCCTTCAGGAGCGTGATGGTCCTGTGGGTGGCGTCGCTGTCGGACCTGTTGACTGGAAAACTCTCCCACTCTGCGCTGCCACTCCTGATTTTTTCCTTCTGCTCTTGAACTTTTATGTCAAAACTGGTGATCCTGCCATTGGCGACCACGGGATCCTGGCAGAACAGAGCCACACACACACACACAGAGTATGTTAGCTTTATAAAAACCTCAGTCATACTGCTTTAACCAACACCAATTAAGTTCTACGTTTTTAGACAAGTGAATGCATATGAAAAGCAACATTCAAGTTCCTCCAAGTGATGTAACAAACTCAAATACTGTGATGCAAATTTTGCGGTTAAGAGATTGTTACGACGTCCCGACACTGTATCAGATATTGAATATGCAAAGAGACCAAGCAAAAGAAAAAAAAAAGAGAGTAGTGTTAAGGCTTCAAAACTGAAAGTCGTGTGACTTTACCTTACACAATATCTGCACTCGCCGTTTGCCGACGTCATCATCCTTAGAAACTTTCCTCCATAAATCTGGTTTACTACCTGGTTCTGAGACAAAGAAAACCCAAAGTAAGTTTTAAAATTTTACTCTGCAAAAAGAAAATCCATCAAGTATTTAATTAAAGGGAGTCAGAGCTTTTCGACATCAAACTCACTGGCCTCAGGTGTCCTCTTGGTGGCGTTGGTGCTCCATTCGCTCCAGTAACCATAGCCCTGTTTATCAGTTTTGCATCGAAGCTGAAACACGTAAACCGTGTGCGGCTGAAGTTTCTGGAGTCTGAAGGACTCGATGTCTTCTGCGATGTCAGCAGGAGGAACCTAAAACACAAGACAAGATAAAAAAAACAATGAAATTTAAATACGCGTAGCAGGGATTAACTCTGAAAAAATGTTTAACTCCTCCCTGTGACTGTAAATTCTGCCAGTTGACAAACAGCACACATGGGGCTACACTGTCCTGGTCAGTGTTAAATACGTGGAATAAATTTGACTTAGGTTTATTGGCAAAATGTACAAACTAGCAGCTGTTTGCAATAAACAAATCAAACAAGAACACTTTAAATAGCTCAACACAAGTAATATTACAAGTGGTTTCTCCAAATTCAACACAAAATGCCACTTTTAATGACTACTGCTGTCTCAAAATGATTCAACCTCATCAACAAGCATCTTTAGTACTTAAAGCGCCCTTTGCTGTCATGCCTTGCTGCAAATATGATGCACAGCCAGACACCAGCTTCTGGCAACGTTATTGGGAACGTCATTAATTTCAGCTTTGGGAAACATCAGTCAACATTTTATGTCAGAAAATATTTTATTCATCAGGAAAACAATCAACAGATTATTCTCTTATGAAAATAATCGTTTGTTGCAGACTAAGCCACGTTCATGGAAAACTTTTAAGAATGAAAAAGACAAAAGGAAAGGAAAAAAGTTCACTTGGATAAGGCCTTGTATATTTAACTTTCATTAAAGGCTTCATACTAAATGAATGTGATGATGTTTCATATAATTTGGTGTTGATTTCGTCATACTTACATATGTCCAATCATGAGCTCCACTTTGGCAGAATCTGATTTCATACTTTAATTTGGGGACATATTGTTTCTTGATGGGACGACTCCAGTTCAGGAGGAGGGAGGTGGGAAACGTCTTCTCTGAGATGACTCTGACGTTTGCTGGAGGGTCTGTTTTCACTACAGTGACACAGGCAGTGAAGAAGAGGCACTGTCATCATCATCATCATCATCACTACTCTCAAGGCACATAATATGTTAAACCATTCAACGCAAGACTCACCAAAATACCCAGCTCCTTCTCTCAGAAGCTCAGACTCGACTGTTCCCAGGTTGTTGTGCGCCTTCACACAAACCTCCACGTCCATAAAATGTGGGAAAATGGCGAGAGTAACTGAGGCTCTGTTTTCTTCAGTGCTCACGTTGTAGCTGGCATAACTGTAAAGAAGATTCGTTTTATTTTCTTTAAGAAGAATTTTACCATTGTCGACACTCTTTCATCTTCTTTGACCTCCAACACCAAAGTTGGAGAAAATCTGATGTTTTTTTTGTTTTGTTTTTTTTTAAATAAATAAAATGGCTGCCTAGAAGTAGTGCAACAATACCAGCCTTACCTCTGTCTCACAGATTAACTACAATCTGAATGAAAATATCCAGCAATTAATCAACAAAATACTTCAGAGAATTCACTTTAGAATGTGTTTTTGTAAGCTTGGCAGACACATACTTATTAGTTATACATACAGTATATGGGGGGAAAAAAAACACTGACATACACTGTATACAGAGAGTTAGCAGGATTATTATTTATTAACATTAAACTAAGCTTATTTTCACTCTGAAATTAACCAAAAACAGATTGAACTTCAACTGAAACATGAGGAAGTGTACTCACGTAACGATATTAAACATCAGCGTGTACTTTGTAACTACATCTTTGCTTTGACGTCCCACTGTGTCCCAACTACACGTGATGGTCGGGGAGATGTAGGTTTTCTCCTGGAGAGCGATACAAGTCAGATTCACTGGCTGCCTCGGAGGATCTGGAATTAAACACGCAGTCGTGACTTTATTCCTTTAGTACCAAAATGATTCAGTTTGAATTATTTCTTTGTTAAATGAGAAAAATCGGAAAACTTGTTATGATTATTATATTAAAAAAAAAACACTTATACCGATTACTTTCACTGTTAAAGATTAATAGAAACTTACAGCCTTTATGAATTAAGATCCCGTGGACAAATTTGCCTTTGTTTAGGGCAACGTAGGGTGAAACCTCCCGAGAAAGACAGTATAACCATTCCCTATTTTCTCCACTGATGTGGACGGTGACGTTCAGGGTCGTCCTGTTGATCTTGGTGTACTGCTCTTTAGGTACATTAATATGAGACAGATTCCAATAGAGGTTGTCGGCAGTAACTTCATTGGTGTCAACAACCATACACGAGGCTGTAAAGTCAGTGCCGATCTCGACCGCCAGAGGCTGCGGAGCCGTGACCAAGTGGTTGTAATTTCCTAAAGGAGGACAGAGGAGGACAAAAAAGTGCTGATCAGAATAAAACTCAGACAAAACAAGTGATGCACATTTCCCAAATCTATTACCACGAGTGCTCTGTCTGCCCACAGTCGACACACAAAACCCACACAGACGCCTGCTGCTTGGTTTGAAAAGTGACTACATTCCAGATTTTATTAATTCTGAATTAAGAGATTGTTATGGTGTTTTAAATGTGGCTGTATGAGATACGGACACATAGTTAGCACTGACTGCACTGATAAGCATGAGACACGGAGGCATCGTCTCTGTGACAACATCACTGCCACGGAAAAATGATTTTAGCTACTTAACAAAAGGCTTACATAATATAATCTACTTCGGCCGAAGCCTGCAGTATTTTTAGAACATGTCCACTGCTTCATCTCACTAGAAAGACTTTCCCGACAGGAAAAAAGAAGTTAGTGTCACTTTGAAAACCACTCTCTCCCAACACTGAAATCCATAGAGAAAATCTGTGATTTTACACCAAAACACACAGGAGTTGTTGATCCACTGCTGTCTCATCAGTAAGTTTAAATGTGCTTGGTTTTTTGTGACTTCTGTGTTTGAAATTCTTTGCTTCACTTTAAACTTAGCAAATGAAGCAGCTGTAGACCAGCAGCTTCTGTGTCCACAGGGGGTAAAAACACTGATTTTCTCTATGGACTTTGGTGTGGGAGAGTGAGCGGTTTACAAAAGCAGCACAAACCTCAAATTCCAGTAGTAAAAAAAAACTGTCAAACAGCAAGACAAAGCAGTAAGCATATAAATTTTATAGCATGCACTCAGGCCGACTGTTCTTACTGTGTGTCTGCCTGACTTCAGCTGTTTCTCAACAAAGGGGGCAAACACAGTGCACAGTCAACCATACTTAAAAAACCCAAACTATCCTTCCACCTCTGTAGTTTTAATGGTGGTTAGCACTGTAGCTGACTTGAGTCACAACAGATGAATGGCCTGAATTCAAGTGAAACCAGACACCAACATGATGAATGTTTTTTCAACTACTGCCAGTTACTTCTGTGTCGTCATACTACTGTGATTCATTAGCGTTCCTCTGGTTTCTGTCCTGCCATTGTCCTCCAACATTACTGACACACACACAAAACAGTGTCACAGGAAGTGTTGGGAGAAAGTTGGAAGCTCCTTTTACCCACAATCTGTTATTCCAACTAAAAGCTGCTCCCAGTTTTAGTGACCACAGACATGACAACTGACAGAGGGGGGCGCTGTTCAAACTGCTGGACTCTGCACTGATAAACACAAAACCAAATGACCTCAAAAACAGAGTCAGCAAAGATGGGAAAAACAAGGGTAAACAGCAGAGTCATCTTGACCAATCATCTTGGTCAATGTTTAATGACAAATGTTTTTTTATGGTTCAAGGACACACAAGACACGTCTTAGAGAGGACAAATGAAAGTAAACAGAACTTGGAAAACAGTGCAGCCAACACACTGGCAAGTCACAACAGGAAAAAGAAACAGATCTAGTCCTCAGCAGTAATAATCTGGCACAACCAGGGGGTGTCTGAAGTATATGTGAGGAAGAGGAGGATGACGAGAGAGCAGATGTATAAATAGTTTGAGAAGCACTGCCATTCATCATAGCAGATAGCAGAGCGGGAACACTGCTATAAAAGCAAAGTGATCACTTCACGCTGGGTAAAGAATCCATCGCTAATTAACTTTAATATCTTTATATGCTTCTATTGCGGGACGAGGGAAAGTTTATCTTTCTGAATATCTGTTCTCATCAAGTTTTAAGTGACAGACAATCTATGTTCTCATACAGACCATAATCGTGTGTTTAAGGGTATGTGCAGGAAAAGCAGGGGTCTAAATCAAATCTGAATAATCAAGCTCTGATGAGACTGATACTGGCATTGGCAGACACTGACTATTTCTGCAAATGAAACTTGAATCTTTTTTTTTTATTCATAAGACCCAGAATAATTCACATGAGATCTAATACACCGACAAATCACAGCCGCATACTGACAGCAGTGATTATAGTATTAAAATATAAGAAGAAAGTACTGACCTGCAGTAGGTACAGCAGAGGTAAAACAAGCCAAAAGCAGCATCTGCACAGATCCCACAAATGCCATGGTGATGTGATGTGAGCTGGGAACATAAATAACAGCAACGTTACAGAGGGAAGGTTATCACAGTTACACCCTGTCAAGTAAAGTATAAATATGATTAATAAAAAAACAAACAAAAACAGGATATACAGTCACTGGTAACTTTATTAGGTAACTAACTGGTTCAGTTGCATCTACTCAGCCAATAACATGGCAGGTGCCACTTTATTAGGTACACAGGAAACTTAATGGAGTGGGCTGTGAATGAACTTTGAATTTGTTTGACTTTGCTGATCAATGCTGTTATTTTGAGGTAGGACTGCTGTTTGTTTCATTTATTACTGTAAATTAAATGTTATTTAATTTTGGAAGGTTATCTTCACAAACCTTCTCATTTTCCCCGCACAGCTTTTTCAACTTAATAATATATTTGTATATAATGAGCACATAAATTACACTGAACAGAACACAATTAAAATTTATTTTAATACTTATTAAGAAGAAATGCTTCTTGAATGAATGAATCGTTGCTTCCCAAACCACGAAATGATGACATTCTCAAATGTTGTTTTCATGATTTCTTTGTTATATGGAGCAAAGAAACCAGAAAATATTCACATTTAAATTTTAAAAACGTGGTTTAAACCATTTAAAAACACTTAAAACAATAATGATCACATGTGTTAGCTACGAGAAAAACAAACTCCACCTTAACACTACTACTCTTCAAATTAACATAACTAATCTCTAACATGAAAAACTTATTCACGTATTAACAACGATGATTAGCTTAACAGTTAGCATGGCAGATACGTCGCGGAATAAAACAATTTACGGCAATTAAAGAAAAAGTGATGTTAACTAATTATGATTTATAAACAGATAAACTGCGCACATTAGCATCAGTGCTACAGTTTAGTATTTTGCAGTGGGAGCTAACGGTGTCATCCATCCACGCCATGTTGTTTCATCAGTGAGAAGCGTTAGCAAGCGTTGTTAGCACGTAACAGTAACTCACCTCAGTGTCAGCAGCTGTAATCTCTCTGAGTTAGTTCACTAACATCCCTGTTTAGCAGTTTAACTGCACACATTCATCAGAAAACCACTTAGAATCGTTGGAGACACCATTAGTGTCCGGTAAGAGCCTGTTCTGGAGCGGTACCACCCACTTCCCGTCATCGGGCGATCGTGTCGAATCGCCACTGCTGTGCTGCGCCACATTTACCGATCTCACACCAGAACGGATGGGCCACAGTCGTCACTGTACAGGCTGAGGTTTGTTTACAGATCTGCTTGCGTGAGCAGCGGGGACATCACGTGTGGCGATTGGTCATACACAACTGTCAGTCATGTTTTTAAAAACCAATCAGAAGTCTGAGAATTAAAGTCCCGGTCAGTGACTGTTACTTTCCGGGATGTCTCCACCCCGTGTGCTTCCCACTTAAGATCAGGACTGAGGGAAAACACAGGATCAGATTTAAGTGGAAAATCAAAGGAAGGTGACGATGATGGAAAAAAAACCCACTTCAGTTGAGCACAAGCGACATTTAACGTTTAACATCTATGTGTTGAACACTAACCAGCCACTTTATTAGGTATACAGGACATTTAATTAAGTAACACCTGGTGAAGTTTTTGATTTGACGTGTTGTACGTTTAGAGCTGATCATAACTTTTGAGTGATTACTTCAAACCAGTCTGGTCATTCTCCTCTGACCTCTGACATCAAGAATATTTTTTATACTTTATGTAAAACTCTAGAAATGGTTGTGCATTAAAATCCTAGTAGTTCAACAAAAAGGTTTTCCCCTCTTTCTGAACTTCAGCAGGTCGACTTGACCATGTCTACATGATTCATAAAATCTGAATAAAATGACACCATTTATAGTTATAGGTGCGTTCCATTTGTAGTCGTAACTTCCAAGATGGCTGCCAATGTACAAACACTTTATTTTATCGTTAATAGCACGTCTGTCGTATTTGTTTCACAGTAAGTTGGTTGTACACATAGTATTGTTTATTTTTTTTAACCTTGAAAATGTCGCTACACTGTTTGTGTGAATAAAATACCACGTAGAGTGCTGTTATCGACTGGTATTGCTAACAATGGCTAGCCCGAGGTACATTTGCATCCATGCTTTTTGTCCGACTTCCCATAACGAGGTGAACTTGGGGGTGACGTCGCCCCCAGTTCTGAGTTCTGGTGTAAATGTAACACAGTAATAAAAGTTCTTCCTCTTGCCATCAGCTCTTTGAGTCTATAGAATTTAATTTATGTCATCTTTAAAGTTACTTTAAGCAACTGTGACCTTCAGGGGCCAATCAGATTTCTATTGGGGGCCGTGCCCCATCTTACCCCACGCCCTAGCTATAACAATGTGTTGAATTAACAAGCATTGCTAAGTTGTAATGTTGCAGCTTGTTTAATTTAAATGAGTTACACCAACAAACTTTTGCTGCAGTATGATTTTTGCTCATGTTCCTCTTCTTACAGTGAACACTGTGAACTGAAGAGAGGAAGTGAAACACCAGGGGTCACTCCCCATTTATTATTAGCACTACTGTGAGAACTGCTTTGAGACCATCCTCACCACTTCATCACAAATATATGCCCATGTTACAGTCACTTTTCATCCAAATACATTTTCTATATTATTAAATTATCACAAAGCAGTAATCGGCACACCGGCATTCACACAACTCACTGCAGAAAAATAATCACAGCATCAAAAAACATCTTGGAATTAAGTTTATTATTTGAGAAAGGCACATTTTTCATTTTATTTTAGATCTTTTGATGTTGAAAATCAAGGTTACAGCTCCCAGCACATCATCCATGTCATTTTTCAACACGGCTGCCTTCAAATGGTGCTCGTGAATTTATGTTTACAACCACTGTAATGTCAACCATAGTAAAGTTTGATTCTAAACAGAAACAGTCTTTATTAAAACAATAAAAAAAAAAAGCTTTTCCAAATTCACTCTATTTTATTGTTTCATTAAAAATACTTGAAATTCCTGTATCAATTGACGCGACTGAACATGAGCCAAGTCCAACGATCATTTGTAGATTTTTGATCCAAACAGTTCTGTTGAATATCAATGCTCTGTTTACAACGTGCGAGGTTCTGAAAGCGAAATACTTGGCGCTGAAAAGTCGTGAGAACACTGTTGCTTGGCAACAGAAACATGGGCTAGCATGATGGAACAAAGACAGAGAAAAGATTTGGTCCTTTGTAAAAACTTTTCGTCAGACAAATTATCAACAAATCAACACTTAATTTGTCATAGAGGTACACGTCAACTTACCATCCACTCAACAATTAACAACTCGTGATTGTGTTGGGAAGTCGTGAATTCAACATGACTCTCGCAAACACCACTTAAAGGCAACACTGTTACACATATTAGTTTGTTCTACTGGTCATAGGGGTTTCGTTGTTTTAAATGTTTCTCCATCATTTAGTTGTGTTTTAAACAAAATTTTCACTAACAGTATATATGTGCGGCGGGATCCTTTTTAAATTCATTTGTTTGTTCGTTGTGCTCCATCAGTCAGGTCTGTATGTGTCTCTATAGATTGTTGAGCTCCAGAAGAGTTTGGTCCAACACCTGGTGCATGTCCAGGTTCTCCTCTTTGGCCTGGGCCAGTTTCTCTGCAGAGGAAAACAGGCGAGACAGGTGAGACATCGTCCACGTGTCCTGTTCAAGGGTCGTCTGATACCTACCTTTACCTTGTTATATCAAACATTTCCAGCCTCCTATAACATTTGACTGTTGACTTAACAAGGAACTGAAATGGCTATAGTGTGCAGAATTTAAGGCACACTATATGCAGTATGAAAAATTATGCTTCAGTTGATTGCAATATGTAACTTGACCACTAGATGTCACTAAAATCTTCAAAAAGGTCCTTAATGTTCACTAGGCCATTTTGATTTTTTAAGTGAATCAAATCAGGTCATCTTTGAGTCTGAGAAACTCCCTAAAGATTTTCCTGAAACACTGCCGTCAGGAGATTAAGCACATTTTGTGAGATCACGGCAACTTTGAAGTAAGGTCATCCAAATCTAAACAGTCTTAGGGTCCAAGTGAATGTTTGCGACAGATTTTAAAGGTTTCCTTCATGGAGTTCCTGAATTATTACGTTAACGAGACCAAAAAAGTGATTTCTGAGGTTACATTGACCTTTGACCACCATCCTTAAGTCCAAGTGAACATTTTTGACAGATGTTCTGAAATCTTTTACATATGTTAATATATCTCATTCCATCAAACATGTGGTCACTGTGTCCATGACTTTTGACCTTTATCCACCAAAATCTCTTCAGTTTGTTTGAGTCCAAGTGAACGTTTGTACCAGATTAGAGGAAATTCCCTTTAAAACGTTCCTGAAACACTGCATTCACAATATTAAAGACATGTTGTGTGAGGTCACAAAACATGAGGTCACAGCTACCATCAACTGTGGTCACCCAAATTTAAACAGTCATTAAGTTAAGTGAATGTTTCTGTCAAAGTGTGAAGGGTTCTTTCATTGAGTTCCGTAAATATCACATTCAAAAGACCAAAAAAGGGATTCCTGCGGCCACCGTGACCTTTGACCACCACATTTAAATCATTAACCCGATGTCCAGGTGAACTTTTTGAATAGATAAAAAAAGATTTCTACAGATGTTGCTGACAATTGTACATTACTGTGACCATGACTTTTGACCTTTAGCTAACAAAACCAATTCAGTCCAACTGAACATTTAAAGCAAATGTGAATAAATACACCAAGATTTTTCTTAGGTACCATGAACGTGCACGCTTTTGGAAAAAGAACTGAAGAAGCATCTCAGATAAAAGGTGAAACATTTTCAACCTAATTCCGGCAGATCCAATAACCTACAGCTAACTGTTACAGGTGTATTTCACTATCACATGTTCATGCGGCGAAAAAACGTGATTTCTAAGGTCACAGTGAATTAAAAAGTTTTCCTGAAATGTCGCCACCATAAAAGTGGGACCCACAGACAAAACAACACCTCCAGACCACTAGGTGTCACCAGTGTGGAGACAAGAAAACAGAGGAAAAAAACAGACAGAAAGAAAAACAGGAAGGAGACAGAAAAGTCCAGAGAGCTTTAATCAATTTATTACAGAGAAGACATGAGACTCCGCCCTCTGTAGAAACACAGACATAGCTTACCACAAGGATGGGCGGGGTCAGACATTACATTTCGAGAATCTTCCGACCCCGCCTACCACTGTGGAACGAAAAACAACAACAAGAACCGATGAACAGGAAGGAAGAGCAGACAGGAAGTGAAGAGAGAGAGAGCGCGGGCGTCTACACCATGGTCATGTCGTTGAGTGCCAGGTCCAGCTCCTCGCTGAGAGCCTTGCCCTTCAGCTTCTGAGCGTACACCTCGTCTGCGGGGACACGCACACAGAGACGGGGACAGGCGGCAGCGGAAGTCAGACAAAAGGAACAAGATTCAGAAAAAAAGAAAAGTTCAGAGAGCGTGAGTCAGTTCACACCTGAGGTTAACATCTGTCAGTTCACACCTGAGGTTAACATCTGTCAGTTCGCACCTGAGGTTAACATCTGTCAGTTCACACCTGAGGTTAACATCTGTCAGTTCACACCTGAGGTTAACATCTGTCAGTTCACACCTGAGGTTAACATCTGTCAGTTCGCATCTGCCGTTAGAGAGCGGTGCCACAGTCTATGGCTGCCACGAGAGGTTTGTAACCATTTGACAAAAGGCTCACCTGATAAAATCTATGTCTTCTGTAGTTTTTGGTGGAATATTCCAGGTATTTAAGTTCAGATTCTGCCACAGTTTGAGGCCATACATGTAAAAGAATCTGATATAGTTTTTATTGTATCAGAGAGAACTGGCATTATAGAAGCACTATTTTTTGGAAATGGGCCCTAGAGTGGGAAAATCACAAAACGCCACCTTTGCCTCTTTATGTATACAATCAAAACCGCCCGCCATGATGATGTCATATGCTATGTTTCCATCATGGTACAGTTTGGTTTGGTTCAGTAAGGCGCAGTTTGGAATTGCCTGACAGTGACGTACTGGTGTGACAACAACGAACGATGACAACGGTGGAGGACAATCGCCTCGTTTGCCTCAACTTCCATGAGATATTTACACCATTCTCAAAGGATCCTCATCAGCTGACTGTCCTGGGTGGAGCCTGACCGTACCATACCATTTTACTCTGGTCCCCCAAGGGAAGGGTGCCAGAGAATGGAACAGTAGAGGCGGGTTATTATATAGTCCCACCTCTCTCTTGCTATCTTCACGATCTACATCATCTTCCTCTTTGACTGTTTGGTCTGTTTGCATTACGCTCCCTTTTATTTTCTTCCCTTAGTTGCCCTGACTTGGTTCATTCTATCTGTGGTTCTGTGATTGTATACAATGTAATGTATAATTGTTTGAATAAAGTTTTTTTTTTTAAATGTTTATACGCAGCATGCTTTTGGCCTGGCATATGTGGACAAAGTTTCTGTGTTTACAGAAACAGTACCCTGAGTCAGAACTGACGACGCTTCTTGGATGAGAGGTTGCCTACAGCTAACTACTGGAGATGACTCAGAACCTTCACACATGTCTTAGCTTGATGTTTTCAGATCCTCTGGTGACTGTGCCGTCCAGATTAGTCAGGGCCAGCCCCAGCCTTTATGGGGCCCTAAGCTGAATTTGATTTGGGGGGCCCCCCCCTCCCACCACTTTAGAGTAGTTAGTGTTTGATTATTATACAATTGTAACACTATAGTTGTGTTATTTACACCAAACCAGTGTCACTCATGTTTTTGTTTTAACCTTAAAAGGCAGTAAAATCACAAAAAGTGGCCTCATATTAATCAACTTCCATATTCAAAGCAAGCACAAGTATGGTGATACTGAACTGGAAGTAGACAAGTAAACCAGTTTAATCACTTTGGTTTTTAAAACTTAGAACAGATGTTGGCCCCTTGCTTAGCTCACTTATGCCCTGGGCCGGTTCTGCTGTTAGTTAGTGGACGCTGCAGAGCAGACGTGTAAGTGACAGTGAACTGTACCTTCCAGGTCGTCGATGGTCTTCTCCAGCTTGGCCACAGATCTCTCTGCAAACTCAGCACGAGTCTCGGCCTGCGACACAAACCGACCACAACACAACAGGTGTGAGTGCACAGCAGTGAGTGTGACACGCGCACACACGCGTTTACGCTCTCACACTCAGAGTCTCACCTCTTTCAGTTTGTCCGTGAGAACTTTGATTTCCTCCTCGTATTTGTCCTCCTTCTGCGAGTACTGGAACACAAACGCACACATCACCATTAAAACACAGCTGTGGCTGTTTGAGAGACAAACACGCGCGTCTGTAGCGGAAACACAGTCTGTGTTGGTGGTCGGCTCTTTCAGCTCCTACTGTACCTTCTCAGCCTGGGCTTCCAGTGACTTCAAGTTGTTGGTGACATTTTTCAACTCTTCCTCAAGGTCACCTGATTTACTGAGCAATTTAAGAAAGCGGAAAAGAAGAAAAGGAAAAAGAAGAAGAAGAGAGCAGCAACTTCAAAACTAGAACAGAAGAAGAAATCAAACTGTGGCGACTGTCACTACCTGATCTGTACCAGACGCTACTTCCTGTTACCTCTAATGTTGTGAAATGACTTCAAAAACAAAACAAAAACATGAAGCATGTATTTTATTTTATAGGAATAACTACTGTTAACAGTTTTTATTGACAACTGTTATGCCAAAAGGTAGCAGAAAAAGCCAAAGTCAGGGGCTCTTATTTTGAAGGCCAGGAAGTTCCGACGTGTAAGAAAAGCTGAATTAAATTTTGAATGACCACTAGGAAAACTTGTAAGAATAACTAGTAAAATAAAAGACAATATAAAAATGTACATACCTAACAACGTATATAATTTATTTTATACAAATAACTCGTAAAATGCAATACAACATTATGTCCTGTAAAAATCCCTAAACTGCCATCAAATGTTTTGACAGGAAGTAGCCACACATGCTCAGAATGAATCGAGTTTATACATGAAATAGTAAAATGCCAGGGACTCTTATTTTGTAGGCCAGGAAGTGGTAATGTGCAAGAAAATCTGACTTAAAGTGTGTATGAAAAACTACAAAAACAATAAAAACTTTATTGTGCAAAAAAAAACATATTAGTCTTGTAAGAATAACTATTAAAAACCTAATATACATTATATTGTATAGTATCAATTTAAAAAGTATAAATATTTTGACAGGAAGTAGCTGGATTTCGCATTTCTGATGCAGATCCAGTAGTGACAGCGCCATCTGAGGGAAAAGACAACAAGGCTTTGTTGTCTAAACGAGTCTAAACAACAGACGACATTAGTGATTTCCTAAAATGGGACTGGCTGCGTCAGTGCGACGAGGTTCATGGCAGAGCATCACTGCACTCGAATGCATCGTCAGTGTGACAAAGGCAAAGTGAGAGGAAAACAGACAGAGCAGTTGAGAGGTAAAAGGTCAGCAGAGGTCGTGCAGGTCAGTACCTCTTCCTCTCCGCACATCATGGACTTCAAATTGTGGTCCAACAGTTTGAGCTCCTCCTCCAGCTCCCGCCCTCGCCTGCAGGGTTTGTCCACCAGGGCGGCGGCGGTGAGGCGAGGGGTGGTGGTGGTAGTGGGCGGAGCAGCCGTTAAACATGCAGGCGGGGGTTGTGTGGTCAGACATGCGTTTGATATAAAAAGAAAACACAAGACACACACTCATGCAGGTTTGTGTGTGACGAGTGCAGACGATATGATTCACACGTAACACTAGGGGTGAGGGGAAAAATCAATACAGGGAAATATATATATATATATTTAAATATACCTACACCAAGTATCAAATATTTTTAGTATATAATATTTTTGACTGATTTTAATTTTACAAATAAATATTTTGCAAACATTTCAGTCCTCTAGATGGTGCCAAATGCTCATTCTCACTAGGGGTGTTGCGTGAGTTTATCTCAAAAGTATTAATTTCTCAAATACTCAGTATTGTATCTCGCATACAACGTCACTACTTCGGAGTAGATACAAATTTTGAGTTAATCTTGCCGGGTGACGACACAAAATTAACATTTTTGCTCCCGTTTAATTTAAACGTTCAAATTTGAGGGAAAAAAATTATTGAGATCCCCGATTGATTTATTGTTAAGGTCAATTTTAAAGCCAGAAATATGAAAAATACAAGGTTCTAGCAGTTCATTTTTGACTCTGTTTGAAAAAAAGATTAAAATTTATAATTAAAAAAAAAAAAAAATCAGTCGATTAATCGACAATGATCAATAAAATATGACATGATAGAATAGAAGAGAGTAGAAAGTCAACGATAGTTTGTACAACGAAAGAAAAAATAATATCTCGTAAATGCATTTTAGTTTAAGTTAAAATGAATTATTATTAACTCACAAGTCTTTGTTGATTTGACATTATTGTACCGCGAGAAGTTCCTCTTTGTTAAGTGAAAGTGTGAGACGACATGTTGTCATAGTAGTGATCACGCGATGACATCATGAATAACGACTTACGCCTCGGCCACCTCAGCTCGCTCCTCTGAACGCTCCAGGTCGCCCTCTAGGATCACCAGCTTACGTGCGACCTGCACACAGTCAGCACAGCATTAAGACTTCAGACTTTTTTAATTATTTAAATTCAATTTGTGCAACATTTTACACACACATTTTAAGTCATTTCTGTACTTTTTCTTACTAACGCGACTTTTACAGTGTAAACAAACGTGTGCGGGGTTACGGCTGTGGTTTGTGGCGTGGAGCCGGGACGTCACAGTGTGCAAAACACACGCACCTCCTCATATTTGCGGTCGGCCTCCTCAGCGATGTGTTTGGCCTCCTTCAGCTGCATCTCCTGGATCTCCATCTTCTCCTCGTCCTTTGTCGCTCTGTTCTCTATGACCTTCATTCCTCTGAAGGAGCAGATCGATAATCAATCAGTCACTCAATAAATCAATCAATGTAAATGCACATCAGCTCACACCAGTCGCAAATCAGAAAAATCAAAGCTGCTCTTCAACAGAAGATCCATCGGTGATGATGTAATAGTGATGTCATCACGCGAATTGAGGTCAAAGTTTGTTTGTTTGTTTATTACGAGCATCGTTTGTGGTCTGTTGCATTATGGGAAGTAAGGATCCAGTGAGTTTGGAGCTTTTTGTTTTCATCCGCCTCCAACATTTTGAAAGTGCCGATAAATCAGCTCCAAATATAATTTGCCAGCATCCTGCCAGAGGAAACCGGGACTAAAATGAGCCAAAAACATTAAAACAAACATAGTTTGAGCTCACTGATATGATAAAGGCAGATTTTGATAAAAGGGCCAAGAGAACACTATAAAGCGCTCTCACTCTCCTGCACCAAATTCCATAGAGAAAACCAGCGATTTTAGCTCACAGGGACAGAGCAGCTGTGGGTCTACTGCTGCCTCAGGTTTATGTTACTGAAGTAAGTGTTTCACTCACAGAGGTCACCCAATAACACAGCTGATCTCAAAGATGGAGGCAGCAGTGGATCAACATCTCTGTGTGCTGTGATGTAAAATTTGTGAATTAAAATATGGGCTTTGGTGTTGGAGAGGGAGCTATTGACAAAGTGACACAAACGTTCAATTCTCTGTTTGAAAAGGCCGATTTACACTTACACGTTAAGAAATAAGTATATTCTTAAGATATTGTCAAATTAAGATGATGTAGATTTTATTAGATATCTAATTCTTTTGTTAAGTGACTAAAATAAAATGTTGTGGTGTCTTCGCTGGCAGCCATGTTTTCTCTCAGCTGAACTGACCCTTAGCTTTCCATAGAGTGCAGCCATGTGTTTACACTTAAAAGCAAACTATCCCTTTAATAATTCAGTTGAAATTATTTTTATATGACTCATAACCTGCACTGAACTTCAGAGGGTTGGACTGTATGTCATCAGTGAGTTACTGGTCACTCTGAAGGGAATTGCGTCCCCCAGTGGTATTATCCAACACTGCATGCAGCTAAATGACTCATTTAGGTCATTGTCATCTTCAGTATTTAGCTGTAGCGACCAGGATGTTTTCATCTGAGAGGCTTCTGAAGTTCTCAATTACTCCTTCAGAACTTCAGAAACCTCTTGGATGAAACGTCTTCAGCTTAACTCGTGCAAATCCAGTTGCCCACAGCCACAGCCTAACTCCTGAAGCTGCTTCCTCTCACCAGATGTGAGGTTTTGTCAAAGATGGAGAACAGAGACAGATGGACAAAGCTCACCTCTCACTCTCATCTGCTGCTTTCTCTGCCTCCTCCAGCTTCTGCAGAGCAGTGGCCAGTCTCTCCTGAGCTCGGTCCAACTCCTCCTCCACCAGCTGGATACGCCTGTTCAGAGACGCCACCTCTGCCTCTGCCTACGAGCAACGAGAGCAAAGCATCCAAAACTGTTCATGTGGAAATATCCTCTGTGAAATGTGGAAGGGAATCATGCACTTTGATTTTAGGCTGACCACCAGGAACACAGTTAATAAACTATTTGAAATAGTGAATTTGTGGGGGGGGGCTCAATCCAGACTACAATGACAACAGCATTTTCAGATTAAAAAACTATTGGCATCCAGAAGAGCTCTTCATGTCACAAGTAATCCCAATCCGTACTAACACAACTATCTGTTTGCTTAGTGTCAGAAAGTGCTACTTATGAATTTGAAATACATAGGAACAAAGGTCTCACTTTCTGCTCGCCCAGACTAAAATGCAATTTTCAAATGAAAACATAGCCAGCAGCATTTCCAAACTTCTAAGATTTTGGGACTTTGAAACATCACAGCAGTGTGGACGGGAGGTGTATCCAAAGCAGGATTTAAGATTTTGTTGTAGTTTTTGGCTCGGAATTGATTCAGAATGTATGGGCCTCAGCCCCCTGCTGGTACTTAGAGTTATTGCAGGTGGGCCTCAGTTTTAAAAGTTAATTAATTGACCAAATTCATTAAAACTGGTCACTTAATTAGGTCACCTTAACCATATTTGTATGCATAAATGCACTGAGTGGCTGTCATGTGATTTGCCAATTAGATATATGCATTAAAAAGCAGTTGAAATGTGTACCTAATAAAGTGGTCATTGAGTGTATTCGGTGGCTGTTCATGTAGCTAATTAATTCTACTTCCGGTTGGACACAACAGAAAGTCGTTAACCTTTCAAAATTAGTTTATACTACAGATTCAAAACGAACTCGTATTTATATGGAGGCACTTTCTCATAATTCAGACTTTGTTGAACTCCATTCGTGAACCGTCACAGTTTCCGGTGTATCGGCTCGGCCCGGTCCTCAGGTATGCGTTACCCGCTCCCGTGCCTGCCGCTCCATGTCCGCCTCTTCCTGCAGTACTTCGGCTCGCTCCTCCGCCTCGAAGGCCACCTGCTGCAGCGTCTGGATCTTCTTTCTCACCGCGTCTATGGAAGTATACGCCGCCATGTTGACGAAGATCCGCTGCGCTTCTCCCCGCGGTGTCTCTCACAGCTGCGCGTGTGTGTGTGTGTGCTGTTGCCACGACAACGAGTCAGCGGTCTGAGTCACTTGTGCGACACACTTTTTCCGGTTACTCACTTTACAAAATAAAAGCGAATACCGGTATCATTATTATTACTCAAACAATTCAATTAATTTTACACCAATAGCACTAGCATTCAGCATTTTTATTTTTTATTTTTTTAATAATCTAATGTCATAAATATACAAATATCTCAAATGTATTTAAGTCCAAAATCATTTTTTTTGTGTTTTTTTTGTAAAATAAATTCTACATTAGGTGTAGAACTTTCCGGCAGTTGATTGCTGTGTTGACTTCCATATCTTTTGTACCTTTCATCTTACTTTTAAGTCTATTAAGTACATCTCCAGTGTATGATCTCCAGTATATGTATAGAGGATGCGCAGCTCTTTAAAAAAGCATTTTGACTAATCCTCATTTCTGCTAGAATAATAATCAGGACTGGTACACCTCAACGGTGAATGAGTTTAAACTAGTATCGCTGGCAATTCACTGTTACATGAATAATATCATTAGTTAATCCTAGGTTTTGTTTTGCGTTTCTATTACAGGTTTACAACCTGACTGAAAGTCAAACTAAACGTGGGCAAAGGACTTGAGTTGTATCCGGCGTACTTGTTCTGATAACCCATCCAGAGGGGAGTTTACTAAGCCATAGCAAGTGGCCTGGTAAAAATCTGGACATTAGCTGTGTGTGTGAGTCACTGCAGGACACTGACACTCCAACATCATTCACTCATATCATATACTTCGAACTCCTGCTCTTTCTATTCCTGGCAGAGTCATGGAGCTTTTAATGCATCCTTACACACGTATAGTATTCACCACAATTCCAAGTTTGTATCTTGTGTCCGTGCATATTTTTAATGCTTATAATTCACACCGTGCACTTTGGATCATGTTGTAAAATTTGCACGCAAGCTTGTTTATGCTCAATAAACTCTTTGTAAACTAAGTATAAAGTTGTTTAGGACACGTCATTTGATTAATAGTAATAATGTTATGTCATATTACTATTTACCCACCATTTTAATGGACAGAAAACTGTTGAGTCACTGAGTTTATGTTTAAATGTTTGGTATAAATCTGTGTGTCATGTTGGCATGGCGACCAGCGACAGTAGCAGACTCCTGGAAGCATAAACAATTTCACGCATCCCTGTGATTCTCTTCCATATTTGGTAACATTGCTGCACACAGGAAGGTCCCGTCTCTGTCTCGTTCCTCCCGGCATTCCTCTGTAACTGCTCATAAATTCTACATATGGCTCATAAGTCCTGGATTTTTACAGCTCAGTCTGAGTCTGAACATAAACAAACTCGGACAGAGTAGGAAGTGTATTTAGGAATGACGTAACAGTGAAGTGACGCTGAAGCTGAGGATCGTGGCGTGTTTTTTAGATCGTCTTTAACAGGCTTGTAGATGGCAAAAGTTTGAAGAACATGGAGCAAAGAAGGCCCCTGTCACTTAATCACGTGACCTTATATGACCTTAAATACATGATGGTGGACTCAAACTATAGTCGATGCATGATCTCTGATGTTAATCTGCCATGACAACACTTTAATTTAATTTTATTCAACTCTGTAAACTGTTTTCTCTCTCACACCAAAGTCCATAGAGAAAGGCAGCATTTTTTAGCTTGCAGAGACACAGGCACTGCTGGTCTACTGCTGCCTCATGCGGTAGGTTTGTGTCATTCAGGTAAATCTGAAGGACGGATTTAAAACACAGAATTCACCAAATAAAATGTTTGAACTTACTGATGAAGACAGCAGTGGATCAACAACTCCTGTTTGCTGTGATGTTAAATTTACGTTTTTTTCAATGGAATTTGGTGTGGGAGAATAAGCAGTTTACAAAGCGACAGAACGTTGAGTTTCCTGTTGGAAAATGTTGTCTAATGGCGATAAAAAGCAGTGAACATAATCTTTAGACGTCAAACACACTTTTTCATAATTCTACTGGGAGTGAGCCTCGTGTGGGTATTAAAGAATACTCCTTTAATACTTGTACATGACATGATGCATTATAGTGCAGTGTTCTTTGACTGCACCGCGCTTTAATATTAACACAGAGTGTGTTAATGGAGCAGCAGTATATTTACAGGCTGGGACCGGCGTTGGCCTGAAGGCGCTGACAGGTTTTATGATCTGTTGGTCGAATCTGATCCTGCACACGTCTCGTTTAACGGCATCCGTGCTGCTGAGTTTTCAAATGGACCAACGATGACGCTCTTGAGATTCGGCCCTGGTCTTTAAGTGACACTGACACGAAGGTCAGCACCGATTACAGGACATTTGACTGACCGGTGCATTTTTAGCCTGGGATTGAGCCGTGATATGTGAATGCAGTGAACACAGTGAACTGTGTGTGTGTTACTGTGGGACACAGTCGCTCACATCTGCGGCCTTTTTCTCCGCCTGCTCCAGTTTCTCCTGGGCGTCCTTCAGCGACTCGGAGTATTTGTCCAGCTCATCCTCCACGCCTTTCAGCTTCTTCTGCAGACCCAGCAGCTCCTCCTCCAGCTACACACCGACACACACAAACAGGACCATGGATTATTGAACAATAAGTAAAACACATTCATCTTTATAAAATACATTTGGGAATAACTTAGTAGAAGAGGAGGTGAAGGCAGAAGGATGTATGAAGCTCAGGAACAGTCTTATATCTCATCCTTCATCTCAGGGTTAAATAAAAACTAAATTACTTTTGTGCTTCACTTCAGCATAAAAATCCCATTTCTACTCACTTATACCGAGCAGAAGATGCAGTTTCACTGTTTTACAACAGTGAAACTGTTGCTACAATACACAGGATGTTCCACAACAAATGGAATCGCAAATCAACAACATAACACGTTGCAACCTCTTAAAGCAGTGGTTCTCAAATGAAGGTATGAGGAACCCTGGAGGTTCGTCACACACCGCCAGAGGAGTCCTTGGAAAAAAAATTCCAGATTCAGCCATTAAAAGAATCCATTCTTTATCTATTATTTTCATTTTGTAACCTGAGATAGTTCCTACATTACTATTTAAACCCATTGTGTCGTCAGTTATTTTCTACTTTTTAGGTACGTGTACCACCAGTGGTACGTGAGCTTCCTCTGGTGGTACTTGGAGGAGAATCAGAAATCCTGTTCTACTGCATAAACCAGGGTATGTGATCGAAGTGGAGCTGACGAATGTGGACCGCAGTGAGTTTGAGAACGACTGCTCTAAGCCACCACTCTATGGTCAAGTTATTCCAAGCAGATTACACGAGGGCATCCCCACAATTTGGGATTAGCTAAGAACCCAACTGGATTTGAGACACACTGTTTGGACTGAATAAAATCTGCTGATCAAAGACGGAGTTATTTATTCAACTTGACTCTTCTGTGACTCATTTCAACGGCAGCGGCTTCATAAACTATAAAAAGACAATTGTAACGACACGTCCTCAGGACAAATGTCCTTTCTGTCCCACTTCACTCTCAGCCAGTAGCCATGTAAGGCCTCCCGGTCACAAATAGCCCTGGACAGTCCTGATCCTCCCGTCAACTCAAAGAGCCTTGACTGTCTGTGTGAGCGCAGCAACAATTCAGAGAAGGCAGCGAACACACAGAAATAGACGCAGCGCTCAGAGAGAGAGAGGAGACTATGATGGCATTGTCATAGATCCAGGACGGGATCCACTGGGAACAGAATGC
Organism: Brachirus orientalis; assembly: GCA_016785285.1. Taxonomy (NCBI): domain Eukaryota; kingdom Metazoa; phylum Chordata; class Actinopteri; order Pleuronectiformes; family Soleidae; genus Brachirus; species Brachirus orientalis. The sequence continues at coordinate 2,375,178 of JAFBJR010000086.1, forward strand.
TATGTGGACAGTTGCATGTTGGAATAGTTAGCTTTCTATTTATAGGCTGATATGTGATCTTGTAAATCACAGTGGGGAGAGTCTGCAGCTCGGGAAGGAAAGTCCTCATGGTCTTCAGCTCACAGCTGGAGTTGGCGGAACACGCCCCACCCTGATGTTCATTGGTCCATCGGTCTGTGCGTACGCGACGTTCTCACACGACGTAACCATTTGGTTTCACAAGGACTATCATTTTTCTCAGATTACACTTGTCTTTGACATAACGTATCACCAATGGACAGGTTGTGACTGGTTTTGTACTTTTGTAGAATTTTGGTAGCCTAACGGCGGTTGAGACACGGTGGCTCTCGGGGAAGCTAGTCTGAAGTCGTGAACTAACAAAGCACTAGTGCAAATAGGCATCGCCATGGATACGTTTCCTAGTCAACATGGGCGCACGACAGATGTTAACGTAGAATTCCACCTGATGATGGAAGAAAAAAATGGCAATGCTCAAGGTTTGTACTCCTTGTTTAAGGTGGTGAATAAACGTCATCCTTTTACATCTAATACTTCAGTATATTAAGCAAAAAATGACTTTTACACGCAAGTACAGTAAATATTAGATACTTGTACTCCACCATTATTGTTTTAGGTGACTTAAACTTGTACCAAAATGGTTTTCTAGTACTAGAGATGAATGTAAACCCAGTCGTCCTTCCAGCAGCAGACCACAGTTCAAGAACAAACATTTGAAGTTTCATTGTGGATTGTTATCAGGACATTCTGGTGTGTTTTTATGGAGAGGATGTTAACCAGGTTCTTTTTTGGGCCTAAACTTAATCACATTCATCACCATCGTCCCCTTCATGTCGTCATTTAAGTGGTTAAATTGCACTTTCCTGATGAAAGCGTTACTGAGAGACAGTGTGGTTCGTGGGAACATCATTTTTAGAAGATGTATGGAGCCTTGTGTTGACGACATGGTCACCATCATATCTGAGAGGGCGCCGCGCCACCAGGGGATCACTTGGAACTTTGACCTCTGATGAACCTTCTCAAATGTTTTCCAAATGTTTCTCGGTAATCCTGCTTCTGTGTGTGTCCCCGTATCGTTAACGTTCGGAGAAACGTTCAAAGGTCAAGGTCAGCAAAAATAAAAACTGATGCAACTGATGCATTTGTCCAAATAAAGATCATCATTTACCGAGGTAAGGTCGATGCTTCAGTCCTTAAAATAGGTTTTACTTTAAAAAGGACGACTGTCTTGTAGATTCAATAGTCACATCAATGGTGTAAGGATGCTGTTGGTGGAGATGAAAAGTTTTGTGTCTATAGCTACATTTGACACAAAACAGCTTTTCTTTTGATTGAAATTAAAGAAAGTATTTTAAAACTTCCAAATTGGTGCAAACCTCTTTTTTCTCAATTACGTTATAAGAAAAAGTCATGCTATATGATATAAAATAATAGTGAGTATTATAAGTACACTAATACTGTCTGTGTTTGTCCAGACTTTTATATCCAATTGTTTAATGGGACATTTACTTTGGTAATGTTAAAACATAACAAATTAAAATCGTTTATTCATTTGTTAGCATTGTATGGCAAAGTGTTTGTCTTCTACACAATAAAGTAATAGTTGTTAAAGCTGCTGTCAGTGACGTCATCTTCTGGCTAACTTTTTAAGCTAACTTCCTCCCGTCAATGTTAGCATTCCAATTCCTCCTCCCATGTCACCTCACAAACGTGTTTGGTGAAGGGGCGGAGCATCTATCCACCAACAAACCTAATTCTACCCTCACTAGCAGAGTGGATTTACTGTCAGACAACGATATTACTGAGCAAACACTCTGGAGCAGTGACAGCTGTCAGAATATAGAGCTATTTAACACAGATCTTAACTAAATTAACCCCTGACAGCAGCTTTAATTACAATAACAATGGGCCTCAAATGGAACCATGAGGGACACCACTTTTGAAGAAAGCAGAGGTTATAAACCAGGTCTATGTTTAGCCCTAAAGATTCAGTCTCACACATTAAACAATTTCACTTCCGGACCCTGTAGATCAGGGGTGTCAAACGTGCGGCCCACGGGCCAGAACTGGCCCACCAGAGGGTCCAATCCAGCCCACAGAATACCATAACAGTTTAGTGCCTTTGTAGATCCACTGTGTTCTATAAGTTGTAATGCATGTGTAAATGGTAAAGTGCAAAACATTACACTTATTTTTCTCAAGACATTTAAGGCTGTTCATCATATGTTCTGTAGAAAGATACTTTATTAAATGTAAAACAAAGGGGAACATTTGGAGTTCTTGTAGTTTATAGGTTATTATGCTGTTATTTTACTGGCCTGGCCCACTTGAGATCAAATTGCCCTGTATGTGGCCCCTGAATTAAAATGAGTTTGACATCCCTGCTCTGGATTAACCTCTGAGTGTCCAAGACAGAGGATTTTGTTGATAATAAAAAAACAAAACAAAAACAATGTCTCGTTGTTTGTTCTGAGGCTTAATGTGGTGTTGGGGTTTGGCATGGGTCTCCACCTCTGAGCCTGTGTCTTCTGCTCCATCCTCTTAGAACTTCCCTAGTCTGACTTTAAAGTTCTTGCGTTCACGCTTAATGATTTGGCTGTTAAACACTGTTAAACCCTTGAACCTCTCCTTGGAGATGAGGAGATGATGGAGGTGGAGGTGGTGCAGTGGTACCCACCTGTTTGCATTTGTCCTCTGCTCCCTTCTTGTCAACCTCAGCCTGCTCCGCTCGGTCTATCGCGTTCTCCTTGTCCAGCTTCAGCATCTGCATCTTCTTCTTGATGGCCTCCATGGTTCCTGCTCTCTGTGGCTCTCAGCAGCAGCAGCAGCAGCGGGGGGAAAAGGACTCGGCAGACCCGGACACAGACGGAGGGACGGCGGCTGTGGACTGGGGCTCCTGTGAGAGCGGCGCGAGGACAGGACGGAATGGAAACCGAGGCGCACGAGCCCCTCACTTTTTTTCCCCCCTCTCCGTGAGGATGCGCGCGGGACCTTTTCCATATTTAGGCAGCGAGAGGAGAGCAGCGCGCGTGCACACACACACACACACACACACACACACACACACACACACACACACACACACACACACATATGTTTGCGCTTCTATCAAAGCGAGGACCCTCATAGACATAATACATTCCCTAGCCCCTTACCCTAACCTTAACCTTAACCCAGTTCGAACCCTAACCCTAAAACCAGGTCTTAACCCTTTAAAGTGAGGACCAGCCCAAATGTCCACTGTCAAAATGTCCTCACTCTGTATATGGTTTACACAATTTTTGGTCCTCACTCGGCAACAAATACACTCACACACTCACACCCTGAACCCAATTCTAACCCTAAATCTAGAACCAGGTCTTAACCCTGAAAAAGCCCTTTAAAGAAGTGGGGACCAGCAAAAATGTCCTCACTTTGTTAAAATGTCCTCACTCTTTATGGTTTATACAATGTTTGGTCCTCACTCAACACTGCAACAAACGCACTCACACACAGAGGTTTAAACAGCCATTCTACTTCTCTGCACTGACTCCCATTCATTTGAACAGTCTTGAACATAACTTTATCCCTAACGTTAATCATCACTAGTTAATGTCTAAGCCTAACTTTACCCTAACCTACAGTTCTGATGCTAGTCCTAAAGTTAACCAGTGAGTCAGAAATGAGGTTCTGCCTCGTTAGGACCAGGTTTTGGTCTCCATGAGGACGTCTGGTCCCGACAAGGTCAGTGTTTATGACAGAAAAGGTCCCAGTTAGGTAACAAATACAAGAACACACAGACTGGTTTCCATGACTTACATTAATTTCCTAGGGATTTGATTTTTTTTTGTCCCCATAATAGTCTGTGTTACAGATTTAGGTCCCCACAACATAAGGAGTACCAGGTACACGCACACATTATTCGAATAATAATAAAAACTTCCAGCAGTTTCATTATAATTTACTGTGTGAACTGGCGTTTGGGTTCCAAGTGACAGTGGACTTAAATTGGCAGCTTCTGCAAACCCCAGTAATATTTACATGCATTTTGTATCATGTTGTCCATTAATTTGCTCTTTTTCAAAATAAAAATTATATTACAATCAAATAACAAGAGAAATAGATGAAGTAGTAGTACTATTTTACTGACATAAAACTTAAAAAAAATGTGACAAAATATAACATTTAACATAACATCTATCTATCTATCTATCTATCTATCTATCTATCTATCTATCTATCTATCTATCTATCTAATTACAACCACATACAAATCCAGGGTTACCAAGATGAACACGGGAGGAAAAAATATAAAACTTGACCTAAAACACATTTATGTCAGACAATAAGAAATATGTTCTTAAAAATACAGAAAAATACACTAGGATTTTTAATGGTATATTAATTATTATGATGCACATATTACGTAATATAATATACTTTTGTCAAGTGTGTTTACAGGATGTGAGAAGGAAAAAAAACCACAGGCATCAAACAGTTTCACTGTAAAACCAACTTTATTGAATATAAATCTCTGTCACAGTGCCCATGAGGTGGCGCTGCTGCACACCAGCGTTACACTGATACCACGGATAAATCAGAAATGTGAACAAAAGAGACAGATTTGTACGATTACTGTCTTTGTTTTTATATTAAACATACTGTTCGGTTTGGTCAGGAAAAAAAATACAGAGGTGAAAAGAGCGAAGACGACTTTTAAATGAGGTCTGAACAAAGGAAGTGCAACGTAAGAGATAAATGTGTCAACCACTATAGTTTCATAATGAATAAGGCACTTTATAAGCGGTGATATAACAAAGAGTGAACATCATCTTAATTCTACCATAATTAGACAGGAAGTAATCCTGATCAGACAGGAAGTACGAGCACTGCATCACAAAAACAAAAAAATCTGCACCACTGCAGCGAGACGATACAAACACTTAACCTCCAAATATGGTCGAAACCATGTCAAACTTCCTGAAGTTAAATATATGGCTTCATAATCTTTACAGAAATAATCTAGCCTAATCTGATCTAATCTAATCCAGGCGTCAATACTGTAGCTGCTTGAGTCCGAATACTAACACACTAAAAACTTTTATTCAGATATGTCTGAAAACATCATTAATACATTTCTTAGCTCAGACCTTTTTAAAAAAATAACATTTTCTTGCTCTTGATTTGTTCCATCGCAAAAGTACTTTTTTTCTTTTCTTTCCTTTCTCCAAATCTAAAGTTAAAAACTACTCCTGAAACAGTCCGTCATGCCGAGAGTCATCGCATCGTGTGACCTTACACCTCACCAATATACAAACAAAAACAAAACAACAACACACAGTCATCTGCATAGAGTGTTTGCATGTATTATGCCAAGATTGCGTCGAAGCCCTCGGTGAAGAAAGACGTTACTGGCAGCTCTCGTTTTTAAAAGACTCACGACAAAGAAGCGAGTTTGACGTCATACAGTATATAATCAAAGGACTCGCAAACAGTCAATTTAATCATCGTTGTTGATTTTTGGAAAATTAAATAGAGAAACAAAAAAAAAACATTGGCATGATGTGGAGTCAAACTGCCTGATATCTGGTTGAAGCTGGGGGAAGGTCCTGAGTGGACGTCCTCACGCACACACACACGCGCGCACACACACACTCACACACACTCACACACACACACACACGCACACACACACACTCTCACTGTTCTTGGCCTTCGTCCCTCAGCTCTGACGGCAGGAACTTGTACTGCTGCTGCCGGATCATGGCCAGCTTCATCCTCGCCTCGTTCAACTCCCGCTCTTTTCGCAGCATCTCCTCCTGAGCTGCGATAATCTGCAAGTCAACGCAAGGTATGTGAGTACTTGCACTAACACTGAGGCGACAGCAGAGAAGTCCACATCAAGTCTGTCTTTTGAGTACGAGTCAAGTCTCAAGTCTTTGGAGTTTAAGTACGAGTCAAGTCTCAAGTCTCAAGTCTTTGAAGTTTAAGTACGAGTCAAGTCTCAAGTCTTTGGAGTTGAAGTACGAGTCAAGTCTCAAGTCTTTTGAGTTTAAGTACGAGTCAAGTCTTAAGTCTTTGGAGTTTAAGTACGAGTCAAGTCTTAAGTCTTTGGAGTTGAAATACGAGTCAAGTCTTTGGAGTTTAAGTCCGAGTCAAGCCTCAAGTCTCAAGTCTTTGAAGTTTAAGTACGAGTCAAGTCTCAAGTCTTTGGAGTTGAAGTACGAGTCAAGTCTCAAGTCTTTGGAGTTTAAGTACGAGTCAAGTCTTAAGTCTTTGGAGTTTAAGTACGAGTCAAGTCTTAAGTCTTTGGAGTTGAAGTACGAGTCAAGTCTCAAGTCTTTGGAGTTTAAGTCCGAGTCAAGCCTCAAGTCTCAAGTCTTTGAAGTTTAAGTACGAGTCAAGTCTCAAGTCTTTGGAGTTTGAAGTTTAAGTACGAGTCAAGTCTCAAGTCTTTGGAGTTTAAGTACGAGTCAAGTCTCAATTCTTTGGAGGTCAAGTACGAGTCAAGTCTCAAGTCTTTGGAGTTTAAGTATGAGTCAAGTCTCAAGTCTTTGGAGTTTAAGTACGAGTCAAGTCTCAAGTCTTTGGAGTTTAAGTACGAGTCAAGTCTTAAGTCTTTGGAGTTTAAGTACGAGTCAAGTCTCAAGTCTTTGGAGTTTAAGTACGAGTCAAGTCTCAAGTCTTTGGAGGTCAAGTACGAGTCAAGTCTTAAGTCTTTGGAGTTTAAGTACGAGTCAAGTCTTAAGTCTTTTGAGGTTGAGTCAAAGTAAAGTCTCAAGTCTTTTGAGCTCGAGTCAGATTTAAGTCTCAAGTCTTTTGAGCTCGAGTGAGATTTAAGTCTCAAGTCTTTTGAGCTCGAGTCAGATTTAAGTCTCAAGTCTTTTGAGCTCGAGTCAGATTTAAGTCTCAAGTCTTTTGAGCTCGAGTCAGATTTAAGTCTCAAGTCTTTTGAGTCCAAGTAAAGTCTCAAGTTTTTTTAGCTTGAGTCGCACTAAAGACTCCAGTCTTTAGTTTAACACAAACTGAACCAGCTCCTCTCGACTGACCGTCTCTGTGTCTTTTGTTGTTTTTATTTTGTGTACGGTAATTGTAAATTACGTCTCTAGTTTCCAGCCGTGTTCGGGATCCCGGTAAACTCACCTGAGCGATGCCGCCCACCATCTTGCTCTTGACCACAACAGCCTGAGCGTCCTGCTCGTCAAACGCCGCCTTCTGAGCTGCTTTCACCAGGTTATCGGACGCTCGCTTCACCGCATTACCGGCAGCCTGAGGAGAGAGAGAGAGTCACTCATCCATCAGAATCAGAACCAGAACCAGGTCGTCTGTGACCTTGTGTGGGTGTTACAGTTAAAGGTGAAAATAATGACACGACGAGCTACTGAGCTAATGTTACCCATAAGAATATCTGACTATACTGAGAAGCTGAAACTGGATGTGATTGGCCCATCTGTGGACGAGGGCGGAGCTTAGCTAGAGGTTACATTTAAACTGCTTTGGCAACAACATGACTTTTGTCAATGCCAATAAAGCTATTTGACAGACTCTGCTGGATCTATTATTTTGATTTTGTAATCTGAAATAGTTCCCATATTGCTATCTAAACCCATTGTCATCAGTTATTTTCTATTTTTTAGACACATGGTTCTCAAACTGTGGTACGTGTACTACCAGTGGTATGTAGGCTTCCTTTGGTGGTACTTGGAGAAAAATCAGAAATACTGTTCTACTGTACAGAGCAGGGTATGTGATCAGTATGTGATCGGAGTGGAGCTGAGGAATTTTGACCAGAGTGCGTAGACGATTCCAAATAACAAAAAATGAATGAATTCAATAATCATAATAATTCAAGACTAGTTTAATCTAATTTCACTGTACCAGTATATGTGAGGAAGAGGAGGATGATGAGAGAGCAGATTATCTTTTTGGGAGTAAATCTGCCTCGTGTGAAAAGTCTGTAGCTGACTTTGCTCGGCCTTTTTACGCCACTGTATTCTAACGTTAGAAATAATGGTGTTACTTGGTATAAAAAGTTTGAGAACCACTGTTTTAGATGCTTACAAAGGTTAAAACATCGTCAAAGCAGGAAATGTTACTCTCTACTTGTGTTATTTTGTTTGAATCCTTAGTTATTTATAACAAAGTATATGCTGAATGTCAACCTTCACTGTTTCCTGTTTGTTAGAACATGTTTTTATTCCTTAATGACAATGTTGGTGCCATAAATTGACAACAGTCAAACTTTAATCACTAAGATAAAGTTATGTATGAATGTTAGTTTTAAATATGTGCCAAAGATGAAGCCTGACTGTGAAACACTCTCCTTTTTTGTGCTCAGCAGCTCCGGGAAAGGGAATGAGAACATCCACCAGAGACAAAACCATAACATTGTTTTTTTTTTTTCCCTGCTCAGACTCTGACGACGTCTGTAAAAGGCAAAGAGGAGCAGCTCGCTGCGACGCTCACTCAAGACAAAATCATGTGTTTGATTGGACGACGCGGCTGCAGCAAACAGGAGTTTTGTCCTTTTGTGGCTCTGAGGGCTGAACTCAGACGACAACGGTGAATCCTTCGGCCCTGTGAGTTTATGTTCGGCTGGAATGTGACTGTTTGTCTGAACACTGACACACATTACATCACAACCCACCCACACAAACACACACAGTCACAGAGGGTGGACAGCACTGCCGTTGTCCACGGGGGGAGGGAGGAGGAGGTAATAAATCAACTTGCACATTGTTCATATATGCTGACACAAGAACAAGCACATCCACTGAAGCCTCCACATAATTTCCTGGCAAATGTAGGCTCCGCCCCCCTTAACAAGAGGGCTGCCCCGTCCCTCTGCTCGGCAGTTACCTTGGGAATGTCTCCGAGCAGCTATTTCAGACTCCGGCCTGATTTATACTCAGTCGCGCGACACTTTTAAAATGTGTTGAGTGACAGAAATGACTGATTTGTTCAGATAAATGTGTGTCTAAACACTTTCCTTTGACGTGTGTTTATGTGAGGTACTGACACAGAGTGAGTACTGACTGCACTGTAACCATTGCCATTGAAAACATGGATGCCAGTGGGGACACAAACAGATTTTAGCCACTTAAAGCAACACCATGTAGTAGTTCAACCTTCAAATAATGTCTCCAAATAGTTATGGCTGACAAGCTTGTTGAAGACATTGTTGGTTTGTCAACAAATGCATATGTTACCACGGCGTATGTTTAACGACAGTTGCGACAGACAGTACTGTTTTCTAACTTTACTGGGATCCTTAGAGCAAAAAATGACATTGTGTCACTTTAACAAAAGGCTAACCTCATAAAAAAATAGACTTAAGTCAACTTAAGTGTATGATATTTTAAGATGTTCACTGCTTTATCTCAACGTTAGACAGATTTTTTTCCAGCAGGAAACTGACATCTGGTAACTGCTCACTCTTCTACTCCAAAGTCCATAGGGAAAACTAGTGATTTTAGCTCACAGAGACACAGGAGCTGCTGGTCTACTGCTGCCTCTTTAAGTCAGACTGTGTCACTCAGGTGAATCTGAACAAAGGATTTCAAACACTGAAATCCTTTGTTCCCACAAAACAATAGATTTGAACTCACTGATGGAGGCGTCAGTGGATCATACAATTCCTGTGTGCCGTGATGTAAAATCGCCAATTTTCTCTATGGAGTTTGGTTTGGACGAATGAGTGGTTTAACAAGGTAACAAAAAGTCAAAAAGTCAGTCTAACATTGAGGTAAAGCAGCAAACATATTTGTTTTATTATGTGAGACATATGTTAAGTAGCTATAATCAGTTTTCCCGTGTGTCAACACTGGTGGCCATATTTTTTAACACAAACTTATCTGCCTCTATTACTCTGGTTCTCTTTGCAGGGGGCGCCCATATAACCACAGTTCCAAAAACCTGAACTAAACACCACGTATCTGCGAGAAAAATGTGCTGATGTTATTCTGGTGAACTGTGGGTAGAAGCTGCTGTGTCTCAGAACCATCTGCTGCCTTCAGGACCGGTCACTTCCTCAGACGGTTTGTTACTCAGCACTCAGTAATTACAGCCTTAAAAAGCATCACAGCAGAGTGATGAGAACAAGTGCTGCTCCTGTAATCATAGATCGCGGGTTAATATTTCCAGCTCTGGGTGGCGTGGACGGACCCGTGGATTGTTTCCAGAGCGTCTGTGGACATGAATGTATGGGAATTACTGAGGCAGCAGCTGCAGGCCCAGAAGAGCAGCAGATAAGCCGCTGCTGATTGGATCAGAGAATATGAGACGTCCTGGGCAGCCTGATGTGCTCACAGTGAAACAGGCACACTGACATAAAGATGGTATTTTTGGGAGCACGAAGTGTCAGAAGATGCACAAACTTTCTGTCTGTCTTGGTGCTGACCGCTTTGGTTACACATAAAGGTCAAGACTACCCGAAAACAACAGTGAGTCCAAGCCTTTTTTTTGGGTTTGACCCAAAAATAAATGTGACACAGAAGTTTGAATTTAGTAGTGATGTCATCGGGGTGGACAACCCACTGTGACGTCACCTGTGAGCGTCATGATGGTTTTTAAAAACCGGAAGAGACCATATTTGTATGAAAAGGTGGAGCTGGGGGAGGAAAAGAGGTGTGGAGCTTACTGAGAGTGGAAGGAGTGGCACATCACAGTGACATGTGCCCGCCCCACCCATAAACCTATGTAATGAATGAAGCGAGTACTAGGGTTGTGGATTTACTTTAATCCAGTGCAGTCGCCCCCTGATGGACATTCAATAAATTACACTACATCCATTTTAATATAAAATCACTACATCCATTTTCATATAAAAAACTATAAAATTTTGCATCAGACTCAAGATATATTTTGAGAAAAACGTAGAACAACGCGCTTCTGCACAATTCCAAGTTTAAAGCTTATTTTTTACAATTATTGCAATATCGTGACATGAGATTTTAATACTGTATCATGCTTTTACAAAATGGAAAGGTTAACAAGAAAGAAATGGCACCATCACCAGTGACTGGCATCTGCCATCACGCGTTATTTGTATTTTCAAATCCGATTACAAATGATGTGATTACTCTTCTTTAAGAAGAACCATATTCTACATAATGATATGTAGCACTCAACGTGATTTATAGTGCGTTGTCCTCAGAGGTTTAATTTCCTAGTTACAGCGCCCCCTGAGGTTGTAATTTCAACTTGTTTTAATGACCCGAGTTTACAATCTGTAGTTACTTTTATCACATTTTTAGTTTTAGATTTTTGTGTTACACTCAGTTGTTTATCAGGGACGCGATTAGCTTGCTTGTTAGCAAACATACTAGCTATACCGCTAACAATAACCAACGTTATTTGACTTGTAAAATTTGCACCGTGAAACGTTATTTCTTGCTGTAACTTACAAAATTCCGAGGCGGCCGGATCGCAGTGTGAATTTTAAATCTATGCGGAAATGTAAATTTTCATCTGCACTAAATATAGCGCGCACTGATGCTAATGTAGCCGCTCACCTGTGACTCTAAACACTCGGCGGGCCGGACTATGCATAGATGATAACATGGCGTCAGCTGCTGTGGAGTGTCTGACGTTATTGTTCCTCAGCAGGTAGAGCAGCTCACAGCAGCTGTCGCTCTGATCTGAACTGGATTACAGAGCTAACTTTGGAGCGGAGGAAATGGCTGGGGGCCAAACAGACTCTGTTACCGTGGCAACTAATGCAGGGTCCTTTTAAGGAGGGGGCAGTGATTCTGGTGCACTGGACGAAAGAGTGCGACAGAGTGAGTCTACTCTGCCCCCGCTCTGTCTCTGATGAGGCAGCCATTTTCTTTTATCTTGCCTGTGGCGGCTCGCCAGAGTCTACTTTGTCCCGTCATAGTTTCATAACGGACCTAACTTTAGTTTATAGACATTTCTGAAAAACAAAACAAAAGGGATCTCAGAAATTGAATATAATACTCATTAGTATTTTAGTATAAATGTATAATCACTTTAATGGCTGTTGTTTTCATAATCAATCTCTGAATTATTTTCTCAACTAATCCAATAGTTGGTTGGTCCGTAAATGTCAAAAAATGTTTATCATTGTTACCCAAACCCAAAGAACATGTCTTATTTTTGTACACACTTAAATTAGTAATTTTCTAATGATTTCTTTATTATTAAGAGCAAAGAAACTAGACATTATTCACATTATAGAAGCTGAAAAATCTGAGAACTTTATATATAAAAAACACTCAAAATGGTTCATAGATTATCAAAAATAATTGACGATTAATTTAGTACTTGATTAAAAATTGACAAATCAATTAATAGCTGTAGCCAAAATCACTTTGTTTCTGAGTCTTAGAACAATCCAGCCATCTTGCACTGCCCAGAGTTTCTACGGCAAGCTAAGTGGTAAAACTAACCAGACTCTGTACTTTGCATCGAAACCAATGTCTATGATTACGTCAATAAAGAAATATTATTTAGAAAAATCCTTTCTAAATAAATATATTTTTGCCATGTTTTCCAACATGGTGGTGCAGATAAACCGCTGGTTGGAGGCTAGTGAGTCTAGCTGCAGTTCAACTGCTGAGAGACAGGGGGCAGTACTGACCTGGAGCCTCTTCATGGTCTGCGAGTCCTGGTCGGCCTTGACCTTACAGGCGACCAGCAGCTGAGCAGTGGACGCTGCCACTTGCTTGGCCGAGGAGATGAGCTTCTCTTCGCTGGCGTGTCCCTGCACTGCAGAGTTAGCGGCCTCGCACAGGTTGTTAGTTGCCGCGGCGACCATCCGGGCCTGAGGAATCAAAGGTGCAGATGGTTAAGACGCCTCACTGTCAGCTCAGAAACGCTCTGCTGGAGGGAGGAGACACTTACAGCTGAGATCAGACCCTGAGACCACTGTCCGTCGTCCACCGCGTTGGCCGGGATCGCGCCAACCTGGAAAAACACAAATATGAGTCGTACTGGTTTTATTTTGGTGGCACGACAGCAGAACGGAGGCCTTCATGGACCTCACAAGTTGAAAACAACAGAATTAAATCTGACTCAGATTTAATTTTAAATAATATAGAAACATACTGTACATTTGAACCTATTTTACTTCTGAAAGTTACTTTAGACTGTTGTAAAATGTTTAACAATTTATTATTGATATTAAAAAACATGAATAACATAAACATGTAAGTGGTAAAGTTTGGCTTTCTTTATGGAGCTGCTGCTCTGTGCAGCTGTTACATGACCCTCAGACCTTCACATCCTGGTCCAGAACTGTTCACAGAAGTCAGGAACTGTTCAAAACTGTCCAGACTTGACCCCTTAACTGTCCAGGACTGTCTTAAATTGTTCAAAACTGTCTTAAACTGTTCAAAACTGTCCAACTGTCACGTTCAGGATAAATTCTGTGTTGCTGTTTTTCCAGACGTACCTTCCCTTGAGCCACCAGCTCCCTCTGAGCTGCTGAAGCTGCTTTGACCAGGGCGCTGGTGGCAGCAGCGATGGACTTGGCCGCCTCCAGAATCTGCTCCTCAAAGTTCAAGCTCTCATCGGCTTCCTGTTCATGAGAGAAAACAGGAAACCAGCTGTCAACAAGCAAGCTGCATTCAGGGGCTGTGAGGATCTGAGGGATTCACAGAAAGGCCTCGTCCTCAAAGAAGTGGACATGTTTAGAGCAGAACAACTGATGTAGGAGTCGTGAAATATTAACAGGGTAATATCTGTTTTTGTCCTCATAGTGAGGTCGACAGGCCCTCTGACCTTGGGTTTGGTTCTGGGCCTCAGCTGCTCCAGCTTCTTGGCCGCCGCTTCAATGGCCGCCGCTGCTCCCAGCAGCTCGTTCTCGGCAATGACAGTGGGGTCCTCGGGGTCGACCCACTCTGTGCCTACAACGCACAAAAACAGCAGAAAATGCTCAGTTTGGGCCTGACACACCCAGGCTTTTTTATTAGTTAGCTGAATGTTAGCTCCTCACATCTGTTAAATGTAGTTTAAAGGTCAAGGTATGCTTTTTCTAAGAGAAAACTGATGTTTGTAAACTGCTCACTGTCCCACACCAAAGCCCATGAAGAAAATCTGCATTTTTAGCTTGGATCTGCTGGTCTATTGCTACATCATTTGTTAGGTTTGCGTCACTGAGGTAAATCTGAATGAAGGATTTCAAACACCAAACACAAAATAAGGCTTTTGAAGTTATCGGTGAAGGCAGTGGTGGACCAACAATCCTGTGTGCTCTGATGTAAAATCACCATTTTTCTTTGGTGTGGTTTACAAAGTGACACAGACTTCAAAGGCTGTTAAACATCGAAATAAACTCATGAACATATTTCAAAGATATTGTATACAACTTTTTGATATAAACCAGCGTTTGTTACATTCAAAAGGTTGTCAAACAAGTTCTTGCAAAGCAAAGTCAAAATCAATCTCTGTGTTTCTCAGTGTTTAGTTTCTGTGTTTGTGGAGACACAGAGTGATGCCTTTACATCCCTGATGAAAGCATAGCAGCTAGTGAGTCAGCAGCAAACTTTAGGTTAAGGTGTTATCCCTGGTTCTCCGAAACATGAGTGAGGCAGAGACATACTGAAATGAATGTGGACAGAGAATGGGTTGGAATAAGACACTAGCAGTAGCACAAGAGAAGTTACACACTAGAGCTTTAAACTAAAGTAGATTTCATCTATTAAGTGCGGCTAAATTTGGGCACCCCTGGTCTAATGTGTTGGATATACATGTCATAAATATTTCATCTCTGCTGTCATTAGGCCCAAATCCAAACAAGACATTTCCCTCTTCCCGGGCCAACGCACCGGACCTTTGACTTTTATGAATTTACGACTTCAGCGCTTCACAGGCTCGAGCGACAAGATGAGATGACTGAGACTCCACTGTCAGTGTGTGGCAGCCATGGTCGTCCACACACCCAGGCAGTGGGATTAAATTGCAGCTAAAGTCTCAGAAACTGGAGCAGGGTGTGTGTGTGTGTGTGTGTGTGTGTGGGGGGGGGGGCAATTAATCAGTGATGTGAAGCTCTGAGGTCGACTTTCACTACGTTTCACTGTACAAGGCACCATTCATGGAATTCCAGTGAGTTCAGTGTGATTTGTATTTAAGGCCTCGTGTGTGTACGTGCTAGAAACTGTAGACGTCCGAGGCCTCGTTCACACGTGGTGTAAACATTTAATGTTCAGCTTTAGGTTCAGGTGTGAACACACTGAGAACTCATTTGAGATCCGGTCGCTCAGACTACAGGAGGGAGTGTAGGGGGTGAGAGGGTCAGGGGGTAAAGGGGTGAGGTGTGTGACCTGAAGTACAGCGAAGAACCACCGACTCAGCCTCTGACCTGCTTCAAATTCTGCATTTTTGTCCCCCAATTCTCTGTTTTCTGTTAAACAGTACGCCACATTTGGATGTGAGGGTGGAGCTGAGATGAAGCGAGGGGTGGAGCTTTGCCAAATTGGGTCATAATTTACAAAATGGACATCATGATGTATTGAAGAAGAATCATTTACAAACCAGCAAATCACCCCCCAATAGACATTCAAGAAAACACAGGTTTCAGACATTTATCTTTTGATTTCAAATTCTGGATGCAGAGACTGTGTCTGTGTTTATATATAGTCTAAAGGTGTGAACAAACTATTTGCAATCTGTTGCAGAAGGGGTTAAAGGTTAAGCTACCTTTCATGGCCTCGGCAGCCTGGATGAGCTCAGTGACGGATCCTGCCACGCGTTTGGAATAACCGGCCAACTGCTGCTTCAGATCATGAGACGGTTTCTGGATGATCTGAGGGAGGAGGAAAAGGAAAAAAGGACAAAAAGTTGATATAAACTTTCTTCACTACAATCAGACCAAATTCCATAGAGAAAATTAGCAATTTAACATCACGGCACATAGGAGTTGTTGATCCACCGCTGCCTCCATCAGTAACTTTGAATGTGTCATTTTGTAACTTTGTGGTTTGAAATCCTTTGTTCAGATTCACCTCAGTGACACAAACTTATGAAACTAGGCAGCAGTAGACCAACAGCTTCCATGTCCCCACCAACTAAAAACGCTGATTTACTCCATGGACTTTGGTGTGGCAGAACGAGCGGTTTACAGAAACTTTTTAACAGTGAGATAAAGCCATGACAATATCCTTAAGATATCATACACTTCAGCTGACATATTTGATCAGATGACCCTTTTGTTAAGTCGCTAAAATCAGTTTATTTTCTCTGTTTTCCTTTGTTTTCACTGAGCTCACACCTGCCGGCCCCCCGAGCTGCTCTGTATGCAGCACAGTGACTATACAATGCCACTTCAGAAATCCTGACCTCTCCCTTTAATGGTGGTAATTTTGGTGGTTGACTGAGCGAGTGACAAAAACTAGATAAACCATTTCAACAAATGTGATAAAGTGCATGAGACAAATGGAGGAACGATTTGATTTGCTGCTGCTCAGCCGAGCGTCAGCTGGCGTCCTCGGAGAGAGTCCGAGCGAGGCGGAGTCTGACAGGTGCAGGGTGTTAACAGAGAGAGAGAGAGAGAGAGAGAGAGGATGTCACTGCACAGGAATGCATGCAGAGAGCCAAACACAAACACAACAGCCACAGCGACACGCTCATCATCAACGGAAAATAAACACACCATCCATCAGTTCAGGTTTAGCCGTGATGAAGAGATAACGACAGTAGACTATATATAAACATGGACGTAGTCTTCCGGTTTGAAAAGTGAAGCCTGGGATGTAAGACGGATGCAACAATTAGCCACCAAAGGGGTTAATTTGGCTGGTTATCATTAATTTGCATTGATAAAAACAAATCTTTCTACTCAGCCAAAGTTTGTAGTGCAGCCATTATCACAAAGTGGGAGCAACAGCAAACATTTAGTTCGTGGAGTGATGACATTTCCAAGGTTTCTTGAACTTGCTAATCTAAGGTGAACACACAGTAGATCCCATAGAAATACTGAAATTTCCCAGGGTCTTTGAATGCATATCGCTAGCTGCTCCTGTTAGCTCAACATGCTGTGAACCCTGCATTACTTTCACTAGCTCTCATGCCTGGGGGTTCAGAATATTTAAATATTTGAATAATTATAACAGAAAACATTTAAATAGCATTTTTGTAATCTAATTTTCTAATTTTCACTTTATTTATAAGGTCAGTAAACATTTCTGAGGAGCTAATGGTGTTACATGCTAGTTACAGGTCTTGATATTTATAATGATGTTAGTTTTGTAAATTATGGACACCAGTGTGATTGACAGCTGTATCGTCCAATAGCAGCATAGTTGCTATTAGACGACATCTGTGAACTTCCTGTTGCTAAAAATGACATGGTCAAATCGTGAATCTCAAAGTTAAGCAACTGAAGTCATTAAGCACACCGAATAGACAATCATGCTGTCTTTATATATATATATATGTATAGGTGTAAAGCATGTTAAATTATTTACAAAACATGGAATAAACAATACAGGCAAGGAGGCTAGTTAGCTGCTGAGCTAATGTTAGCGCACATCGTTTTGGGGCAACGCCCCTTAATATCATATTCACAACAGTGAGAGTGGATGATGCGCTGTTAAAAAAAAAACGCTACAGCCCATTGACATTAATTTTTCAGTGGATTAAAAGCTAATATGGAATGGTCACATGGAATTAAAATTAGTTTATCAAATTTCCCAGATGATTATTTTCTATATTCCTCACGTTAGGTTAATGTTACCCACATGCTAGATGCCGTTACCTAGCTTCTCAGGCCTACTGCTGTTTGTGTTATAAGAACTTCAGTCAGGCGTTAAACCACTGCACTGTCACTGCAGGTCAGTCGTGCAGGACTACTCACCGGCTTGCACCGACATCAGTGAGCCGCAAGTTTTTAAAGAACAGTGATGGAACATCAGGAGAAAGAGAGAGAAAAGGTCATAAAATGACATGACAGGTGACACGAGAGAGTCTGAGAGCGAGCCGTGTCATGCTGTCAGGTTATATAAGCATGTTTCAGGATTTTAGCAATAAATTCTGCACTCACTGATGTGAACACTGTCTTAATAATATGTTCAATGGCTGTTTGACAGTCTTTTTCTAACAGGAAACTGAAGTTATTGTCGCTTTGTAAACTGCTCAACTCCCCCATTCCAAAGTCCATAGATAAAATAAGTGATTTTACATCGCAGCACACAGGAGTTGCTGACTCACTGCTGCCTCCATTAGTAAGTACAGATGTGTCATATGGTGACTTCAGTGTTTGAAATCCTTCATTTGGATTTATCTAAGTGACACATACTTACCAAATGAGGCAGCAGTAGACCAGCAGCTCCTGTGTCCATATGGGCTAAAAACACAGATTTTCTCTATGGACTTTGGTGTGGTTTACAAAATTTGGTGTCCCGCTAAAAAAAGTCTTTCTAACAGCAAGACAAAGTGATGAACATACCCCACAGATATCATAGACAAATCTGATGTAGACTGTAGGTCAGCCTTTTGTTAGTGGACACTTCAAAAACCCTTTACTGTCCTTTTAAGCATGCGTACATATGTTTATATGTGTCATGTCAAATGTTAAGTGGCTTAAATCTGTTTTTTTTTCTTTTTTTTACCTGGTAGCACACAGTGTACCATCAACACACTAACTATGTTCAGCTAATATGTAATCGCAGATGTCATCGACACTGAGCTGACGTCTTACCACCAACACGTGCTCCAACAGTCCCAGGTAACCGGTCGCACATTCGTTGCCGTACCGCAGAGCTCTCATCTGAACCTCTTTGCTGACCTCAGGGTGGAAGGCCGCTTCCTGAGAAACCAAACACTAAGAGTCAGCACCTGAAATACTCACTCTCATTTCCAAACACTGGTTCAGGACGCACTGATGAGTCGCAGAAGATTTTCTTTGGTCCTTGTAAAGTGTATAAAAAGTGGTTCCCATATCGACAGTTTAGGAAACTCTTTTGAAATGTGACAGCCTATAATTGTCTTGAAATATATAAATCATCTGATAATTCCTATACTGTTATAGTGGGACACGTATTGCAAATAACGCAGTGTTGTGAAGTGGCGTGTACCTTGCAGGAGTGTAACATGTCAGCGATCGCCCTCCTGCTGAGGTTGGCCGTGGCGATGATGTCTTCCTGACGACAAGAGTTCCCAGCAGCCACTGCCTTTGCCGTTGCCATGGTGATTCCTTTGGTCATGCGGATAAACTCCTCGGGTGTGGTTGTCTTTAATGGCGGGTCAGAACTACTGAAAACCTGCCCGGTGAAGGCAAAGGAAATGAATCTGTTATTACAAATATTGACGTATACACTGATGACACCACACTCTTTGTCGATGACGTACAGCCAGTTCTTGCTTGATGTGTTCAATCGTCGCCTCCAAAGCTCTGGTTCCCTTCGTGGCTTCATCCTCCACCGCCTTCACCGTCTTCAGGAGGGACGTGACGTTGGTCACCATCACCTACGACAGGTCGATCACATGACCACTGTTACTATCAGGAAGAGTTTTCCATGCGTTCACTCTCCACTGCTCTTTGAGTTGTGATTAATTTCGTCAAGTAGAGAACATGGGATTCTACATCATCTTTAACAAAAGTTTCTGTTAGTCCACACTAAAAAGGAACAACACTGCAGTTTTCATAACAAATGTCTAGGTCTCTGTTTGTCTAAACTAAAACACATCAAAGGTTTTTGTTTTAAATGAAAAGTATCAGTTTCTGTTTGTCCACACTAAAATAACAACTCTGCCATTTTAAGACAAAAAATCAAGTTGTACACACTCAATCACAACCACACAAAATTATGAGAAGAATTATTGTGACTGTAGATAAAATTAGATTGATCATGTGACTCTGGATTTTATATTGTACCTTAGCAGAGCTCTTGAGCTGCAGCATGCTGGGGTCATCGTGAGGTTTGCCTGCAGCGGCTTTGGTGGTGCTGATGAGGTTACCCAGAGCTTTGGCCACATCCTTCACTGCATTGATTAGGACAACCTGTAGTGGACACACACAACTTCATATTTAAGGTAGCAGCTGCTTCCAGATGTCTATGTCCCTCCCTTTAGGTGAGGTTAAAATTTAGACTGAGTCTACAGTTTTTGTCCGTACCTGGGTCTCTGGGTCCTCAGAGCCTAGACTGGCTGCTCCTAGTTTGACCACATCAGCCAGTTTGGTGATGGTGGTCACTGAGGACTGTGCAGCCTGGGCCAGTTTCTCCTGACTGGCTCCAGCACCCGACACCAGCAGTTTGGTGTCCTCCACCAAAGCCTTTGCTGTCTTCAGGATGCATTCTCTGCAAACAGGATACAAACAACCCATCAGCTCCTTTACTGAGAACCAGAAAAAAACCAACACAGCTGTCAAGGTCCCGAACTAACGCTTGGTCTGTGAAATGTCTGCCTTCTGCAAAGATATGTGTGGTTGTATTTTTTTATATTTTTATGCTCACCCAATAAATCCTACTGCAGCGTACATCAACAATATCTTAAGAATATATGTGATGCTTTATCTCACCATTAGTCTGCCTTTTCCCACACAAAACTGAAGTTTGGGTGACTTTGTTACTCATTCACTCTCCCACACCAGAGACTATAGAGAAAATCATACAGTTGACCCACTGCTGCCTCCATCAATAATGTTTTATTGTGTGATTTTGTGTTACAGTGGAGACAGTATTGTGTGACTTTGGTGTGGGAAACTGTGCAGTGCATACACACACTTCACACTCAAACAAAAAACCTCAACTATCCATTCTAAGGCTGTTAAATTTAGTCTAAACAAGGTTTTCTTGTGTCTTGGAGGCTTCTGTGATCACACTGGTCCTCTGTAGTGAACTGTACCTGTGGTCAGCGAAGGTCTCTTCGTTCTCTCTGTTCAGAGTGCCAGCTGTAGCAAACATGATGGTGGTGTCGAGGTCTGCGATGATGCCTGCCACGGCGCTGGATGCCGTGATGCAGGCCTGTGTGCCACGGTTTCCGGCCTGCAGGGCAGCCAACACGTGGGAGACCTGTGGGACAATCAAAGCAAAAACATCAAAAAAAAAAGTCTTAAAGCCTGTGAATTTTATTTATTTGGACATTTGTAGAGAATGAGTAAATGTGATCTGTAGAGATCTGACCTTCTCGGAGACCTTGCGGGCACTTTCAATGAGATCCTTCTTGGTGAACGAGTCGTTGGGGTTGCACTGCAGCGCTCCAGCTTTGGTCACCAGACCTGTGCAGCTGAAGCC
The DNA here is from genome assembly GCA_016785285.1 of Brachirus orientalis. Lineage (NCBI taxonomy): Eukaryota > Metazoa > Chordata > Actinopteri > Pleuronectiformes > Soleidae > Brachirus > Brachirus orientalis. Next base: position 2,396,369 of record JAFBJR010000086.1, read on the forward strand.
GAGCTCGCCCACCTGCTTCTTGATGTGCGAGCCAATCTGGACAAAGACGCGAAATAAACCAGAAAGTGATGAGAAAATGCCAGAAAATGTTCCGCTTATAAGCTGAGGTGCATTTGGTTTCACTTACTTCATCGTTCTCTGCAGTAACGGCTGCATATTTGGCCTCATTGGCCAGATTTCCGAACTCGTTGGTCATCTCGTTGGCCAGTACTCCGAGGTCGTCTGGGTTGGTGTTCGACTTCGTCACCTGACAAGAAACGAGGAAAATACATCAACTTTAGCTTTAATGTAAACATCTACAGCTACTGAGGGTGTTGTCTTGCTGTTGTGAGGCAATAGCTCTCACTGCTGTAACACTGTGCCAACAATAAAGGATCATTCTAAATCATGAGGTCTGTGACTGTAAAATTGTGACAATTCAAAATAAATCACTTGGACTGTTTGCTTATGAGTTAGATGTAAAATGACAATGACAATGACAATTAACAATTACAGTATGCCCATTCATGATTATCCTGGCAATGGATGTTCACCACAATTAAATGTTAATGTTAACAGTTAATGCTTTTTTTCCCCACAATACACGATAAGATCTTATATTGTCCAATCCCCATTTCACACAGACAGAGTAATCTAGGGAAATTCACAAACCTTCTAACACTACTATGTTTACCAGGAGGATTTTGGGCAGGGGTGGGGCCTTGTTTCATACAGCCTCTAGGGCTAGAACTGCTTTATCAAACTGCTTTACCATCTCCTGCACAGTGACGGCGATGGCCTTGGCCGTCTTAACCATGGTCGTCTGGTAGTCCACGAAGGTGCCTTCAGGTTCCAGTGCAGGAGAGTCTTCCATTTTGTTGATGGCGTCATTGATGGAGTCCACCATGCCGCCCACGGCACCTGCCGCACTCGCAGCATCAGCCAGCGTGGCCCCCAGGTCGTCTACGGCTTCTTTCATCATCTGCACCGACTCGTCCAGCGCCTCCTGCATGTGAGCCGCCTGCAAGAAAAACACACAAGTGGACATTTAAGAATAATTTTACTACAGACACTCTTGTATTTTCTAGAAATATAGAAAGTTGAATCAGCTTTGAGGCATAGGCTGGAGAAGGATTTGGGTTTGAAGAGAATCTGGAGAAGCCTATGTAGAACTGATTAATGTTGATTTAGATACATGTTCCAACAAAATTTTCTTTCCCCTTCCAAACTCCACCTTTAATTCTAATCTCTAACTTCTCTGCTCTAGATTTGGTCAGGAAAGAACCTTCCTCAATTCCACCTGGTATGGCATGACTTCTGGAGAGGAATCTGTTAGGCCTTGTCCACAATTACTGGAATTAACTTCCCATTACATATCAGCAACAGTGGCACTGTCTCAGAGACAGGAGGAGGAGCTGGAGGCGGCAGAGCTGAAGACGTTGAGATTTCCTTTGGGGCAAACCAGGATGGACAGGATTTGAAATGAGCATATTCAAGAGACAACTCAGGTTGAGATGGTTTGGTCATGTGCAGAATGGGGGATAATGGCAGGAGGAAAGGAGGAAGACCACAGAGAAGGTCTATGGATGTTGTTATGAGGACATGAGGACATTCTGCGTAACAGAAGGGGACACAAGGGAGAGGACAAGATGACGGCCAATGATCCTCTTTCTTTGGGTCTTTGGGTAACTTAAAATCCAAATTTACATGCCTAACCTTCAGAAAAGTCCTGCTGGTCATAGTCCAAAAAATGTATTTCAATGGAATCTAAGTCAGATCGTCCAATGCCAATAGGACTGAGAGATGTAAAACTGTCTTTCAAGATCAAATCTTTCTATAAAATATGAGAATTCTTCATCAGCTTCATGTGGAAATCTCTCAAGTACAAGATGTGATAGCTCAGTTTTTACTTCTCCACTGATATTTCATAAAGCCTTAATAAAATATTTGAAAAAAGAAAGATCCAGATTTGCAGAGCCTACATTTTTAAAGCTCCATGTCATGTAACCTGCATACGACTCTGTACTGCTGGGTACAGGTTCCGTACCTTGGGGTTTCCTCCGGCCTCCTTGGCAGTGTAGAGCATCTGCAGTGCAGACTCTGTCAGGGTCTTGGTCTGGTCTAAGACCGCCATCTGCTGTTGGCTGCTCAGAATCTTGGACGCTGTGCCAATGACGGCCATGATGAGGGGCTCGAAGTAGCTGGCCATCTGAGACACCTGTTGATTAAGCATGAGGAGCCTGTGAGTGGAGCTGTCCTGCTCTGATTTTACACTGACCACCTGCTGGTCAACACTGGTACTACACTACATTACAATCAAGGTTGTTTTACCTTGTGTCCAAGCTGGGACGCCTCAGAGCGAGCGGCCACGGCGACAGGATCGATCAGGTTACTGATCTCATGGACCGAGCCGGCCATCTGCTCATGAAGAGTCTGTAACACGCACAGCGATCAGGTCGTCACTGATAGGAGCAACTAAAATTATAACATTTATCATTTTCTGTGGCCAGTAGGTGGCGGCGGTGCATTTTTCAAACCTAAAATCTAGCGGGCAGAGCTGACATATTGTATTTGACCAAATATTACCAGCACCAAATCTTCAAACATGAAATGGAGGCTGGTAATTAAGAGGCGCGATCAAGGGATTTAGCCACGCCCCTGCAAAAGAGAGATTTCAGAACAAAGGCTTCATGTCTTAAGGACTTGACCTCACTAAAACATAAATAAAAAAGTGAAAATATGCAGGTTTTAACAAAGCTATGTTGTTTTGAACTTTGACTTTCTGATATTTTATCCCAGAAGATTAAGCTCACTGTAATTAATTTACAGTTTTTCAACATGTAAAGGTAAAGATGCAGTGTGTAGAATTTGGGGAGGATCTACAAAGAGAAAATTAATATGTGTACAATAATATTATTACATGTACAGTACATTACATACAGGTTTTGAAAATGTTTGAAATTATGTTTTCATTGGATAATCACCTGAAAATAAGTGTATTTTCTGTTACTCTAGAATGAGCGCTTTTGTGTTACAGTGGAGACAGTTGGTTGCAATGTGCAACTTCACCTCTCGTTGCCACTGAATCCTTCCTATTGGGACTTTACAGGTAATTAAAATGTGTGTGTTTACCTCCAAGGAGATGTCCTCTCTGGGTGTTAGCTGTTGGCTAATGGCGGCTAAAGACGCCTGGTCCACCTCACGGATGCAGCCGTTCAGCACCTCGATGGCATCGTCACACTCTCTCTGACCGGGAGCCTTTTCTCTGCACACACACACACACACACACACACAGGTACTCAGAAACTCATTTTGTGGGCAGATCAATTTGTAAACCAAAGGAAAAATAATTTGGTTTCATTACAGCAACTAAAAATAAAAATAGAAAAATGGCAGAGATTAGTATAAAAAAAGAGAACAATAATGTATTATACAACAGAATTATTTACTTACATATTTATTTATGTAAACAGTAATTACAGACACACACTAGAACATTGGTCTGAAAAAATAAGCAAATTAAAAAAGGGGTGAACTAAGATTTAACATGTTGAAATATACATGGAAACAGCTGGAACAAGAGTCTAACAGTCTATAAACACATGAGTAATAAGATCCTGGATTTTTGTTTTTTACTTTCTGACATGGTGACACATGGTGGACATTCAGATCTACAGAGAGGGTGAAGAAGGTGGAGGCAGCTCAGTGTTTACCTCATGTTGGTGATGAGTTTCTTGATGGAGTCAGACACCGTCCTCGAGTGTCCGGCCAGCACTGACCACTTGGGCGGGTCTTTGGGGTTGACGGCCAGTGAGCGTGCGGTCTGGATCAGACCGGTCGAGCTCTCCAGCATCGTCTTAGCTGCCACCACGATCGGCTCCATGGCTGCGTGACCCTGAGGACCAGGAGACGGAGTCAGTAAGAGCGACAATCACCATGGAGCTTGTTTTCTTCATATCACGTGATACCAAACTTATGTGTGTGTGTGTGTGAGGTTGTACTTCGGGGCTGATGTGAGCAGGAATGCTGGCGAACTCGGGGTTGGAGGCGAAGGCGGTCAGGTTGTCCACAGCTTCGATCAGAGGACCAGTGGCTGCCTTACACTTCTCTCTGTTCTCGTGGTTAAAGGCTCCGTCCAAAGCCTGCACATGATACAATGACCATGACTTCACTGCTACCTTCAGGTGTGTGCATTGTATGTTAGCCTCTATCTAAACAATGTCACATCTAAACAATGTAAATGCACAGATGAAAGTAGATACTGTGAGTACGCTTGTGTACGCCAAGCATGCAAGACCAGGTGTTTGGTCACACTTTACTATGAAGGTAGTTAGATTAGCCCCAGGTAGGGTGTCGTGAGTTGAGAGAGTACAGTGACAAGAAAATGTACTTCTTGTACAATGTAAAGGCACCATAACAGGTCAGCTGAGATTTGCTGAGTCATGGTTATGTCTACTAACAAACCACTGTGATGTTAGGATCAAACAGTGTGTAATGGTTTGTCATTTTGAGAACAACAATCACTGATTGGTCAGGAGTGCCGAGCAGAGGCTTTCTGAAAGTTTTCACCATTAACCCTGTTTGTCCGCTGATCTCCATGACAACAAACCTTAATGGACTTGACCAGGTTGGCCGTGGTGTTGGCCACTTCTTTGGCAGACTGGACAAACTGCCTCTTGGCGACAGGGTTGGGGGTTTTGGAGGACGCCAGGCGGCAGGCGTTACACAGTGCCGAGGTGTGTTTGGCCACGATGGTGGCAGCGGAGAGCACCTACGTGGAGAAAGAGCAACCAGTGAGGTCAACCACATGAAGAACAACTGAGCGGGTGATTAGCTGGATTCTGCAGGGGCAAAAGCGAGTACCTGAGACTGCGTGCAGGCAGGGTCCACCAGGTTCTGACACGCCATTTGAATAGACTGGTTTGCCCGGGCAAATTGAGCAGGGTCCACCAGGCCCTTCTGACCCGCCGTACTATTGGGATCTGACACTCCCAACAGGTAGGCCGCCTGAAAACATCAACCAATCAGCGCACATAACAACAAACAACAACTGCTCTCCAACAACAGCACAAATGATTTTTCACCTGTGCAGCTGCTTCAGTCAGACCACACAGTGCTTTGGAGCCACCGCTGACTGAATCACCAAACTCTGGCAAATTGGAGTTCTTGGCATTGTGGGAAATTCCAGCCATGGACTCACCAAGGACCTAAGAAAGGAAAATCCCAGAGTGACTAAGAGAGTCAAAGGACAAGCAAAAATAGAAACAGTCATTGCTTAATATACTGTATGTCGAGATGTTTTCAAAAAGGAGAAGACCTTTGAGTTCTCCATGACGCTGTCGATGCAGTCAAAGTACGACATGTCGTTGACGGCCTCTGTCGGGTTCTCCAGCATCCCTTTCACCGACTGAACATAAACACAACACATCAGTCTACAATGCTGACAGTATGTTTCTCTTTACTCTGGTTATCTAGTTCTGAACTTCTAAACTTGAAGAGATCTCCTTTAAGATGTAACATTTACAGATTAGACCAAGGATGGACAGAAAACCTGGAAATACCTCAGGTGGACGTAGGACGTAAAGAATTATTTACCTCGAGTTCTCTGAGAGCGTTGTCACACTCCTTCTGACCTGGAGCCTGCTGAGTGCACATGGTGATGAGCTGGTTGATGCTGTCTGTAACCGCACTGTGGACACAGACATTCAGAGAGGTCAAACACACTTACACAGAAAGAATAAGAGCGAGACAAATGATGAAGCGAGCGTTACCGAGCGGCAGCTGCCAGCTGGTTCTTCAGGTTCGGCGAGCTGGGGTCAGTGGACAGAGCTTTGGCTGCCAACAGCAGTTTGCTGGAGGACATGGAGATGGTCTTCAGGTTGGACACCACCTGTGTCTGGTCCTCCTTAGTCTGGAGATGAGGAGAAACGTCACAGTTACATGTAAAGTAAGAACATTGTGACACCAAGAGTGGACTCATCCACTGCGGAGAAAAGTCCAGTTACCTTGTCCATTAATGTGTCTCCACCTCAACATATGACTCCATAAAAATGAGGAAAGACATAAAATGCTGAATAAGCCACGCCCACATTCATCAATCAATATGCCAGTTCAGAATTTGGTCTATATTTGCCAAAGCATGTGTGTCACATCTGAGTTACACATCTACAGGATTTATGGTGCGACCCTTTAATATGAGCTCAAAAAAGATTACGTAGATTTGGAGTAAGTTTTGAACCTAGCTCACTCAATTTACAATGACTATTGAAATGTTTACCAAGTTATAGCCAAAATATTTTAAGCTCCGTCCATTTTAAAGATATTTTGGTTCATGGCAGCCACATTTTTAAATCAATAATGATCAGTCATGGCAGTAACTTGTATTTTTCTTACCTTACCTCAAGGATGTATCCAAGATAAGAAATTCAAAAGTCAATTGTTCATTTTATAGATTTTTTTCTTTAGTCCAAAAAAGTTTAGTCCTAAAAAAAACTGACTTTTTAAACCTTAACAAATAAAAAAGAAAAACAAACAAACCTTAATTACAGTGCCACCATCTGGTCAATTAGTACCATATTTCTTATAATACATAAGAATAGTGTACTTTTATAGAACTATATTTTGATATTTTGTTTTATAAAATACATTAAACAACAACACAATAATAATAATAATAATGTAATGTAACATAACTATAACACAATACATTGTTTGATGATACAACATAAAGAAATATCACAAATTCAATTATAACAGATTAAAACAGATTAGACCAGAACAGAAGTGATTACAACAGAACAGAACCGTATCTGTGGTCATTCTGACCTGGGATGTTCCTGCCATGTCGACTCCAGCATCCAGGAAGTTGCTGAAGTCTTGTCCAAATTTGCTGGTGGCCTTTGCCAGGTCCTGCGTGGTTCCTCTGGACGCCTGGACAACCTCATTCGCCGACTGGTTCAGACCCGCCGCCACCTCATTGAGCTGAGCCTGCACCTCTTGGAAGCTCCGCCCACTGGCTGGGAACTGCAGTCCAAAAAGGTCAAAGAAGAAGAAGAAGTGAGAGCTGGATTCAGAGGATCAGAGAGACAGACAGCAACAGACATGTCAGTACTGACAGAATCAGCCAGCAGCGTCTTGCTGGCTTCGCCCACAGTGCGGATGGCGTTGTCCACGTCCCTCTGCCCGGGAAGGCAGTTCACACAGCGGTTCAGGGCCTGAGACACGGCCTTGGCAACCTGCACACACAACACAGAGTCTTCATGTCATTCCTGTTCTCACTCCACTGCCGTCATCAGTGTCAAACTCCGCCCCCTGAGCGTGTCTCTGACCTGCGCCAGCCTCTGCTGACTCTCTGGATCTCCTGGTTTGGCGATGGCCCTCTTGGTCTCTTCGATCAGGTTGGCCGACTTATCCATGACGTCACCGGCGCAGTCCAACATGGCGTTACGAGCCAGAGAGTCGTCCGTGTTGGCGGCGACTCCTCTGGCCGCCGAGGCCAGAGACTTCAGAGCCTGAGCCACGTCCCTGGCCGCCATGCCTGAACATGAGGGGTCAAAGGTCAGAGTGAGGAGGGACTTCATCATGTATGAGGACACAAAACAATTACAGTCATTAAACTTATTATTTAATACATGATTAAACTGATTAGAGCTTAAAAATATGAATGAAACATTTTAAAAACTCATCATGATAATTCAACATTATTGGAACATTGTTCTGTGTGTGTGTGTGTATGTGTTCCACGTATTACTCATGTTGTGGGGACCTAAACATGTTTTCACAGTCACATTATGGGGACTTGTCTTCCTTATGGGGACAAAAACATTATGGAGAGTCTCCATAATATATATTATTACATTTTAAGCTAAAGACATGTTGCATAGTGGAGAAAAGGTAAGGGTTAGGCCAGTAGTAGTTATTTTCAAAGTTAGAGTAAGGAAATAATTGTAAGTCAATGTAATGACCTCTGATGTCAATAAAAACATATTCTGTGGGTGTACTTGTACATGTATCTTTATGTGGACCAAAAACTTAAAAACCCCAGGAAGTGAGGACACATTGACTGGTCCTCATGTTCTTTAAAAAGCTGTTTACGCGTTAAGACTTGGTTTTAGGATTGGAATTAGGTTTATGTTAGGTTAAGGCATTTAGTTGTGATGGTTAAGTTTAGGGTAAGGGGCCAGGGAATAACTTTGTCAGTGAGTGTCCTTAAAAAGATAGCAGTGTGAACCTGTGTGTGTCAACTACAAGGTCAACTACATGTTCCGAAAGACACTTTGATCTAACTTTCACTGCAAAAACACAAATGGTCAGTTCACACCAAACAGGGCACAAGTCAGTGTAGGGACCAGATTAGATGCAGATTTCAGTCTGAAATACAGTCATTTGCTTCAGGGGCTAAAATAAAGATAACCTGCTCTGACCTTCAAACTAAGAAAAAGTTCCATTACAATTCTGTTGTTGTTGTTTAAGTACTGTTGTTGTTTTTGTTGTTTATGTACTGTTGTTGTTTATGTACTGTTGTTGTTGCTGTTGTTTATGTACTGTTGTTGTTTTTGTTGTTTATGTACTGTTGTTTATGTGTTGTTGTTTGTGTTGTTGTTGTTTATGCACTGTTGTGCATGTGTTGTTGTTGTTGTTTATGTGTTGTTGTTGCTGTTGTTTATGTACTGTTGTTGTTGTTTATGTACTGTTGTTGTTTATGTACTGTTGTTGTTGTTGCTGTTGTTGATGTACTGTTGTTGTTGTTGATGTACTGTTGTTGTTGTTTATGTACTGTTGTTTATGTGTTGTTGTTGTTTATGTACTGTTGTGTATGTGTTGTTTCATTGTGTTGTTGTTGTTTATGTACTGTTGTGTATGTGTTGTTGTTTATGTGTTGTTGTTTGTGTTGTTGTTGTTTATGTACTGTTGTTTGTGTTGTTGTTGTTTATGTACTGTTGTGTATGTGTTGTTGTTGTTGTTTATGTACTTTTGTTGTTGTTGTTGCTGTTGTTTATGTACTGTTGTTGTTGCTGTTGTTTATGTACTGTTGTTGTTGTTTATGTACTGTTGTTGTTGTTGCTGTTGCTGTTGCTGTTGTTTACTCGCCTGTGTAGTTCTCGTTGCCCTGCGCAGCCTCACTCAGCAGTTTAGCGATGGAAGAGCCCACAGCTTTGGTGCTGGTGCCAAGATCCTGACAGCATTTCTCCAGCTGAGGAGACAAACAAAGGCTTTGTGTAAGGAACGTGTATGTGTGTGACGCTGTGTGTGTGTGTGTGTGTGTGTGAGACTTGTCTTCCTTATGGGAACAAAAATCAAGTCCCCATAATGTAGATTACTACATTTTAATTTGAAGATATGTTTTAAAGTTAGGCTGAGGTTAAGGTTAGATTAGGGGTAGAGTAAGTATCCAGGAAATGAATGTAAGTCACTGCAATGTCCTCTGAGGTCATGGAAACCAGTATGTGTGTGTGTGCCTGGTACTCCTTATGTTGTGGGGACCTAAATCTGTTTACACAGTCACATTATGGGGACTTGTCTTCTTTATGGAGACAAAAATCAAGTCCCCATAACGTAAATTACTACATTTTAAGGTGAAGACATGTTTTAAGGTTAGGCTGAGGGTTAGGTTAAGGTTAGGGTCAGGGTTAGGGCACTAGTAATTATAGTTAAGGTTAGAACAATGCAATGTCCCCTGGGGTCATGGTGTGTCTCACCGTCTGTCCTGGCAGTGGTTTCAGTTTGCCTTCCTCTGCTGAAGCTTTGGCCTCGTGCATGTCCTTCTCCAGGTCTCTCACCATCGACAGAGCATTGTCTATTTCCAACGGTCCACACGCTTCCTGGGCCTACACACACACACACACGCATCATTATCATCATCAAACATGCAAAAGGTCTAAATGAAGAATTATCCCTACACATATGATGTCAGAAATACATTTTTTTTAAATACTCATCTTACTTCACCATGTTTTATAATATACTGTATGACGTTTATCTGTTGCACATATGTGGTATATGTTTAATTATACACGTTTTGTATGTATACTGAGTATATATCATGGATATTTATAAAGAATATTAATTTAATGTAGGTGTGCAAGTTGTTATGTTGTGTCTATACTGTTAGGTTTAATAATAATGGCATAAACAATACAGTAAATATGTACTGTATATGTTATATATTAGTATATAGTATATATATTTACACGCGAGTACCTTCTGTGAAGCGGTGCGGAGCTCAGCGAGGGCACTGGCCAGGTTCTTGGCACACTGACTGAGCTGCATGGCTGAAGCCTGGTCACTGATGGTGGGAACAGTCGCCTTAGCGGCCGTGACCATCTTTGTACCAGGCTGTAGCGGACGGAGGAAGAAAACAGTGGGAGTAAAGATGAGATCAAAGGTCATTACAGTGTTAAAAATGCACTTTTGAACGTGGACACTCACCTGCAGGAAGTTCTGGCCGGCACTGATGAGGGCGAGCTGAGCGCTGGGGCTGTCGGGCTGAGCCTGGCTGCCTCGCACTCCCTGGACCAGGTGTGGGATCTGCTCTGCCACCACCTGTCGTCACACACATCACAGGTGAGGGAAACACACTCGGCACATCAGTTACAGTGTGTGTGTGTGTGTGAGAGGATGTGTGTGTGTGTGTTTACCTTGCAGCTCTGGACGAGCTGTTGCTGTGCCGCCTGGTTCTTGTTGGTCGAGGCGGCGTGCTGGGCAGCGGCGATGGTCTGAGTGGCTGCGGCTGCGGCCTGTCTGGCTGCGTTCTGACCGGGGACAGGAAACAACATCAAATACCGACCTCGCCGTCAGGGAACACCTCTCTCTCTACACTTTGACTCAGGTTGACTCAGGTTGGATAAATCAAGTTCTTAATTGTCTGGAATGCAGCATTAAAGGGGCGGTTCAGTTTTGAAGTGATGTAAGAAGTGCCATAACAGGCAGGTGGGCACAAGTCCATTAAACCGCTTTATCTCACCGTTAGTCACCCTTTAACTACAGGCAACTGAAGATTGTGCCACTCTGTGAAACTAATTCCTCTTCCAAAGCAAAATCCATAGAGAAAACCAGCGATTTTACATTGTGTCATCCACTGCTGCTTCTGTCAGTAAATGCAAAGGTTTTATTTCAGTGAAAGAAACTTATCAAACAAGGAAGGAACAGATAAACAGCTCCCATATCCTAGCGAGCTAAAAACACAGATTTTTACATGGAGTTTGGTGTGAAAGCGACAAAAACTTCAGTTTCCTGTTGGAAAAAGTTCTCTTAGGTGACCCAGACCCAGAAGTAATAAAGTACTTCATGTCCTGTCTGCTGAAAACTTTTGAGATTTTCAGAGATCACATATGACACTGGAGAGTCGGGGAGTTTTCCATCCCATTATTTGTGAGTGCACCACCAAACAGAATCCTTCCTCGTTACCTCCAGTTTGTTGACCAGGCGTTTCTTGATGGCGTTCTGGGCGGCAGCGTTGGTGGCCATGCGGAGACCCTCAGCAGCCTCCCGCAGTTTCTGCTGCTGCTCCTCACTGTCCGGGTTTGCTGCTGCACCCTGTGGTGACAGAAGATCATTACACATCATATTTACAGACATAACGAGTGAAAAGGCCAAAAGAATGGATGGTAAAGACGATGAAGTCCAGACCTTTGCCGCCTCCACCATCTTGGCTGTGGCGTCGGCCAGCAGCTTGGCGGCCGACAGCAGCTTGCGAGAGTTCTCCAGGTCTGACTCGCCCTCGGCGTCCATCTTGATGGCGTTGACGAGATCAGATGTGGCCTGAGCGAGGATACGAGCCTGACGAACCATCTCACCTGAAGGGTCACGTGAAAAGAACAACCAAGGTTTATCTTCTGGACACGCTCAATGGCGCCATCTTTGCTTGTGCCTTCTGGTCATGAGGCTGTATAACACCTACCAGCGTCTCCCATCGAGCTGAAGATGTTCTCTGTAACGTCCAGGATGCGGTCGGTGGCTTCTCCGTGGCGTCCGATAGGATGACCTCCGCTGGCATACTGTTTGATGTGCTGGAGCAGCTCGTTGAGGGCTTGTGTGACACCCGTGGCGGCCACGCCCACCTGTTTCAGGAGGCCTTCGTCGTTGGTGGCGCCCTGCGAAGCCTCTACACAGCCTTCCACAGACTTGGCGACCAGCTTACCCGCCTCGATCAGCTGCTCCTGGCACACGGGGGAGCTGATGGTCGGCGCCACCACCTGTACGAGGGAGGAACGAAATGAAGACAGACAGAACAACCAACAACGCCGCTCTCCTCAGGCTCGAGCAGAGACATGTGAGGCGGACGGACTCACCCTGGTACATGCCACCAGCTGAGACGTGGACAGGGCACACTGAGTGGCAGCGGCAATCACGCGGTTCTGTTGGGCCGAGTCCTCCGTCTTCTGAGCGACATTCTTGGCCTTGAGCACCAGAGCGGCGGCGGCGTTAGCCACAGCTTTGGCCAGCTGCATCAGCATGTCCTGACAATGACAGACACACAGGTCAGTGAACGCAACACTCACTCACTGGAAGAATTATCAACGATGACGTGTTGGAAGAAACTGAAAGAAAATTACAAGAAATATGTTGATTATTGGTCAAATTATTATAAATTCTTAATTGAAATCTGAGAGGAGGAAAAGACGGAGTGATGCTGCAGAAGATAAAGGAAAGAAAAAAGGCTGAGATTTAAACTTAATTTCATGATGATGATGTTTCAGAGCTTCCTCCTCATTTTGCTTCCACTATTTTTAATATATTATATGCTTATATTATTAAGGATTTACTAATGTATTATACAACTACTCTGTATTTATTCTGTTACAATCTGTTATTGCTATTATGTCCATCAGTCTTTCCAGGACTCGCGTTTTTGAGTTCAGTGTGACCACAACTGCCTGATTTCACGACAGTTTTAAGTTGCAATGGAAGACAATTTTGTGCAATAATTTTTTTTCATATAATGTAAATTAAGACACTAACAAAGCACAACAGTTGTGGTAATTGGTTGAATATGTTGTGAATTCCTTGAGCAACTCTTTTATACAATACGCATTTAACGTCTTTACTGGTGCTTCTATTGTTGCTTCAACACTTAATCAACTAACTTCACTTAACTTATAGCTTATATTTTAGCCTTATTTATGTTATAACTTATATAACCTTATCTGATATCGTAACTCTTCAACCTAAAAATAAACTTAAACCTCAAGTTGTTTTATTTTATATCTGTTAAATTATCTTTTAAACTACCTTCTATTATAACTTACAATTTTTCATAGGTATATACATTTTTTTTATTACTTAAAATAGCTCACTTATCTTCTTACTAATCTTTTTTTGTCCTATAGCGCCTCACGTATCTAATAGATGATCTTATAGTTTTAATTAAATGAGGAGTGCAGCTTTTCAGATGTTTTTATTGTGTACATATAATATCTATGTGGTTTTTTTTTATCTAATTAAGTTTTGATTGACAGATTATTATTCACAGCAGTAGGAGAAGCGATTGATCTGATTGATTATTCAGATTGAGGTGTTTTTGCCTTAAGGACACGTGTGTTACCAGGATTTGATAATAAGTAGGGACTCTCCACTGCGCGCCCCTGAAAGATCCGTTACCTGGAAACTGTCACATACAGACACGAGACACGGAAACATGATGATTATAACACAAACACAAACATGTTGTGTGTGGTCGTCATGCGGTCAGTGGGTGACCAAGGCTAAACTTCAAAAGAGCAACACACACCATTTCCCTACAGAGGAAGTCAGCCATTTTGAATTTATTGTATGATGAAAGTGCAAATTTTTCCTCCACCATTTGCGGTTGTTGCAAATTGGCGAACTCCAGCAGGATTCGTTGGACTTAATTCGCGTTTAAAATCTTTGTTAAAATTTTTAAACCTTTGTGACGCTAAATTATGGAGCTTTTCATTTGTCGTCAAACGTCTGAGGTGACAGTTTTGATACATCATCTTCAGTAGAGGACGATATGTAAACTGTCCCATCTACTCCAAACTCCAAAGAAGACATATACAAGCTGAGATTCAGGTTAAGTGACCGCGCCACCTACTGGTAACAGGAAGTATAACTTCCACATGCATTTCCTCCACAGCTTGGCAAACTTCAATCCTTGTCACTTCCTAATCCGTACTACACACTCGAGTTATCCTCCTGCCACCTGCTGCTTCCTGTCAAAACTATTTTAAATAAAATCATGTTTTATTTTGTTTTATTAGGTATCTTATAAACACACATTTTGGGTTAGGGTAAGGGTTTCTTCTTTGGTTTTATGGCAAATGGCATCCACGATTGTCATAAAACACTAGTAGTAACAGGAAATAACGCAACGTTCGAACATTGGTGAGGTCATGGTCAAGGTCAACAAATCATGTTTCCAGTATCGATGGGGTAGTTACAGTAATTTGCCATGAAAGAGGAACTAGTTGTAAATCAAATTAACGTTTACCAATCTGCTCCAAACTTCAACTTAAATATCCTAAGTCCTGTTCTGAAGATATGCACATGTAAATATTGATGCGCACTCATAACACCACCTGCTGGAAACAAGAATTTAATTTACATGTTTTCAAGGGAAGGCTCTCAAATGCGAACAACCCGATCCACTTAAGGTATTTGTGGAAAAAAAGGGGCGACTGCATGTGCTGGTAAAGTGCAGCATGTCCAAAGATCGCTGCAAGATGTGAGGGCTGTTTAACACTGCCTGCACCTTTGATAAATAGAGCGACAATGGAGAACCACGGGAAACCACGTACCTGGAACTGTGGGTCTGTGTCCGTCTCTCCGATGTGTGACAGCAGTTCTCCACTGGCCTGACCCACGTTTCCTGCAGCCTGTAGCAGGTTCTGACGAGGCTGCAGACAAAAAAAAAACACCCATCTATTAATTCAAGGGACAAAGGGACATCCGTCTGTCCAACTGTTAATCAAATAACTGTCCAACAGTTTGCTTCACAGGCTTCAAACTTGGCAGGTGACTGACCACAGTGTGTGCAGTGTGCGACATATACTGTATATGACTAAACAAGCCACTTTTAAATGCCTAAAGACGGTCATGCCAATAGAGAGTGATGCTGAGTCAGTTGACGCCTGACATGTAGGTCCTGCACTGGTACGATTCAATGAAAATAAACAAACAGCTCCATGTCACTGTTGTCCATTCACGTACAGACCTCAGTGTTGGCCGGCTGAGCCGTCTTCAGCATGTCCGACACGGCGCAGGCCAGGTTCTTAGCGGCGCCGAGCAGCTGCTGCCCGTTCGCACCTTCATCCTCCATGAGCGCAGCGAGCAGCTTCACACCCTTGGACATTTCGGTCAGGTTGGACGAGATCGTGGTCACGGCACAGCCCACTGCCGTGTAGTCCGTCTCTGCCGGGTCACCTGACGACAGGAAGACAAGAGGATTTTTTTTAACGTGATGAAATTACAACGCAAAGAAGATGGGGCTTGCATCAAATTGTTTGAACTAAAGAGGAAAACGAGTGTGGCACAATGTCATGAATGAGGATGTAGGCAAATATAAATGATATGAAGGATGCAGCAACAACTGCTGCATGAGTAAAATTCAAAATTTTGCTTCGCATTAGACGTGAACGCTCAAAGACACATACAGTACGTCACTCTCCTGTTCCTGGATTTGCCACTTCTGACAGACACGTCAATGAAGTCATAACCCGGTGTCTTCTTCTTCTAATAATTTCTGGCAGAGGTGTAACGCTGCCCTTTACTTCTTTTCTACTTCTGTCACTGCATGTTTTGCCTTTTCCTACACCTAACACTGTTACCCAGGCAACCCAGCCATTGGCAGGCTGATGAAACCTTGTGGTTTTCCTACCTGCAGTGAGGTTGACCATGGAGGCGGTGCCTGCCGTGATGGCGTCTACCTGGGAGTGGATCTCATGTTTGGACTCATCCATCTTGTTTTTGCGCCAGGCTTGAGATGCCTGTAACAAAAAAAAAAAAAAGTAGATTCAAGAAACAGGATGTGACATCATCAGTGACATCAGAGCACATGGATTCAGAATGCGTCTCACAGCGTCTGTTCCCAGAGGAGGCAGCGTGTCAAAGTCATCCAGAGACGCCTGAGCGGCCTGGACCGCCTGCATGCTGGAGTTAATGGTTCCGGTCAGAGCTTGTTGAGCCGACGTCTGAGGACACACAACGATACCATCACCATGACGACCACAGAGTTAACACATTCGGAGCTGTAGTGAGTATTATGGAGTTGTATCTCAGCTTAGTTTTACCAGTGGGGGCATGTGTCCTCGGTGCATCTGTCCACTGGTGATGTGCTGCTTGGCCTGAGGCATGGAGCCCATCTGGAAGCTCTCTGGTCCTCCAGCTCCTGAGCGCATGATGGCCGGCAGCGCCACGGAGCCCGTCTCCACCTTCCCCACCCTGTTGAACTGCTGCTGCAGAACCGTGGACCTGGAGGACGGTGAGTCGCATGTCTGAGTCTCTGAGATTAAAAATGACCAGTGGGCAAAGACTGCGATAAAAACTCACTTTTTAGGCGACACGGAGTCTTCCAGCATTGTCGACTCTTCATCTCCTTCCAGGCCAAAGTGGTCTTTGCTCTTTTTCTGTGAGAGCACAGAAGAAAAATCATGAGACAAACAATCAAACACAACCTAAAGCAGAGGTTCACACCTTATTATCTTTTTTAATTTTGACATTTTATGACATAATTTCTTTCCCTCTATTCTCTTAACAAAAAAATCTCATAAATTTGACTTTTTATCCCATAATAATGATATTTTCTTGCAAAAATAATGACCTTTTAACTCATAATTATGACTTTTTAACTTAAATTTTAAAATTTTGCCACATAATTACTAATACTGACTTTATCGCATAACCTACTATTAATCTTAAAATAATGTCTTTTTATCTATTAATTTTGGGAACTTTTTTAATGTAATTTTTTTTTTTTACTCTCAAAAACACTTTTTTTCCTCCATAATTATGACTTTTTACCTTATAAAAATCTATTATTTTCCCAAATTATGAGGAAAAACTTTTTTTTCCACACATTAAGTTTTTATCCCAAAATATTTTTTTAAAACTCATAATTTACTTTTAATCTCATAAAAATACCTTGAAATCACAAACTATCTCATGAATGTTACTTTTTATCTAATCTAATCATTTTTGACTTTTTTTCTCATGCTTTTTTAATCATCATAAATACATTTTCATCTTCTTTATCTTTTACTGACAGAAATTAGGTTCCAGATAATTATTATGACATTATTGTCACAATAACAACAACAACCTGAGTTTCTTTCCTTACATGAACCTTGAGGTGAAGATGTCAGATGGACTGATCCTGCAACTACACAGGAAAAGACTATGATACGTTTAATGACTTTGGAGATGATGGGAATAGTGAAATCTTAGGAACGGTTATTTAGGAGGGCCAGGGCTGAACAGTTTGAGGACACCTGCTCTCAAATTTTTAAAAAGGACAAACCAACGAAGACGTTGATGTGGAGCGTTACCTTCTTGAGGATGATGTCGATGTATCCGGCGATGAGCTGAGCGATCTGCTCTCCCTCAGTCGTCTGCACAGAGTAGTAACCATCCTGGTAATCTCCAAAGTCCTGAGAGCCAAACAAAACAACACGTGATGCCACTGTTGTTCATATCCATCGGGTTTATTTTATCCAGGGACAGTATTTCGAAATATTTTTTCATAGAAATGGAATAATCCAGGTTATATTTAGTATGCCACTGATGAGGCTCAACTGACGTTTATTGTCTTTGGTGAGTGATCACCGTTACACTTAGGCCTGATTTACACTCGGTCACAGAGAGTGTTGAGAGACAGATATGGACAGAAATAAGTGTCCTGTGACACTTCTTTACTGTACATATTGTCACACAATGACAATGGTTGGCACCGTCTTCATGTAAATGTCAGGGTTTAAACTTTTGGACCAAAACACCTTCCCTCTGTTGTTTTCTTGGCTCTCATATCCACCACACTAGTTCAGTTTCTTGGACTCCTCTTGTCCTCTCAGTGACAGTGAAGTCAAAATCTCCACAAATATGTCAACCATGTGACCAAATCCATTCACGATGAAACAAAGTGAAAGCTGAAGTGTAAATACAAGTAAACAAGGTCAGTAGACAGCTGTGGGAAACTGGACTAGCTTAAGATGAGTTTAAGATGTTTCATGTCTCATCAAACAGGCTTTTTAGTTCTGAAGAACACCAGAACTTAAGTTCAGTTCTGAAGAACTCCAGAACTCCAGATTAAGTTAAAGATGTTTCACCTCTCATCTAAGGGGCAAAGTCAGGACTCCAGAACTTAAACTGACTTTTGAGGAACTCCAGAACTTAAGTTCAGTTCTTCAGAACTTAAGGTCACTTCTCAAGAACTCCAGAAATTCAGATCCATTCTGAAGAACTCCAGAACTTAAGTCCAGTTCTGAAGAACCACAGAACTCCAGGTTAAGTTTAAGACATTTCACCTCTCATCTAAGAGGGAAACTCAGGATTCCAGAACTTAAGTTGACTTTTGAGGAACTCCAAAACTTAAGTTCAGTTCTCCAGAACTTAAGGTCAATTCTGAAAAACTCAAGAACTTAAAGTTACTTCTCAAGAACTCCAGAACTTAAATTACGTTTCAAGATGTTTCACGTCTAATCCAGGAGGCTTCTTCGATTCTGAAAAACCATAACTTAAGATGCTTCTTGGATGAGAGGTCCAAGTCCAGTTTCCCACAGGTAATCACTGAAGATCACTATGATGCGGATTGTCTGAGAACCTTCACAGACACAAATAAACGAGCAGACAGAAGGGAAAGAGAGCCAGCTATCGTGTGGATGTCTTCCAAGGAAGCATAAATTGAAAATGGTGTGCAACTAATTACATTTTGTCGAGCGACAATTAGCCGAAGTGTAGAGCGAGGAGATATAAATCAGACTTTAAGCTTTAAGCACCTAAGTCCAGACATGTTTGTGAAACTGTCCAGAGGGGCTGCATAGTTTCCCCAGACATTTTATCAGAACTTGGCTGGGAAAGCTCCAGATAATCCTGTCACTCACCAGAGTGAAGCTCTTGGGTGAGGCAGCCCAGCGTTTGATGTTGGTCAGGTTCCACTCCTGGATCACCTCCTTGGTCTTCTCGTCCACTCGCATCACACTCTCCTTGGTGATGCCGAGCAGACGAGGCACCAGCTTGTTCTTGCCCTTCATCTTCTCCTGAAACAGAAAGTTAAAAGGGCGTCATTTTTACGATGTGTGAGTTTTCACGCTTGACAGTTCACTGCTACTTTTGTATCAGTGAACAGTGTATCAGTGTATTAAAATAAGTCTGAGCAGGTACAAATACTAACTTGTTTGGTCCACAAAATTAATGTTTGATGTTCTCAAAAGCCCTATTTTGTCTACGATGCAAAATTATTCAGTTTTAATAATCTCTTTATTATTTGGAGCAAAAAGTACAGAAAATATTCACATTTAAGAAGCTGAAAAGTCTGTAAACTTTCATTAAAGTAGTTGCTGATTCATTTACTAATTGATTAATAAAAGATGAATCATTGCAGCCCTAAATTCTAATATTGAATTGAATTGGGAAGGTCGTTCGTCGAATTTCTTATGATTTTTTAAATGAAACATGAAACTGAGGACAAATTATTATGACAGATTTTTTTTCCTTTTATTATTAAGACGTCAAAAGCATTTGTTTCGTTATGAAATTAAATAATTAATTTTCTCTGAAAAGAAAGTCGCTAGATTTATCGCTAGTTGCTTTTTTTTTCTGGGGTTCTGAAAAGTCGCTAAATATAGCGACAAATTTGCTAAGTTGGCAACACTGTCTCAAACTTTCTCTCGCTAACACCATATTTGCGTCTGTTTGATCTAATGACATAAAATGCATGTCACTAGTGCCCTCTGCTGTTTAAAAAGAAGATCATTTAATTTTTGTGTCAGAACCGATTCTAATCATCGCACATTTGCCTCGGTTCTTAACTGTCTCACAAAGACACATCCCGACAGTTGACTGCATCTTTGGTCAATTTGCATTTATAATGAGCTGTTTAGTAGTTAAGGCTTTTGGTCAGTTGCTGTGAACTAGGCCTTTAAATGAGTCTCTGGATCAAAACATTAGATCTGTGATTTGTTCATTTCAAAGAAGGTTTGGATATTTAAGTGTTTTCTTATTCTCAAACCTTCAAACGTCCAGAAGAAATATCACTTAACACTGACTGACTTCATGAAACTCATCTCAATCCCATTTGGCTCTGCTCTTGCGTTGTTACTCCTCCCACCAAAACACTGATGCATGCTGGGAGCTACTGTCCTCCTCACCTTGACCAGAAAGAAGGACACTCCGTAGGTCTTCAGGGAGCGTGCTAGCTTCACGTAGCTGACCTTAGCCTCGATCTCGGTCATGTTCTGGCAGTTTTTATGAGCCTGAGAAGACGAGAGAAGGAAACAAGTGAACTCTCTCACATCATCTGGCCTCCAGTGTTTGTTTTTATAAAGAAGACATCCTGTTTTTTAGCTCAGCTCAACACTTTGGGTTCAAAAATATATGAGATTTAAACCTTGAATTCATGCTTTTTGTAAGGAATTCATCTTTGTTAAAGACTTTAAAGTTAGGAAATACTAAATTACAGACTTTATTATACATTGTAGAAGCCCACAATACTCTTAGATAATTTCTCTTTTTAGTGCCTTACAATCTTTTGTCTGCATTATTTCTTATTTGTCAATTTTCTATTCAGCTCCTCTACATTGTCTTCAAAAGTCTGGTTCTTACCTGGAAGATCTTCTTCTCTCCTTTGTGCTTGATGTATTCTTTGGGGAGGAACTCCTTCAAACTGAGGAGAAAGAGTCCAAATAAAAATCAAACCAGTTTCCCCAGAAGAAATGTATGTAAACAAAGAGGATAAATATGAAGACGGCGCTCACTCCAAGAATCCAGACTTGTGTTTGGACTCGTTGTGGTCACCGAACTGAATCTGACACTGATAACCTGCAAACTCGCAGGCCTTGTCAAAGGAGACGGGATGAGACCCGTTCAGGATGTCATCACGGGCCTGGAACCAAATCAGGACATGAGGAGAGTGAAGCAAACAGTGAAAACAGTCACGATGAGAGCTGAAGAGTCAATGTGAGGAGTTTGTGTACCTGCACGTAGAGCAGGTTGAGCTGGACCGGGTCTCTGGAGTCCACGTTCTGGTCTGAGTAGAAGAACTTCCTCCTCAGTAGCAACATCTCTGTCTCCTCCACGCCTTGTTCTCGCAGCGTTCGCCCGTGGTCCAACCAGTTCACTGAGGACAAACACCAACCAGCAGGTCAACTGTTGTACATGTGAGCTAGGATCTTTTCTGACCTAAACACTGACTTTGTCAGGACCAGTAGTCCTCATGGAGAACAAAATAATGGTCCTAATGAGGCCAAACCTCATTTCTGAAGAACTGGTTAAGTTCAGGACTAAGATTTGAATTGTGGTCTGCTTAAGGCAGGGGTTTGCCATTAACCGGTTATGGTTAAAGCAGAACTTGGCGAGTCTGGTCGCTGTTTCATTTTTTTCTTTACGGAGCTCCCCCTACAGTTTTGGAGTACATATTTTTACGACACCACCGTAAACATTCATCCATCAAAGACGCTCCCCCCTCCCTTCCCCCGGCCATGTGCATTTATTTTCAACGGAGTCGGTGAACACAAACCAATGGAGCCATGTCAATGCCGGTCGACATATGTTTTTCATGCTTCCGTGTTTGTCAATTCTCGCCATGTGAACCCTCCCTTTCCTCTAAAAACTGTTTTCTCTGCTTCTTTTTCCCAGTTCTTCCATGATGAACGTTTAAAATAACGCTATCACTGCCTTGACCCAATAGCCGGTACTTGGCGAGGGGGGGGTGTGTGTTTCTTGATTCTGAGGACTCCAGGCTGGCGGCCCTGATCTTGCAAGGCTGGTTTTCCGCTAACAGACAGTAGGGGGCAGTGGAGACAGCCCCCAGTCTTCCCACAACAAGACATTTAACCATCACGATGACTCCGAAGCTGTTACATTGAGGTAAAAATGAATGGAAGTGGACACAGTGTCCTGTGTGCGTCTCATACACTCATCGTCTGTGTGCAGCTTCTGCTTCAGCTTCTCCATCTTCTTGTCGTCTCTCAGCAGAGTCTTGTCTCTCTTCAGCGTCCCCATGGTCTCCTCCTTCTTCTCTTCGCCGATGTCTCGCACCAGCGAGTACTCGTCGTAGTTTGTGATGCCTAAAACACACAAGCACACATAAAGTCAGGGCACGTACAGGGCAAACACACACACAGGCTGTGAAGGTCATGTCATACTGACCTATTCTGGCGCAGATGGTCATGAGCATGTCGCTGACAATCTTGGAGTCGTCCACCATGACGGTCTTGACTGTGCCGTCCAGCATGCGGATCTTCAGCGGCCTCTGCTTCTTCTTGTACTCCAGAGTGTCCTGTAACACGGAGGAGACCAGACATGACTCGTCAGAAACCGCTGATGGCGTCAGATTCTGATTTTACCAAAACAAGAGCCACTTTTCCTCACTTCCAAACCATCCAAAAAGGTCCCACACGGCGGATTTAAAAGCGATAAAAGACATCACACGCTGCATTGTTTGACTTCCTCTTCATTTCAAACATCCGTACAGGTGACAGTTTATTGGACAGGTAGTGCTGTGCTCATAAACGTGGGGAAAAGGACAGCCTTGTATTGTCACTAGAGCTGCTACTAACAGTTATTTTATAATACTCGATTAATCGAGTATTTGTTTTATCCATTAAAAGTAAAAAAAGAAAAGTTGAAAAAATGTTGATCGGAGTTTCCCAAACCTGGAAATGATGATGTTCTCAGATGACTTGTTTTGTCTGCAAGCCAAAATTATTCAATTTTAATGATTTCTTTTTCAAATGGACCAAAGAAAACAGAAAATATTCACAATTAAGAAGCAGAAAAATCTGAACACTTGTTTTAATTATTAAAAAAAAACTCTAAAACCAAATAATCGATTATCATAATAGTTGATGATTTATTTTGTAATCAATTAATCCTTGCAGCACTAATACACACAGTTGCACACACAACCCAGTCCATGCAGAATCTATCTGTAGAGAAAATATACATTTTAACAATTTTAATGTAGCGAAATATTCCGTTTCACATCCCCAAACCAAACCGTGGATTTTAGTTTTACACACCGAGTTAATCATGACATATAGGATTTTTTTGGACCTTATCAGATTGGACATTCTTATTATATCTGCAGGATGTATGGTTTCTATGTTCTTCAGCGTGGTCTTAGGTCACAGGATTTGTTTTTACTGTCAGTTCCATTAGTGAGAACTGAATGAGCTAAAATTGAAGGAGCGGGTCTCACTGAACACTTTTAAAGGGCTACTGAAACTTCTGGCTGTAGATGTTTTTTGATTAATTTTAACCGGCTTTATGTCATTAAGCCTACATTTGTTGAGCACTTTTTTCACTTTAGTGTCTATTTATTTCTTATATGTGTGATGATTATGGTGCTGTCTTTAATTTTGTTTTAATTTCGTCTCATCCCTGATTGTCCCTGGTGGATTTCGTAACCTGCGACCCTTGTGGCATCACCCTCCAGAGCCGGAGTTTTGACCATCCTTCTATTCTGAGCCCACAGTGACACACTCGTGGTTTTGGAATGACTCACCCCATTCCTCAACATGTAGTAATCCAGAGCTTTTCCTGCCTCCAGCCAGATTCCTTTCTTTGGGTCTTCATCAGACAGAAACAGCCCATAGTCATTGGCTGTAGACGGAAACAGAAGCAGACCGTGTGTGGATGTGTGTGGATAACTGCTCACTAAGGACATATTATCTGATGTTAATGGGGTCAGTGGATCAGTTCAACTGAAAACATCTGCTGTGAACTTTTCAGACTGGGACCATTATCCTCTGCTGGAGGAGACACAAGCTCCAACTCTTTGTCTTTTTGAATGGGAAATGACAAACAGGTTGGGACAAGCAACAACCACAGATTACGTAACGCGACATAACCGGCCAGCTGATGTGTCTGTGGAGCTGCTCTGAGTTTCAGTTTCCAGCTGTTTTTAGCTGCAGAGTCTGTAATCAGCTCCACCGAGGTGGCAAGGCCACGAATCATCTCCTCAGATCCAAAGGCACCAGTATCACTTGAGACGTTTCTTTCTTTTAATTTGTTTGAATGGATTGATTTTTGTTTTCCAGGTGGAAGAGGACAGTGACAGGAATAGACAATGTCCGCTTTACATATCTGGCCCTAACAAACAGGACAGTTGAGGACTTCTGAAGTGGGGTTGAATGAAGATCAGTGAAACAACAGGAACAAATAGAGTATGTGGTATCTTAAAAGCATGTTCTCTGCTAAATCTTACTGTAAGACAGCCTATTACAAAAGAAAAATGTAAGTTTAAATCATTTTTTTACAACTGCTCACTCTCCCACACCAAAGTCTATAGATGTGATATAGATTTAACTTGCAGGGACACAGGAGCTGTTGGTCTGTTTCTGCCTCCTTTGGTCACGTTTGTGTTATTAAGGTAAATCTGAACAAATAATTTCAAACACTTAAATAATAAAAGGACACATTTGAACATACAAATGGCAGCAGCAAATGATTAACAACTTCTGTGTGCTGTACTGTAAAAACAATGTTTTTCTCAATGGACTTTGGTGTAGGAGAGTAAATTGCTTACAAAGCAAATGGGTTTTTTTTGTGTAACAGCCATTTTGGCCTGTTTTAGCAAGAAAACCATGGTTCAGTTAATGTAAGTCAGGAAAGTGTAACAGTGAACCAGCATGAACCCTGAAAGTGAGGAAGCTAAAT
Organism: Brachirus orientalis; assembly: GCA_016785285.1. Classification (NCBI taxonomy): domain Eukaryota; kingdom Metazoa; phylum Chordata; class Actinopteri; order Pleuronectiformes; family Soleidae; genus Brachirus; species Brachirus orientalis. The sequence goes on from JAFBJR010000086.1 coordinate 2,421,176, forward strand.
GGAACAATAGCTGTCATTTACTTGGATATTTACACCAGTGATTCCCAAAGACTGGGTCCAGACCCACAGATGGGTCGTGGGAGATTTTTTTGGGGTCCCCAAACAAAGTTTGCAGAACTTTCCAAACCTCTTAGTTCAGATTTATGTGTGTATGTTACAAAATTACATTATATGAGATAAACCTTCCATACCTCATACACACACACACCGCATAAAACACTAAACTATGACTATAACAGATCAATCGAGTGTGTGCAGAGACAGAGAGGTGGGAGAACTCACGCTGGCCGAGCTGAGCCTCAGGAACTCTCTCCCTGATGATGCGGCAGGCGTCGTACACCATGGTGGAGGGCTCGAACTGCATGGTCTTCACCACATTCCCCACGCCGATCTTCAGTGACAGGGCCACCATGATCGCTGCTTTCACCTCCACTCAGCGCACACCTGCAGGGGGCGAAGTAGCACACGCAGTCAATTCAACGGTATCACAAAACATCATGCAACAACAAGTCTGACATGATCAAAACCCTTAACCAAATGTCTTCAGAGGAACTAAAAGTTAAAAACAGCCAGGCTAACTTTGCTCTGAGCTGTCTCCGACGTTTGTGCTAAGCTAATAATGCATTTTAGTTTCCATGGAAGTCCAAACTTAAGTCACATGGAACTTTACAGGTTGGGTAATAGTGGTTAATGTTAGCATTAAAGCTGAGTTTGCAAACTAAGAATCTAATCTAGTCCATTTGACTCTTACATGATATTTCAACATAAAAATAAACATTGTTGCAACAATTGTTGACCAGCCCCAACAGGACAGTCCTTTGTGTATGACATAAGAACTGGAAAGCTACATATGCTAAGCTAAAGCTAAGAGCTGTTTCCTTTTACAGAGAACAAATTTGGTGAATCTTAGAATTTTTTTCCCAAGATGACAAAACTTCTCCTCACAGCTTTAAACCGTGTTTGCAGATCTGTTTCCATGGCAACCAAAGTAATTCAAACTCAGCTGATCCAGACTGGGCAAACGGATCGAAAGCTCCGTGACTTTTAGGAGGAAGAGTCGTGATGTTAGTTCCACAAAATGTCACCAAAGTCAAAGTTTCATATTGTGACAAACAAGTGTCTACAGTGTGTGTGTTCTCAAAATGAGGAAGGTCACTTATATTTAGAAAAACCAAACAAGCTACTGTTGCAAGAAGAACACGACACCAGCAAGAGCAACAACAGAGGACATCTAGTGTTCTGTGTTGGTTCTGTGTTGGTTCTGTGTTGGTTCTGTGTTGGTTCTGTGTAGCTGTAGTGTGTTTAGCATTGACCTTTAGGAGCTGGACCGCTGTGATTGGTCCCTCAATGGAAGGCTGTCTGGGGGACAGTTTGGTTTGATTATTTTGGTTTCCTTCTCAATGTTTCACAATGTGAATAATGCGTAATGGACAGAACTGAACCAAACCGAATTGCTTGATGGAAACAGGGCTATAGTTACAAATTTAGAGTGACAAACTGTTAGAACTCAAATTTCAGACAGTTCCACACTGATTGCACTGTTTGGACCAACAGGCTATGTTAACATGAGACTTATGTAAAGTTCATGTTAGACACATCAGACATGAGAAGAGTAAACTGAAAATAAAGACATTAAACAAATGTAGGGCTTCAACAGTTTTCATGTTTCTTAATCTATCGATTGTGTTCTCAATTAGTCGAGTAATCGGTTGGTCCATAAAATGTCAGAAAGTGTCATAAAATACTGATTAGTTTTTTTCAAACCTAGGAAAAAATGATGTTCTCACTTGTTTTGTCCACAAATCAAAAATGATTCAGTTGTAATAATTTCTTTGTTATATGGAGCAAAGAAAGAAGAAAATATTTACATTTAAGAAGCTGGAGAATCTGAAAACTTGTTTTAAATACTAAAAAAATTGTGTCGTCTCTAAATTAATTAACGTAACAATCTATTACATCATGAGAGATGATGTCCTAGGTTAAATGGATGTGATGTGAAAATAAAAGCCAACACGTGTGAAAGTCAAACTGTCACTGATGATGGTTGAACTGTGACGAGGAGACGCTCAGAGGAGACTATGATGTTGGCGGCCGCACGGCGAGGGAGCAGCAGCAGCAGCACGGCATGTGCTGGCATCACACCTCACCGGGATCAGATGTCACAACACAGACACCCTGACACCCACACTGAAGCACGCACACACACACTGAAGCACACACACTGAAGCACACACACACACACACTGAAGCACACACACACACACACACTGAAGCACGCACACACACACTGAAGCACACACACTGAAGCACACACACACACACACTGAAGCACACACACACACACACACACACACTGAAGCACACACACACACTGAAGCACACACACACACTGAAGCACACACACTGAAGCACACACACACACACACTGAAGCACACACACACACTGAAGCACACACACACACTGAAGCACACACACACTGAAGCACACACACACACTGAAGCACACACACACACTGAAGCACACACACACACACACTGAAGCACACACACACACACTGAAGCACACACACACTGAAGCACACACACACTGAAGCACACACACACACTGAAGCACGCACACACACACACACACTGAAGCACACACACACTGAAGCACACACATCCTGCTGACACTGTGTCAGTATCAGTTCCTCTTTCTGTTTCTGGCTCTGTCCTCGCTGCCAGGAGGATGTTGCTGTGCTATAAAGCTTTTTATGAGTGTGCGTGTTTTTGGCAGTTTGCCAGGACCAGGAGTCTTCATGAGACCAAAATCTGGTCCTAATGAGACAGAATGTCATTTCTGAGGAACTGGTCAGGTTTAGGACTTAGATTTGAATTGTGGTTATGGATAAGGTTAGGGTTAAGCATTAACCCTAACCTTGGTTATGGTTATGGTTAGGGTTCGGGGATAATGCTTTGTTTAGGCTGTCCAAATGAATGGAAGTGAAGGTAGTGTCCTACAGTATCTTTGTGGGGGAATTTTGACCTTGTAAGGACAATCTGGCAACTCACAAAAGTTTAAAGGACTCTTTAAGGGTTAAGATTTTAGGGTTAGACTTGGGTTAGGGTAAGGAGCAAAGGAATGCATTATAGGGGTGGGGAGGAAATCGATACAGTCTAATACTGCAATATTATATCGCCTATGAGACACCAAGTATAGATTTTTTAAAAAACATTTTAAAAATAAACATAAAATAAACATTTTGCAGATTAGCATAAAAAAACTACTGACATTACCGTCCACTAGGTGGTGCCAAGTGCTCACCCTCACTAGAGCTGCTGTGTAACTATATCACAATATATAATTTTGCAAATACCCAGTATATTGCAATATCATGAAAATATCGTATCGTTACTTAAACATTGTGATAATATCGTACTGTGACTTAAATATGGTGAAAATATTGTATCATGGTGTCTGTGGTGATTCCCGCCCCTGATCCATGAGTCCATGAGTGTCCTCACGGAGAATGTTGGTGTGGAGGAGGAGTCAGACCTCAGAATATACCTGTTGCATGCTGGGTAATGTAGTGAAGACAAAAGGGAGATTTGTTCTCAAGGACTTGTCTTTTAGACTAAGAAATTAACACATTCAACTTCCTCTTACAACCATCTTTAAAATTCAACTACACGTAATGCACACGAGCCAATATGGTGATTTCAGATCCAACAGTTCGAGACTTTAGCTAACGAAGTGGGGCTTTTTTTTTTTCTGCTAGCATTTGCACTGTCACTAGATGCCAGTAGGAGCGCTCAAGTGACATAACTGGTCAACAGTACAGACTGTATATATGTGACATTTTGTCTACAGGAAACAAGTGGAACTGAAAAACTTTGGTTGCCACACAGGGTTAATAATGGCTTACTTCGGCCAGTCACTTGCGTCATGTGTGGTTCCTTGTGAGCTGAAAAAGTCCCGACACTGAAGTCAGAGCTAAAAATGTCTGTATGACAGAGTTTGTAGAACTTTTATCACCATTATTAGTTCATTTGCAGCGCAAACACAAAATGTGGCTGATAACAGTAAAGTATTTTTAAACACTGGGTGCAATAGATACCTGATGTAAACAATGTTTGAGTGACAGCACTCCGGCCCAGTCAGATGATCAGCTCCGGGTTTTTCTTCCTCCCTGGCTGAAGACAAACGAAAGTTACAACAAGGTTTTACTTTTTCTGCACATTTTAATGATGTGACACAAACTTCAGACACTGGGTGTGTTTCCATCAGCCTGTTTTAACATGCAATTTTTGATTTACACATAAAAACACCAGAATAGAAACACACAAATGAATCTTTAACTATCGCTTTTAAGTTTTACATCTGAAAGAGGTGGAAAAGTTTGGTGTATCAGTAAAAGGTAGGTGGAAATGGGTGCCATCAAGGAGTTAAAGCAATGAAAGAGGACATTTAGAGATCTCATGGCTAAAAAGTCCCTCCCACTTTTACATTTCACCATTCTGGAACAACAGTGGAGATGGTGGAAATAGCCGACAACAGTACGGAAACCATAACAGTTCTACATTTAGTGCAAAAAGCAAATATTTGTTCAGTAATTAATTAAAGCAGCAACACCACTATATACAGTATATCAACAGCTATTAGCGCTTTTTATTTCCATCATCAAGATAACCATGGAGTACTGGTTGTGGTGATGCGAACTCTGGTGCCACCTACTGCTCATCTCTGTAAACTAACCCCAATATTTGCTTTACAATCGACATTGAAAATACACGGAAATGCTGAGTATTGCTTTTAAAATCGGACAAAATTTTGCGATACATGTTAATGTAAATCTGACTATTCTGTTTTGAGTTTTAGGTGTCAGCTTGTTAGTATTAGACGGGCTCCGGTTTATGTCGGGCACCATTCTGAGTCTCCCTCTGCCATCCACGAATTTAAAAATATCTAATTCTTAAGAGTTGCTGGAGCACAAAATCTGGATTTTGCCACGTTTTTGTCACTGTTGGCTACTATTTCCCTGTTTAAGCTGGGGATAGGAAGTGTGGTGAATTTTCAGCGACCACAGACGAGCTTGGGTTCAACTCTGGTCTGGACTAAAGCTTAACACGCAGGAGCAGTTCAACTTACAAAGCCGGACTTTGGCCACAGAGAAACAGACCTTTCTCCATACAATATTTTTCCTTTATTGATCTTAAAAGGTTTGCTGTAAAACAATGTTTCAAGAAATGACTTCATTCACATAAAAACACCACAAAATGACTTTAAACACTGTAGTATGTATGCCACCTGTATGTGGCGCCGTAACGCAGCCACAGGTCTCCTAAAATGGTGGTTCCATGAGGATAAAAAGCCAATACATGTGCGGGCCCTAAAACACCCAGTTAATTCAATGACTTTTATTTGTACTAACAGAATATTTTTTATATTTTCTGATGTCAAGTAAGCACTCAGATCAGTGATAGCTGTCAGAAAATAGAGCTTTGGCTCCTCCCACCACAGAGCTGGAACAAATATTTGGCACAGACTTAGCGTAAGTGTTTCTCTGGCAGCAGATATAATTGAATATAAACAGTGTTCACAGAGAAACACACTTGTGCTCTTTGTGCAGAAAAGTCCAGGTTCAGTCACATATTTTACAGGCTGAGTCTGGTTTTAAGACTCGCGTCAACTCGACTCTGCAGCAACATGTTTGCACTGACGTGTGCACGCACTTTGCTGAGCTGCTGCAGTTTGGGGGAGGTGAAGGTGTGAGTGTGTGTGCATGCGTGTGTGTGTGCATGTGTGTGTGTTTGGGGAGGGGGGGGGGGGGGCTTCCCTCTACTCTGGAATGACTGTGTTCTTGTAAGATCCCGCTCAGATGCTCTGATGTCACTTCCTGTTTTAAAAAGCACCCAGATGCCATAAAAGGACATTTGAGCCATTTGTATCCTCCCAAAAGTGGAGAGCTGCGTCCGGCCACAGCAGTCTGCTGTCACTCCAGGAACATACGTGTGTGTGTGTGTGTGTGTGTGTGAGACTACTCATCCGTCTCCAGTTTGATGACCGACAGATAATGGTGTGTGTATGTGTGTGTGGACGCAGAGGAAGTTTCGAGGCACAACAGAAACAACTGTAGTTAAAGTGAGAAATGAGGAAGAGTTTGCAGCAGCCAATTACAGTTAGCCTGACAGGAAGAGATGCATCAGACGCCACAAACGCACACTCACATGCTGGTTTCGCATTCTTTGTGTGGACACTCATAGACATAATGCTAACCTTACCCATCATAACTAAATGCCTAACCCTAACCTGAACACAATTATGACCCTAACCCTCAAAAAGTATCCTTACAAAGATAGGTTTGCTTGACAATTTGTCCGTATAGCCTATTTAAGACATGTATGTAATTACCTAGCCCCTTAACTTAATCTTAACCATCATAACTAAATAGCTAATACTAGAGCTCAGCCTAATCCTAATCCTAACTCTAAAACCAAGTGCTATTCCTCAAAAAGCCCTTTAAAATCACAAGGACCAGAGAAAATGTCCTCAAAAAGATAGGTTCAAATCAAAAATTTGTCCTCACAGACTACTACAGACAAACACACAATGCAGACAGTTTAATAATGTACACATTTCTACTATGACTACAACTAAAAATAATAAGTATTATAGGTTATTTGTCACTTTTCAAATCGCAGTTTCAAAGCTTTTTTCACAACAATCTAAGGTGTAGATAATGTCTCTGAGCTTATTGGATTCAGTGGGTGATGCATTACTTCCTTTTCTGACATCATAGTGATGTCATAGTGACATAATATCTAATAAATAATGAACTGCTTGTCAATCTATAGATACATTTTGGTCATGCCTAATGTCTATAGCCCTGAGGACACTGGATTATTGACTTCCATCCATTTGGACAGCCTAACCCTAACTTTAACCTAACCACAATTTAAATCTTAGGACTAAACTTAACCAGTCAGGGTCAGCCTCATTAGGACCCGTTTTTGGTCTCCATGAAGACTACTGGTCCTTACAAGGTCCTAAACAGCTAACAAATACAAATCCACACACACACACACTAACGCCCTGCTTCCTGCTCAGTCCATGTGCAGAGTCATCAGGAAAAAACACTAATTCCTGTATTTTCCTTTATCAAAACTTGCCCAAGAGCAGTATCAGTCCTCTGTCAGCTGACATCACTTCCTGTTCCGACTCAGTCAACCGTCCACTGTGAGTGCAGCTGTCAAGATACTGTCCATCACACTGTCCAGATCTGACCAAAGGAACATCAGGTTTATCTCACTGTAGCAGAACGACACGTTACTGTTGCTGAGGGATCATCATCACGCAATCATGTGATTAACAACGGCTTCATACAGTAACAACCGTGAGACCCCACCAAAGTCTTTCTGGGAAACTGTCTGCACTCGGCAGTAGGGGTGGGAGTCCCAGGGTACAGTACCTCAGTAAGATACAGTACGATACACAATACCGATAATATCAAGATCCAACGATTCTGTGATAATCAATATATTGTGAGACAATCATGCGGCGGTACATCATGACATAAAAAAAAACAGTGCATAAAGTCGACAGTATGCATTAAACGTGGATGTGGCAGCTCTTAACGTAGCTTTCTCCAATATTATCCCGCTGTAAACTCCCTCTTCTTCCACCAGGTAACTTCTGCCCAAGTTTCCCTCATTCATTTGAGCAGCGCCCCCACCAGGAGACATGAAGTAGCGAAACCCGGCGAGTGAAAATGTGCAGGGACTGTTTACTTTAGAGTGCCTTAATTTACTAATTAAAATATCGATATTTGCACTGGAGTATCGATTATCGTATTGCAAGAGGAAGGACGATGATGTTTTACCATACTGATCATCAGGCAAAAGGGAAGCAGACATCACTGGTCAGACATTTTCAAGAAGCTGCTTTACACTACAGATGCAGCGAAGGACAAACAGGAAGAGGAAGCAGTTAGTATCTAATGATCCCGCCTCCTGGGAGTCAAACCGCTGACCTGCTGCTGCTGAAGGTATTTCTTGAAGGTATTTTAAAGTTACTGACCATAGTCATATTCATACAGTCACATATTTCAGATCCCTTTCACACATTTGTCCCTAAAGCATCAGGGGGAATTTAGGGTTCAGTGTTTCCCCCCAAGGACACGCCACCATATGGACTGAAGATTAAACCTGTGCAGATGTAACATCTGTACGAGTGTAACATGTCTGACACACCAGACATGAATGCATGTTCAGCTGTGTTTACCCAGCTGTGACATGAGCAACACAACCACAACAACAACATGTTAACTGTCTGGTTATTCAAAACCATGTTATTGAATGGACATCAAAACATTCCATGACCTGATGTTCACATCTACACACTCGGAGCTGACGGTGAACCAATGTTGGTTTTTCAGGACACATATAACCCATTATTACACGTTAATGAGGCTGATAACTGATATTATCATTTATATGGATGCTTATATGGACATGGATTCAGGAAAAGCAGTGAGAGAGTCCTCGTTGGTGTCAGTTGAAGCAGCAGCTCGAGATCAAATGGCCCAGAGCAAGAGAAGCACACTTTGTAATTATTTAATATCGTCATTGATCGTTAAAATATTACTAAACGGCAAAATTTAATCGGTCCACCCTGCATACCAAGCATATTTTTTTGATTTGCAAAAAAAAAAAAAACCCGGAGCAGAAACACAAAAATTTTGTAAAGTCTTAAAGTATCACGTCAAAATTTCTATATTTGAGGAAGGTGGGAACGTTGTTTTGTTTTTTTAACAGAACTCTTTAAACCGGTGAATCATCACAGCCAGTGTGACAGAAAATGTGGCATTTCCTCAGAGACCTCAGAGTTCATCTAAACCAAAAACACCAGCACATGTGGTCTTCACAAACACACACTTGCTTTTATATCTTAGTGAGGACACATCATAGACAAAATTCATTATGTCTATCCCCCTTACTCTGTGCCTAACCCCAACCCTGCCCTAAAACCAAGTCTGAATCCTGAAAAAGCCCCCTAAAGTTGTATGTATGAACTGTATCGTGGAAAAGCGCCATATGTTGAAGTTACACACTGAAGCTTTAAATCAAGGTCCAAGTTTTTCATTGCGTCCGAGGGTTGACAACTGTCCTACTACATTTCTGAGGGAAACCCTGTACGTTTGTGCACGTCCAGTTTCATCAGTGTGACGACTGATTTCTGTGCATTGGGATTCGACTACAGTTTTATGCGTCTGGCCTCTGGCTCCGTCCTTTAAACGAGCAGCGGCGGTACGTATTTAGCAGAGCAACACGAGCCTCAGGCTGCGGCGCTGCAGCCTCCAGCCCCGCAGAGGAATTCAACTGTGCATTCCTCTGGAATAGCAAAGAGACAGAGAGACAGGCAGAGGAGAAAAGAGAAAGAGAGAGAGGCTTTATTCGGCCTCATGTCAGTGGCAGCGAGCGCATGAACTAAATGCAGCAGCCAATCCCAGTGGAGTAGAGGAATGTGAGGACAGAGAGATTCTTGGCAGAGGTAGGATAAAATCTCATCTCCAATTTTAAACTGTTTTCAACCCACAGGAAGTTGACCAATGGAAATCAAGAGTGGCTGCTCCAAAATGTACAGTATAAACATACGTTTATGCAAGTAATTTCCTGCTTTAATTTCCATTGACTTAAAAGTACAGTGTGTAGAATTCAGCAGCATTTATTGGTGAAGTTGCATGTTTCAGCCGAATATCCCTCACCAGTGTGGTGCAGAACATATGTAGCCTTCAGTTAGCGTCAAAACTCAAAAGATGCTTAGCTTGTCCTTTTTGGGCCACTGTAAAAACATTGTGGTGCAAAATGACGGCCTCCATGGAGCTGACCGGACTCCTGATAAAAATATAAATAATTTTGGGGTTATAAAAAAAAACATTTCATTACACTCTTATAGAAAATGAAATATACTTTTTTAATCTTCGATTTCTGCCAATTTTATCTAAATTAAACTTCCTGGACCTTCAATTTAAACAGTTAAGGGGATAATTAAAGTACTTTAAAATGTAGTTGTATGAGGTTTTGACACAAAGCGATTAAAGAGCTGATTAAACTCACTGAAAAACAAGGAAAAACTCATTCTAGCCCCTTAACAAAAGCCTCACCTTTTAAAATCTGTCAGCATAAGTCTATGATATCTTGTCAACAACTCACACTCCTGCACCAAAGTCCATGAAGAAAATCATTGATTTTAGCTCACAGTGACACAGGGGCTGCTGGTCAACTGCTGCCTTATTTGGTAAGTTTGTGTCACTGAGGTGAATGTGAATGAAGTATTCAAAACACGGAAGTCACAAAATAACACATTTGAAGTTACTGAAAGAGGCAGCAGAGGATCAACAACTCTGTGTGCTGAGGGGTAAAATCGCTGATTTTCTCAATGGACTTTGGTGTGGGAGAGTGAATGGTTCACAAAACCATAAAAACAACTCAAAGTCTCAATTTCTGTCTACTCTCACTCACCCATTTTCTACCGCTTTATCCACTAAGGGTCGCGGGAGGTGCTGGTGCCTAACTCCAGCTGACATAGGCAGGGTTCAATTTCTGTCCAACCACACTAAAACAGAGCCCCGTGGTTCTTGTTCAAAAGCCCCAGCTTCACTAATTCCAGAAAATAATCGACATTGCTCAGTGAGGAAAATAACTATGAGCTGCAGAGTTATAATAATCCCTCTGAGGTGATTGTGTGGACTGGACTTGGTCTGCATCATCAGCTTTACACGATTCATGAATCTGTCTGCGGGGCGGAAATTAAATGTTTGTCAACATCGTGGTGCTGACAGGTCAAAATCAATCACCGAGTAAAAACCCTCAGTTCAAACATGACGGGCATTTGGTCTTATCCAACTGAGTGTGATGTTCAAACGCAGCTGCAGGTCCTGATCTGACTGAGCTCTAGTCTGACACAAGCCTGAAAATTGGCTCTAGGCTAAAACAAACTGTTTCTGGAGAGGGGGTGGGTGGGGGGGGTGGGGGGGGGAGCACATGTTGTCTTGACCAAATATGGTTGAGTGAAAACACTACAGTCAGAGAGAGCTGCAGTAAAGACAGAGAGAGGCAGGGTTTCTTAAGGCGTGTGAGAGCAAGTGAGACACTGACACATGAACAAGTACGCAACATTTTATATACTCGTATAAACAAAGTCATCAAGACACGGTTTATACCGTAAGATGTCAAATGAGGTCATGAAATGGTGGTCCTTCCACCACAGACTCTTAGAGTCATCACATCGGACATGTGCAAGTGATAATTCAATAACAGTCAGGGGTGGGAATCACAGGGTACTTCCCAATATGATACATGGTCCACGATACCAATAACATCACAATACGGCGGTTCTGTGATAGTCAATACATTGCAAGACAATCAATGTACAGCGATACATTGCGATATCTGTCTCACTGAAGCAAACAAAATGTCTGTGAAAAGTTAAAAGTGCAGGATTTCTCCATTTATTCACAACATAGAGAACAATGTGCATAAAGCCTGTGTATTGAATGTGGATGGAGCATCTTAAACGTAGCATTCTCCGCCATTATCCCGCTGTAAACTCCCTCATCCGCCCAAGTTTCCCTCATTCATTTGAGCAGCGCCACCACAAGGAGGCATGAAGTAGCAAGTGAAAATGGCAGGAACTGTTTACTTTAGACCACATTCATTTATTAATCAAAATATTGATACATGTACCGGCGTATCGATTGGAAGGATGACGATATATCATCAAATTGATATTCTGACCCACCCCATGCACGGCATCTGCGGGTTTAACATTAAAATGTCAAACTTTTAATGACCTTTTCATGGCCAGTTTGATCCAATTTAAGACCTTAAATTCATCAAATATGCACTGAGTTAGCAGATTCTTAGTAACAGAGGGAGATGATTTCCAAAGAGCAAAAGAGTGCAAATATGGTCAAACTAAGGAGAAAGCGAGCCACTACTGAAATGACCTTAATCTCTGTGTTTAATCATTATATGTTTATAGAAACAGCTTCATTCCACACAAGATTATTTTTGTAACCCCCCCAGTTTCTGTTTTTAATGCTTTCTCTTTCTATGTCTGCGTGTTTTTACTCTATTCGCTTTGTGAGTTCTCATAAAAAAGTCCTTAAATGAAATGACACCACAGTTCTGCTCATTCTCATCTCAAAAAATCCAGGACAATTTGCCAAATTAATCTGAAAGATTTAGCAATATAGTTTTTTTGTGTGTAGCATTTTCAATTTAAGGGATAACTATCATTTTTAAGGATAATTACAACCAAATGTAGTATCTTTAGAGACTGTTTAAGGATCTGCAGACGCCCAGTGTATACATAGCAATATGATGTTTATTCCCTGTGAGACAACATCTAACTGCTCTATTTTGCCTCAGATTTGAAAACCTGTAACTTCAGCTCCTGAAGACTTGATAGTAAAGTTTAGTTGAGTTTTTATAGAGCTAGTTAAGATGGTGCCTCACATGCTGAGTCAGTAAAAATCCATGTTCATAATAATCCATGTTCTAGACTCAGTCCTGAAGGTGAAAATCCATGTTGCTGAATTTAAAATCCATGTTCCCAGATTAATCCTGAAAAAGAATGTCAGTGGGTTGAAACCTGAAGTTAAAAACCCATGTTCCCGAATTCAAATCCAAGTTAGCAGATTAATTACTGAAGTTAAAAATAGATGTTGCCCGTGCAAATGTCCAAGTTTTATAGGTTAAATGCATCCAATCCTGAACTTTTCTGAAATTTTTAACTCCTTCTCCTCCTCATGACTATGATTTCTGCAAGTTAGCGACCGGCCGGCTCAAATGAACCGACACTGTCTTGTTCAGTTAAATCTACAGGTAAAGGTGAGAAGTCCTCAGGAGAAGAATGCATCATGTTGTCAGGACGACCACACTGATCTGAGTACCTGTCAACTCTGCCGCCGTTGCTGCTGTACATAAATGCATATCATTATCCACAATTGCCCTCCATTCATTTTATCATTTCACTGATAAGCGCCACCACCAGGAGGCGTGAAGTAGTGAGCCAGTTGACGCAAAGTGACAGGAAATCTGCTCAGAACACTGTAATTTGGCACCAGCGTACTGATAATGACATTTTGTCCCATTCGTTCGTTAAACATCAGACGTCAGTATTGAAAAAGACAGGCTTTAAGTGATAATTGTACACATAATTAGCCGAGTGCCCCATGTCAAGAACCAGCCTGAGAAACACATGGAAAAAGTGCCACCTAACAAAAGACCAATCAAATAAAATCGATATCAGCTTTAAGAACATCCTCACAGCTTTATCTCGCTGTTAGACAACCTTTCTTTCACTGTAAACTGAAGTTTGTCTTGTTTGTAAAGAGCTCACTCTCTTACACCAAAGTACATAGAGAAAGTCATTGATTTTAAATCCCCACCCACAGGAGATGTTGATGCACTGCTGTTCCACATCAGTGCTTTCAAATGTGTTATTTTGTAAATTCAGTGTATGAAATCCTTCATTCGGTTCACACTTGGTGACACAAACTTAGCACATGATGCAGCAGTAGATCAGCGGCTCCTGTGTTTCCGTGAGCTTAAAACACTGATTTTCTCTATGGACTTTGGTGTGGGAGAATGAGTGTTTCTGTTTCCAGTCATAAAAAGGCAGAGTTTGCTGTGTTTACCGAGTATAAAGTGAGTTCACCGGCAGCCATGTTTTCACTGAGAGCTAGCCTCCGTGTGTCAGTCTGGTTCTCGGCACAGGGTGGCGCTCACGGCACAGTCAGGACTCATACAACCAGAGTCCAAAACTTCAAATAATGTGGACTATCCCTTTAAAACACCACACACCTGAGGCTTCATGTTTTAACTTCCTGAAACGCACAAAACGTGTCGCCCGGAGCGTCACGTCACAGCACGTCACAGCGGTGGAAGAATTCACGGCCCGAGGCGACGTTTTTCAATCTGCCGCGGCACAACACACCCAGAGTCTGATAACCCTCCGCAGTTAGAGCCGAGGTGTCACCGCTTTAAATACGGAACTGATTACACAACACTCACACACACAGACGCCCGAACACGAACGTGTCTGTTGACGGGGCAGTGACACAGAAAAAAACTAGTCTGCTGCTGTTCTGATGAACCAACACACACTCACTGTAACACACACTCGACTTTTCACCAACTTCTCCTGCCTCCACATCGACTCGCTGCTGACGTCACAGACTGTTCTCTGTACAATGGTGGAAACTTTTCAAACTTCTCAAACAAACTCTGGAAGTCCCTCACCTCCTCTCTCTGTCTGTCTGCCTCGCTCGCTCACTGCTCAGTTCCTCCCGCCGCAGATGTGGACATATGGCGGCGCTCTCCTCTCCGTCTGTGTCCCCGGTGAGAAGCGCCTGGTGCTCGGTTCTTCGGGCTCCTCGGTTCCTCCCTGTGACTGTGTCCGCTCGGAGCTGCAGCGGCGGCGGCAGTGCGGCTGCTCAGACTCCACCCTGTTGCAGGCGCCGCGGGGCGGTGTCCCAAGCGAAGCGGCGCGACGCGACGCGGCAGCGCGCTGCCGAAGTGTGTGTGTTTGTGTGTGTGTGTGTGTGTGTGTGTGTGTGTGTGTGTGTGCTAGAGAGAGAGAGACTTTTGCTGCTGCAGCAACTTTTTTGTTTGTTTGTTTGTTTTCTTCCACTTCCATCTTCACTGTACATTCACATTACACTGTTTTCAGAAGAACCAATATTCTATTCTGTTCTATTCTATTCTATTCTATTCTATTCTATTTTGTTGCTACTAAAATAAATGAATCATGAAAGTGTAATCATAATAAGTCAGTTTCTATGGAGACCTAAAAGTGCCATAATTATGTGCACACAAATTATATTTAAAAAAAAAAAATATATATATATATATATATATTTAAAAAAATAAACATTCATTCATTGTTTTCTTTACATTCTTTTATTTTATAATTTCATTATTTCACGTCATTGTTTTTATATCATCGCACACATGCTGTTGATATAAGATATTTATAGATACATACTTTGCTTGTTAACTTTCTTTTGCTGTTGTTTTAATATAATGGTTATTATGAATATACATATACTGTGGATATTAGATATGGATATTTATATGTACATTTATATGTAGTACTATATATTATAGATGTAGATATTAAAATATAGTTGATCAAATATTAATCCATGTTAATTAATTATTGTCTTAGTTTCCTTTTAGTGATTTTCTATGGATTATCTTGTGTGCCAAAGACCCTTGATGTATTAAATATTGAAAAATAATATAATATAATATAATATAATATAATATAATATAATATAATATAATATAATATAATATAATATATGGAATGCAGGTTATAACCAGTAAATTATATTGTCAGTCAATGAAGCTTTATTTACATATCACTTTTCAAACCAGTATAAGTATAAATAATATTAAATGATATAAAAAAGGACCAGCAGGTCAACAGTCAAACAGCTGTTCCTGGACAGAGTGTCGGGAAACTCCCATGACCTTCTGCAGCTCCCTCACGTCTGCCATGTTGCAGCTGGAGATCATGGTCAGCTGCTGCTGGACTTCACCTCTGAACTTTGACGCCACCTACAGGTGGAGAACGTGAACAGCACACCAGCCTTCACTCGAACATCAGCCCCTTCTTCCAATTAATTCACTGGTGTGTGGGCTTCCTGTGTCAGTGGGCAACTGTGTTGACCTTTGACCCTTGAGGATTAGGCTATTCTTATCTTATCAGTGAAGGTTAAAGCAGCTTGAGTAGCTGTCAAAACTAATAAAGCAGTTTATACATACACCCCATGTGACATATTATGTTTTGTTGATTATTTAAAAAAAAAAAAACAATTACACTATTTTATGTGTAGTTGGTGTCATTTTGTTTTTAATGTTTTTTTTTTCATTTTATTGTGATAACTACACACTAAAGGGATGTGACAATATACATTATCAAATTAGGATTAAAAACAATGACATTTATGTTTCTCACTGTTTCTCACTTTTCTGCTTAGTTTATAATACTTTATAATCTATTTTTTGTGTTAAAAATTATGTATCATTAGTATCATGTTTTTCCAATCCATAACATCTTGTAGTATCTTTGTAAAAAAAATAAAATAAAATTGGAAGCAAAGTTAATGTTTTTGAAATATTAGCAATGTGTTTTTAAAAGATTTTTTTAGTTTTGCAACACTTGTTCTGTTTCCTTTGTAATCACACAATTTTGGATGGATGTCCTTATACAGACAGAAGGTTCCACCCATTTAAATGTACAAATAAAAAACAAAAAAATTAAACATATTCTTGCATTTTTTTTTGTATTTGCTATAACGAATTGCAATTATTCTGATCAAAATAACCGTGACAGAAAGTTTGTCCCTGTCACCCCATTTTTACTACATTATTTTAAACTATGTAAACTAAACTGTCACATGTATGGCCCGTGGGCCAGAACCAGCCTTCAGAGGATGAATTTGTGAAGCTAATCATGATGTGAAATACTATATTTTTCAGTTCCAGATACCGTAGCTGTGACTATTAAATATTTTGGGCCTTTGTAGACCCACTGTGATCTGTAAGTTGATGTATAATGGTAAACTTGGGCATAATATTGTTGAAATTGCACTTATTTTTCTCAATAAATATCAGGTTGTTTATAAGATTCATTAAAGGGAGAAATTCAGAGTTCGTTGTGTTTTTTTACAGGATTTTTTTTTTTAAATTTCTCAGCATTAGTTGTTCCATTTCCTTTGTAATCACACAATTTAGGATGTAAGTAGTTACAGACAGAAAGCTCCACCCATTTAAATGTATAAATTATAACAAAAAAATTAACATGTTGTTACCATGTTTGTAATAATATGGTGAGTTGCAATTATTCTGGTGAAAATAATAGTGACAGAATTGTTTCCTTATTATCCCATGCTGACTACATTATTTTATCCCGTTGTATGAGGTGCAGTGCGTAAGCGCCACCAGAGAAGGCGCTGTAAAAAAAAAAGGGCTGCAATTCCATCCATCGAAGAAGAAGCGGGAGCCATAATAAAATAGGTTAGCTAGTTGGACCGACAAGAAAATCTCCGAAATGTCTGATTTATAGCTGGTTAATCTCGCGTTAATACAAACAGACGTGATTTTGCGGTGAAAATACTTTATGGTGAAGACGCACGGCGGGGATTTTAGCCGCTCCGTGGTGTTTTGGACGCAGACGGTCGCTGTGTGGTTGTGACGCACAGACGTTAGCTTGTTTACAGTGTTTCATGTCACTGGTCTGCGGGGCCGCGTGCAGACATGGAGAGTTTGTACAAGCGGAAAATGTTCGCGTCCATGCGAAAAACCAAGGTGGACGCGTCGAAGAAGCGGCAGATCGGTCTGCCCGCCTCCATCCTGGACGACAGTGACGAAGGCTCCTTCTCCTCCTCCTCCTCCTCCTCCGCGTCCCAGTCCGACTTCCACAGCTCCCAGGAGGAGGACAGCGAGCAGGAGTCCCGGGAGCGGAGCGAGTCCGGGGCGACGTCCAGCGATGACAGCCGCTCCGTGACCCGCAGGAAGCGCTCGTTCCTGGGAGGCGACGACAGCTCCTCGTCCTCTAGCGCCGAGGATGAGGAAGACGACGACGACGATGATGACGACGACGAGAAGGACAGGAGCCAGCCGAAGAGGACGGTGCAGCCCAGGAAGCGGAGCCGGTTGCAGCGGCAGGACGAGTCGGACTCGGACCACGCGGAGGAGAAGCGAAAAGAGGAGGCGGAGAAGGCGAAGAGGAGGCAGAGGCACAACAAGCTGCTGGCGCTGTCCCGGCGGATGAAGGCCCGCGTCCCGAACCGGAGAAGGAGCCGTGTCAAGCAGGTAATGGACCCTACGTTCTGGACACAGGTCACACACTTTACCTGCATTATTTGCAAACATCCTGACACGATTATCGTCATCAAAATAATATCGATTCACGATACAAATTGCGATTATTATTAATTTGTGATATTTATAGATTATTTAACCTACAGAGTCCGTAATCTGCCATTATATGTTCATGTTAAGAAATTATGTATTTAAACTGAAAAATAGTTAATAAAAGTGGTATAAATTGTTGTAATATAACTATAGTCTGTTGCAGAATGGTGTACTTTTACAAAAAATGTACTAACATTGAACAAAATGTATTAACAAAGAAAAAGTGACTAACATTATCAAAAATTTTACTTTTTTTCTATTGTATAATTATTAAAAATTAATGAAAGTTAGTTATCAAAAATTTTATAAGATTTTGTATAATTGTTTTTACCCACTCACACCCAGACAGCACACTGAAATTTTCAACTTTTTTTAGAGTGACTTTTAAATTCCTGCTTCAACCAAGTGGTAAAAAAAAAAAGTAAAATCACAGCCGAGCTTCTAAAGAGAAAAGACATTAAACACAACATAATTCTATTATTGGTGTAAAATGCAGTTTTGGTTTTATTTATGCATCGTGAGTCAATTTCTGAGTGAAGTATCTGAACCTACAAATGCTGTATTTGTTCGTGATGGGAAATGCCCAGAATTAGAGCCTAAAACTGATATATCTTTGTCCCATGTCCCACCTTGTTTGCCTGTCTAACCTCGCATGTGTTTGTCTCCTCAGGCCGACGGCGATGAGGAAGAGTCTAAAGATGGCGAGGACGAGGCCCGTGGTGACGAACATGTGGACGGAGAAAAAAACGGCAGCAGCAACAAAGAGGTGAAAGGAAATGAGGATGAAAAAAGAAAAGAGGAGAAAGAGGAGACGCAGCAGGAGGACAACGAGGAGACAGAGGAAAAGGAGGACAAAGAGGAGGAGGAGGAGGAGAAGTAGCTCCACACAGTCATGGGGAACAGAGGAGGAATCACTAAACTTGACTAACCTGGGAGAAAAAAAATCGCCTCGCAATCATCCTGTTTTCCTCCTAAAAAGACTCAAAGTGGAAACAAAATCAATCTCTGATACAATGATTTCACAGTCATATCCTGTTTCTATAGCAACAGACAAAGACAGAGTCTGGGAGGATTTGAACGTCTTCAGTGGTCAGTGTCGTGAGTGAAATGACTGAGCTTTAGAAAGATGATGAAAACAAACGTCGCTGCTGCTACTCCTGATCCAAATCCCACACCTACAGACATTGGTTAGCCAAGCTATTAAAGGGGTAGTCCGTTTTTTTTTTGTTTTTTTTTTTTACTGTGAGCGCCCCCTGCCCCGAGTTACAGCTGGAGATACAGAGGCACGCTCAGCCACTTAACTAAAGGCTCACCTAATGAATTGGTCTGTGGCATCCAAACAATATGTTCACTGCTTTTTTTTACTGTCACTTTGTGGACCGCTCAATCTCCTGCACCAAATTCCATACAAGAAATCAGTGTTTTAAGCTCACATAGACACAGGAGCTGCTGGTCTACTGCTGCCTCGCATGTTAAGTTTGTGTCACTCCAGGAAATCTGAATGACGGATTTGTTAAACCCAAGTCACAAATTGATACATTAAACTTACCGATAGAGACAGCAGTAGATCAACAACTGCTGTGTGCTGTGATGTAAAATCACTGATTTTCTGTATGGAGTTTGGTGTGGTAGAGAGTGAGTGGTTTACAAAGTGGGAAAAAACTAAGCTTCCTGTTGGAAAAGTCAGATTAACGGTGAGATAAATCAGCAAACTTGTTCCTAAAACACAGTAGACCAGACTGACAATTTTATTCCAGAAGGCATTCGCAGTGCATTTGACACAGACATGCATCCACATTTCAAATAACTATCCCTTAAATACCAGGCCTAAACACGACTATACAATGGCTGTTTTAATTACAGAGAGGTTTACACATACTATGCAGTGATAACATAACACTACATCCATTATTAAGACAGTGGATTTAGCAGCAGCAAATTAAAAAAATCAGCACTTGTCACGTGGTGTCAGGAGGAGGAGCACCTCTGTGACGTTTGATAAACTACTCTTGAAACTGAAGACATTTTTATTTCCTGACAAAGAGAAAGTTACAGTTCATAGAATGTAAAGCATCACCAATGGAAAAACCAGAGAATGTTGCTGTAAAGAAAAACAGATCCCTCACCTTCAGGCTCATGTTTGTTCCTGAAAATGTTGTGAACATGACGAAACTAAACTTTTCACAGGTGCGGATGATGGACAGTGGCCGCCAAGGCTTGTGGGTATTGTAGTGTTTGGAGATGTTGAACATACCCAGCCGAAAGTGTTCAGATTATTTGTTGCACTTTTCTTTTTATTGTCCAAGATTTAATCAGAAGTGGTTCCTGCCAAGCAGATTTATTTTTTAAAAACTTTTCTGTGCAACTCAGAGGCTCCAGTGACGGAGGATTCAGACTGAACTGGATTCAAACACTCGTACATTTTCATGCACAGTCGCTTTTTATTGGTAAAAAGTAAGAAATTTCTGTCAGACTTGCCAAATCAGATATTCTTTAAAATGCAGAAAACTGCAGTTTACTTTTTTTGTACTTAATGAAATCAGATTTAATTTGGTCAAACATTTTAATTAAATGTTGTCACTTAAGTGTTGCAGAGGTTCTAGTTATTCCTTACTTCCTCTCTAAAGTATGCGTTCATGTACTCGTGCACAAATCGGACAAATAAGGTCCCTAATCTTATGTTTGGTCTTAAAAAGTTAATATCCCATAATGACTTCTTTTTACTTTAGTTTTTAAGTCTTGCATCTCTCCCTCCCTCATGGTGATGGTGCATTTAAGGGCCTTCATAGCAAATGTGTAAAAAGACCACAGATGAGCTGCCAGCTGTAGTGAGATGGTGACAGTGTGACGCAGTTTTCAGGAGCCTGTGGTCCTTCGGCTTCTCATTTAACTCAGCCCTGTCTCTGTTGCTGTGGAACGCTCTTCAGATCTGCTCTGTTAAACACCCGTTCTATTAATAAACGTCCTTATTTTGACAGGTTACGTGTTGGAACTGGTCACATTTTATTTGCATTGTTAGCATATAATTGCATTTCCCATCTCAGTCTGCTCTAGCTTTAGGACTTTTGTAACTTGTGTAAACAGAGTTTAGGCCTCAAGATGATGGAATTTACAATTAGGTCTGAGTCATATACTGTATATATGTATCATTTATATCAGTGTTCAGCAACTACTGCCTGATTTATATGGCATTTTTCAAAAAATTAAACAATATTCCATATAAAACAGTTGAATTAAAACTTTTTGGTGTAAATATGGCTTGCAATGAACAAAATGTAGCTTATATTTCACACTGCCGTTTCTTGTGATAATGGTAGCTAGCTCAAAAAGCTCCACAGTGTACATATATTTCTAAATAAAAATCATGGTACCACAGATATCAAATTAAAAGTCAAAAATTAAAGAAAACCCATTTCATTACTTTTATTTAAAAAAAAAAAAAAGATACAATACACAAAGTAATAAAATGTGTGTAAAACTTGGTATACAAAAAATATGCTTTATATTAAGGGGGTGATTTTATAACTTCGGCTTTGAAGATAAAAACCGCTTCCAAAAAATATAAAACTCATCTGCCAGTGTTTTAGCGCCATTGCCAAACAGAAAAAATACTTACGACTCCCCCTGCTGGTCACAACGAGACGTTTCTGGGAAGAGCGAGCTCTGCCAATCAGACGCAAGAACGCAGGTCATGTGACAAGCTGACCGCCGCCATCATTGTTAGTGGCAGTGAAGCCTCAGGGAAAGAGACCAGCACCACACCAGCGGATTCTCGTTGAGCGGGAATCCGGGTTGTAGTGAGTGCTGTTCGGGCAGGAGCCATGGTTCAGACGTGTTCAGCGTACGGATGTAAGAACCGCTACCACAAAGATAAAGACATCTCCTTCCACAAGTGAGTCCAGTGTGTCAGCGAGCTAGTTAGCATTAGCTGCCCAGACATGGAACGGTTGAAGAGCTAGTTCACCAGCCTTCCTTTACTGATGTGTCATTTTTAAGATGAATCACTCATTACCAGCTGAGTATGAGTGGTACAATAAATTACTATACATGTCCTTTGTCTGCAGAGTTAGTGAGTAAACTCGGCTTGTTAAAACCTTACCGAGCTCAATTTTTTCTAATAAAACGATTGCATAAGAGGAATATTTGAGTTTCAAAGCCGAATTTACCTGAACACGCCAATAAATCACTTGGCATTAGCTCTACATCCGTCTTTTTCGGAAAAACGTAAATCCTAGTTACATCTAACCAGTGTTTGGTTTGCATTTAGCGCTGTCAAAAGTACAGTAACTTCAGCTTAAGGTGAGGGTCAGCTGGTAAACATCTGGAGACTTCCTGTATCAATGACGTATTTCCTCACTAACACGTGCTCTTTTGAATTCACAGGTGCGGTCATACCGACCACAAGGTACCCAAATGGTGCACTTAAAATTGTAAAAAAAAAAAGTTGATTGTTTTTATGAGTCAGGGTGGGAACTTTATAGACTGAACCTTTGTGTTACCTTTTTAAAAACTTTTGTGTTATCTCACAAAAGTTTGCTCTAAAAATTTCCCAGGCTCTTTATCGATATTATTTATTAAAAGAAATTTGCCAGTATCCTTGAAGTGTTGTTTATGACATTACATTATCCTGTAAAACAGTAAAATTACCAAAGTACAAGTCATGATTATCGTCTTTTTTTGTTTGCTGCTGGTGTACCGTTGTTCCCAGGTTTCCTCTGGCACGTCCAGACGTTTGTGGTAAATGGGTGGCGGCGATGAGGCGGAACAACTTCAAGCCAACAAAGTACAGCAACATCTGCTCACAGCACTTCACCAAAGACTGCTTTAAGAGGGAGTGCAACAACCGGGTGCTGAAGGAAAACGCCGTGCCTTCGCTCTTCACCTTCAGCCTCAGCATCAAGGTGAGGTACCATGAGATCGCCTGATTGACAGCTTTCAAGGCATCAGCAGTGACATGAAGAACAATCACAGAATGGAGAATAGCTCTTGTGTTTTGTGTATCAACAGTCAGAGTCCCTGGAGAATCCGTTCCCCTCAGAGATCCACTTCCCCCTGTCTCTGACCTCTGACCCCGTGGTGGTGGAGGAGGAAGTGGAGGATGAGGCGGCGGCGGCGGAGGAGCAGCAGCAACAGCAGCCAGAGCCTGAGCCTGGGCGGAGCCTCCATGACGGGCACGGGGACTCGACAGCAGTCTCCTGCGACCACAACTACACAGCGGAGGACTCTGCACGGCAGAAGAAGCGCATCGAGCAGCTGGAGGAGCAGCTGGAACGTCTGAGGAAGAAGCTGAAGACGACGCAGCAGAAGTGTCGGCGGCAGGAGAGGCAGCTCAAGAGGCTGAGGGCCGCGTGCAAGACGCCCCGCAGCGGCCGCGTGCCACCTGCGGCGGCCAGCGAGGAGTTTGTGATTTTACCCAAGCAAATGTACCACACACTTGGAGGTATGGAGTGATGAAGAGGAGGAGGGAGCATGCTGCTGGTTCTGTGTCAGGACTGTTGGTGGCAGCGCCACACGACTCTGCTGCTAAAGGACATGGACTCTGAGATTGAACAACATATAAAACTTTAAAGGAGACAATGTTTTCTGCCTTTGTGCGAACAAAGCGAGGCTCACCACGTCATGCTACACTAGCTGTGAGACACTAATGTAATGTCCAAAAAATAAACGCATCCCACACATACACATACACAAGTTTCAGTATACAAGCTGTGGTTTTTACAGGTTTATTTGCTACCACGTTGTTAAAATGCTAAAATACCACATAATGTGGTCATCAAATGGATGAGACGTGTTCTGGACTCGTTCTCGTTCTTTTCACTGCTTCAGAGATTAAAGTGTGGGGGAAAAAAATATGTCTGGACTCAGAAATAATCCTGGGAATTCTGTGCCTCCTCTGATTCAGGTTGTGACCTCATGATCTGCAGTGATGTTGACATGATGTACAAAATAAAGACGGAACTGTTTATCCATGAAATCATCATTTAGAAGTTCACTTAAAGGGATTAAAGGGTATATGTAGGTGTAGGGCCTCCTGGTGGCAGCAGGTTGACTAGGTAATGGGCTGTGGTCATGACCTATATGCAATGATACTCTTGTCCAGCAGGTGGAGCTACATATCTGTATGTCATAAGACTCTGGGTTTGTAGAATATACTCATTTAAGGTGAAATTGAGCACTTTAAATGAATGCGAGATGATGTTGTCCATTTGATTTTATTATGATTAATCTCTCAATCATTTTAAGGAGTTTTTGTGATTTAAAGATCAGATTCTCCTTAAATCACACTACACTCCCTTCCAAACCTTAAAGTGGGAATGATGCTGCTGCAATGGGACAAGTTCTGTTGATGACGAGGATCCAGAGTTGCAGGGAAGACGGAACTTTGAGGCCTGTTTTCTTCAACAAAGGATCCAAATTCCACATTAAGTTTTTTCAAAGAAAATAAACTGGGAGTCAAAGAAGAATTCTCATTTTTAGGATTTTAATCTTAAATAAATTAAGCCTTGAACATTTGTCTCATTATTTCAACACTGTCCCGCTGAACCTTCAGTCACTTCCAACCTGTAAGACTTTGCTCCCATAAAGTTAATGTTTGTATGAAAATGAGTAAATACACAGCAAGGCTGTAGAAACACACATCCTGAAACTGGTGTAAATTGTTTCGACAGGAAGTAGCTTGTTGCAGCAGGAAGTAGCCACACTTTGCAAATGTGTAGAACTAATTTTGTTGTCTGGTAAGGGCTGGGTCGCGATAATGCTGCAGTTATTGTTGCATTGCTGCTAACTAGGTTTTTGGGTTTCTGTTTCTCAAAGACAAATACAGACTACTGCCCCCTGCTGGTAAGTATTGTCCGATTTTGGCAGCATCGCAGTTGTTTCGTTGCTCTTTGCCGAATGTCGCGGTGGTGTGTCCAAACATCTGCAAACAGTGTTAGTGTGTCCAACATTCATAATGTGGCTGTCCACTGAGGACAACAGGAGGACAGTGGTGCCCCCTGTCTGTCCTCCGGTGAACTGACCTCTGTGGAGCTGAACCTGATCCAGGTGGACATGTTTGCTGCGAAGGTCCGCCCCCACGGCGAAGTGTCAAGGTCGTCCTGTCTGAACTGTGACGTCCTCGGGCTGCAGACTGACCGCTCTGATTAAAACATCACCTGGATCACCTTCTGCTCCCAGCATGCTCTGCAGCTGCTGCTACTGCCATTAGCAACAGAAGACAAAGACGGTCCGCTTAAAAAAAACACTCATTAAATGGAATAAAGTTTGTTAAGTTGACAAAAAAAACTTCAGGTAATTATTGGGAAAAATTGCAAAGAATATGAACGATATTTTAAGGGTTTTGGAGTAAAGGGACATGATGGAAAAAATAATCATTTCATTAACTCGTGTGTAAATAATATGTGTGGGTGTGTACATTATTCCATATGTTCATGACATGAGCGACTTATTCACTTCAGGAAACATTAGCGGTAGATCCCGTTCACTTTGTCCTCTGACCCGCATACAGACCCTCAGCTTCACTCTTCATCCTGATTCAACCTGCAGCAGCAGCAGCAGCAGCAGCAGCAGCAGAGGGAGGCTAATGGAGCACGGATGATGATGATGTTGATGATAATAATGTATGTTTAAATATAAACACTGTCATATGTCTCAAATCTGCCCTGCAGCCTCCATCAGATCTATAACACTGTCTGATCTCTATGCCAATAATCTGCTGCTTCCTCGAAAAGGCAGGGAAACGCCCGGAGGGAGGAAGTCGAGCGAGGGAGGAGGACGAGGGAGAGGAGGGAGGAAGGCTGATAAGGGTTCAAACCCTAAAGGAGAGGAACAAAAATGACAAGAGGAAGAACAAGTAGACCAAGAAGAACAAGATAGTAACAAACAAAGAGTGGGAGGAACGAGAAGAGCAAGAGCATGAGAAGAAGGTAAAGAACAAGAGGGGAAAAAAACAACAAGAAGAGGAACAAGAAGAAGGTGCAGAACAAGAAGAATTAGAACAAGAACGAGAAGAAGAAGATGAAGAACAAAAGACCAAGCAAAGAGATATAGGAAGAACAAACCAAGAACAGGAACAAGAAGACACGGAACAAGAACGAGATGAACGAGAAGCACAAGTAGAATGAGAAGAAGAAGGTTGAGAACAAGAACCAACAAGAAGAACAGGAATGGAAAGAAGATGTAGAATGAGAAGAGCAAGATAAGAACAAAAACAAGAGCAACAAGAACAAGAAGAACCAGAGGAATGAGAAGAAGATAAAGAACAAAAAAAGGACAAGGGTGAGAAGAAATAACCAAGAAGAAGAGAAGAAGAAGAAGAAGAAGAAGTAGAAGAAGAAGAGGTGGGACAATGAGGAGGATGATGAACAAGAATTTTTGTGCAAAAAAGTAAAAGCGAAATATAATTAATAATGATTATTTTAACCATCAGAGTCTCAGGTTCACTGGTGCTCACACAGATGTTCACACAATAATCAGTACATCATTATACGTCCTAGATTTTCCTATTCATGCACTGAAATAATGTAATCCTTACTAATCCTTCCTCGTGTGTGTTAAAGCTGGGGTAGGCGACATGTATTTGTTGTTATCACACCAATAATTCCATAATAACCTCAGATCATAAGGTAAATCAAGTGATATGAGCGACTTCTGCACCTTGTAATCAGACAGCGCCTTCCACTGTCATAACACAGAGTGAGGACACATAGTTCTTTCGTCCTCCATGTTCCTCGAAGACTGTTCGCTGATGTGATGAAACGCGCGTTTATAATTATTATTTTTGTCGTCCGTGTGTTTCTGTTTGTGGTCGGGCGGCGACTCGTGCTTGTCCTGTTTCAGACGACAGTGTGTGTTTATGCATCAGCTCAGTAAACACTGACCTGTGATTATTGTCCGAGCGTGTGTGTGTGACTGTGTGTCTGTTGGCGTCACCGTGACGCACACACCTGGGTGGAGACCATGTGACATCACTCCTCTGGGGCTAAAAGGGCGTCGCTGAGACACACTGCAACCATAACGACGTGGTTTCACCTCGTGTGTGTGTGTGTGGAGCTTAAACACTGCAGAGGTGTGTGTTGCTGGTTTGAGTCACGTCTGACAGCGTAATTCTTGCCTGATGTCATGAGAAAGTTTGTAAGACAACACCCCCCCCCCCCAACACACACACACAGACATTGTGTGTGTGTTTGGGATTTGTCAGCTTTGACTCAAGAACATTAATCTGCCACAGACAAAAACAGCATGCAAACATGAGAAAGTAAAGATGATAATCCTAATCTAAGTCCGGGACCAATCAGAGGCCTCCTTGGCTCAGAGGCAGCAACAAACTCGAGGCCAATCAGAAAACCAGCAAATAATAACACAACATCACAGATTATGACCACTAGCTTCAGTTCATCATTACAAACAATGTGACAAGTGCTGGATCTTCTGATCCGAACTGCTGACTGTGCTTTTATTTTGAAACCAGACTGAGAAAAAAAAGCCGTCTAACTTTGCTTTAATTTAAAAGTCAGACTTACCATAAACATGACTGTACTTTTAGTTTGAAATCAGATGGGAAAACAATTTGACTCTGCTTTTATTTTGAAATCAGACACTGGTTTTGGTTTTGAAATCAGGCTGAGAAAAAAAAATTTAACTTTGAAATCAGACACTGGGAAACAGTCTGACTGTGCTTTTATTTTGAAATCAGACTTATAATAAACAGACTGTTGTTTTCGTTTGAAATCAAACGGAGAGATACAGTCTCACAGCGCTTTCACTCTTACATCGTACTGGGGGAAAACAATGTCTGTTTTACTTTTACATCACACCGGGAAACTGATTGACACGGCTTTTATTTTGAAATCAGTCTGAGAAAAACAGTTTGACAGTGTTTTTACTTTGAAATCAGTCTGAGGAAAACTGTTTGACAATGCTTTTATTTTAAGTGACACTGGGAAACAGTCTGACTCTGCTTTTATTTTGAAATCAGTCTGAGAAAAACAGTTTGACAGTGTTTTTACTTTGAAATCAGTCTGAGGAAAACTGACAGTGCTTTTATTTTAAGTCACACTGGGAAACAGTTTGACTCTGCTTTTATTTTGAAATCAGTCCAATGGTAAGCATGTGACTGTGCCTTTAGTTTGAAATCCATTGAGTGTACTTTTACTTTTAAATCAGATTGGGGAACAGCCTGTCTGTGCTTTAAGCTTGAAACTGGATTGACAACAACAGCCCGACTGTGAGTGTAGATTGAAATAAGGTTGGGAAAACAAACAGTCTGATTGTGCTTCCCCTTTTAAATCACACAGACAAAAAAAAAGTTGTGCTTTTACTTTGAAACCAGACTGAATGACGTAGCTAACAATACTTTTTTTATTAACTACAAAGAACTAAAGAAAAAGAACTTTGGCCTGCTTCTTTACTTTGTAGTTCTGTGTCGTTCCACCGACACTTTGTCGTCGTGGTCATTGTTGTTGATTTGACCCGGTTGACGAGTCGAGCGGTGATGATGAGCCGCTCGACGACCTGAGGGTTTTTGTCTAAATATCGTTTCCCGCCTCGACTGACTAATCACAGCTCAGACGGACAAGACAGGACTTTAGAGGTGGAGTGCAGATATACAATTTATTTAAAAATATGAATTAAAGTTATGATGCGAATAGGAACGATCTCACCGAAATCAGACATATTGTTTGTTTTGTTTGATTCTGACGCTCACCCCCCCCCACTTGAAACATCAAACATGTGAAGCGTTATTATTTTTAGACGAGCTGTGGCCACGACTGTGGATCACATTAGCTTATAGCTCCGTGAATGCACACACACCGCTGCACCGCTGGCCTCGTCCTGGACGCGGCTCTGATCAGATGTGATCAGTTTACGCTCAGCTTGTTTTCTCGCCACGTGAACACAAAGACACAGCAGCATAAATGTCCTCATCGTGTGTGTGTGTGTGTGTTTTCTCGGTAATTTCATGCAGCGGCTGCAGGGTCTTTTCCGTCCCCACGTCCGTCCCTCTGTCTCGTCACACTTCCATCAGCCGAGCAGGTGGCGGGAGGAACATCGCGAGGTCTTTACAAAATGAGCCTCAAAGCGACCTGAGGTCAGAGACTCGGTCCCTCGTTAACGTCTTCACTTTTCTGGTTTTACCTCTTCTTTTCTCCAAACATCAGTGCCCATCGTTAATGATGTCACCTTTCATTGTTGAGGATGAAGTTACTCTTTAATTAGCTGATATGTTACTGAGAGAAACATCTTTTTTAAAGTAGTGAACCTTTTCAAGTCATAAACTCTGGGCTGCTCAAGCCAGTTTGATGAGATTAGGATTTTTTTCTAAGTTATCTGATGAGGCCCCTGGTTTTCCTCTGGTTGTTCCTGATTATTAAAGACACTTGATTCATTAGGACCCCTGGTTTAAAAAGTCACATGATTGTTGGAGGCTCCTGGTTGTTTAAGGAAGCCCATAGTTTTCAGAAGGTCCCACCTCAACAAGCCTTTGGTTGTAAAAGGCTCATGGGTGGTAGAGGCCCCTGGATTAGTGAAGAGGCCCCTGGTAATTGGAGGCTCATGGTTTTGCAAGTATCCTAGACATGAAAGACCCCTGATTCTTCTCAGCCCCTGTTTATAAAAGGCTCCTGATTGTTAGGGGCTCATGGATGCGCGAGGAGGCCCCTGGCAGTTGGAGGACCATGGATTTCAGAAGGTCGTGGTTATCTCAGGCTCATGGTTTTTTGCGAGGGCCCTGGTTCTAAAAGGCCTCAGTTTGTTTAACTCCCATGGTTGTCAGAAGCCTGTGGTTCTTGGAGACCTCTGGTGCCAAGGTCCAAGGTCCCTGTTAGTGTGAAACCCGTGGATGTAAGAGGCCTCTGGGTTTTGGAGGGTCCTGGTTATCTCAGGCTCATGGTTTTGCGAGGGCCCTGGTTCTAAAAGGCCTCAGTTTGTTTAACTCCCATGGTTGTCAGAAGCCTGTGGTTCTTGGAGACCTCTGGTGCCAAGGTCCAAGGTCCCTGTTAGTGTGAAACCCGTGGATGTAAGAGGCCTCTGGATTTTGGAGGGTCCTGGTTCTAAAAGCCTCTGTTTGCTTAAAGCCCCTGGTTGTGCAAGGCCTCTGCTGGTATCAAGCCTCCTGGATATAAAAGCCCCCTGGTTGTTGGAGGCCGCTGGTTGTCAGAGGCCCCAGGCTTCTGGCCCTGTTGTTCTGGTTAATAATCCATGTCAGTCTCTGCCTGTGGGCAGCCGCTGCTCTAATCCCGGCTCCTCTGCGATATTGTTGGCTCCTCTGTGGCTTCACTTTCTTCTGTTTCCTCCTCTCAGGAGTTTCCAGCCGGCGTTTGGCTCAGCCGCACATGTTTATTCAGTGTCTGCAGATTGATCGCACTGGTTTGTATTTAACCTACTTAGGCAGGGAGTGAACGCGCTAAGCTGAGCCCCCTGCAGGATTTAACATTTCCAACTGTCAGAATGAATTAACCGGCACTAATACCACTTTCATCCCTCACTGGGCTCCTTCAGCGCAGTGACTCACGGCTCTGTAACGGAGCGTTTCTCACAGAGATTCTTTTAAACATGTTGATTAGACTCTGATCTGCTCCCAGAGGCTTCCGAAGAAAAAAAACCCCCACAAAATTATAACAATAATTTAGTAAAAGACGATTATTGAGTTGTTAAAGCTTAATATAAAATGTATCTGTAATTACAGGATTCCATTTTTAACCTGTTTACTATCTGTGATCTGTTATATTGAAACCACATCTCAGTGTGTATTGTCATTATTAAAAACTTTAGCGCTAATCATCAGCTCCAAAGTCTGGTCCCTTTGTGGTTCATGCTAATTGGCTGAACTAATTTGTGAACATGAGAAAAATGTTTACTGTAACATATTAGTATTGTCTGTATGTTAGCATACTGGTGTTAACTTCTGGTATCCTCTAACCTAGGCTGCTAGAAGGACTACTAGAATTGCTAATAGAATGGCAGCTAAAATGGCTACTAGAATTGCTAATAGAATGGCAGCTAAAATGGCTACTAGAATGGCTAATAGAATGGCAGCTAAAATGGCTAATAGCATAGCTAACTGAATGCTAGCTTGGCTGCTAGCTTGGCCGCAGTGGTTTCTTTTACCGTTTTTGACTTAAATTTTCAACTTAATGTTAAAATTTTAAATTTAAGTGGAAGTCAAGATTGACTTTTAAAATCAAACACATTCACAAAGAGGTTTCTCCAGTTTTGATTTAGCTTATTTTAGCACAAAGGGTTTAACCAGCTGTTTCTCCTTTTTATCTTTAAAGATTAAAAAAAGACATTACTGTAAATCATCTAGAAATGCAAAGCAGCTTCATCTGATTGATGTTGTTTTCATTTAAATTTAAAAAAAAAAAGATGTATGAGAAAAATGAAAACGACTAAACACAGAATCAGAATCTCCACTTTCAGTTTCTCAGTTTGTACTTTTCACCGTTTTCTTGAGGATTAAATGTTGATTTAGTTTTTCCCCCAAAGGCTGTAGACATGTTGTGAGATTAATAAAACAAAAATAAACATTAAAAACTAGTAAATTAGAGACACGGTGCCCCCCCCCCACACACACATCGCCAACTTGTTTTCTTCAAACTGTTAAATTTAAGTCAGATCCGCTCTCTCTTCCAAATCCAAGAAAGAAGGAAAAAAAAAAGCATCCATGAATTATAGATGAGTGTGAAGAGGATTAATTATAGCGCAGTAAAACCTGTAGCTAATGTGCCGCGTTTACACCGACACTAATGCTAATGACAGACACACACACACGAGAAGCTGCTCGAGTTTTTCTTACTCAGACTGAACTTCGTTTCCTCATCAGCAACATAAGAGTCCACGAAAATATTATTTCTTTTTTATTGGAGCAGCCATTAAACCACCTTTCCAGGTGAAAACCAATGTATATGGGTGTCAACAATGCCTACTGATCCGGGTTCAAATCTGGACAGTGTGCAGTGTTCGTGTTAAAACATATATATCTACTGCCTCAGTGGCCAAACACCAGCTATTGCATTTGAATTTTGCCATTTGTTGGCATCTTCTGCTCTTTGTTGTCACTCTTTGCGTGTGTTTCCGTTAGACAGCTCGAGCAATACCCGGCTCGGCTCGACTCCACTCAGTTTGGTGTCATCCACATCTTTTTATACGTGACTCAAACACACAAGCAAGCGACGAGCAAAGCAGTTCTTTTCTTTGTACTGAATCACGAGAATCAGTTCATTAAAGAAGATTAGTTCAGTGCTTCCTGCATGAGCGGAGCACAGACTCCGTCTGACGCAGTCACTGAACTGAAATGCAGCTGTTGTGATTCACGAATCTTTCAGCAGTGCTGTCACTAAATACACCAGACTCCTCTGTAAATAGTTAAGATTTTAGAAATGTCCTTGTTAAATGTTGGAGATTAACGCATGTTTCCAGGATTTTTAAACCTCTATTACTGATGTGCAGTTTGGCATTGTTCGGTTTGATTCCTGTGTTGGACGACCCTCTCTGACCAATCAGTGGCCGGCAGTCTGTCCACGTCATATTGTAGCATCAGCTCAGCTCACGTGGAACCTCACCAGAGCAGGTATTAAAAAAAAAACAACCAGATACCATGTACTAACCCTAATGGAAAGCAAAAAAAAAGATGAGTTGAGTTGAGCCGAGCTGAGCTGAGCCGAGCTGTGAAAAAGCACCAAGGGTCACAGGTATCTGAAACTAAAAAATATAATAATTTTCCACAAATTCATCCTGTGGGCTGGATTGGACCCTCTGGTGGGCCGGTTCTAGCCCACGGGCCATATGTTTGACACCTGTTAGATTATACAGACTCACTTATGAGCCGTGCCACAGTGTTTGTATTTAAATATGTCAAGTGTCTGATTATCCTGCAAACCACAGTCAGACCACATACGGTAGCTGTGTGGGGTCATGTCTGATGTGTGTGTGTGTGTGTGTGTGTGTGTGTGTGTGGTTTCCAGGACTTCCGAGGACACTGCATTGACTTACATTCATTTCCTGGAGACTTACTTTAACCTTAATCATAGCCTAACTTTAAAACATGTCTTCACCTTAAAATGGAGTAATTTACGTTATGAGGACTTGATTTTTGTCCCCATAAGGACGGCAAGTCCCCATAATGTGACTGTGTAGAATAGTTCCTACAAGATAAGGAATACAAACACTGAGTGTGTCTTGCAAATTCAACTGTGCTTTTTTTTTTTTTTTTAAATAACTAAAGCACAAATGTTTTCATCTTTAATATATTAATTAATTTATTATTTAAACTGTTGTAAACTGTTTACTCATCTGTTTTAATCCTCATTTAATTATTTTGTTGTTGATTTTGTTGATTTTTGCTCCTGTTTTTCTTGTTGAGTCATGATCAAATTAAGAGGGAAAACTAAGTTCAAGGAGGACGGACATCATCAGGTGTGTGATACATTTAGTACAGGAAATTAAAATACTCAAAAAAGAACTGCTGCTTGGTTAAAGGTTTAATTTGTGCCTTTTTATTGCTGCAGCTACAAATAAACAATCTGTGGCGATGAAAAACATCTTTCCTTCGTTTCTGAGGTTTGGTTTGGATAAAAACACTCACTGGCTCATCTTCTTCTGCTTTATCCTCCGCATGAGGGTTGCGAGGCCCAGCTGACACAGGGTGACGGGCGAGGTCCACCGGGGACAGGTCGCCGCTCCATCACAGGGCCACACATAGAGACAAACAACCATCCACTCACACACACACACAGCTGTGATCAATTCAGAGTGTCCGATTTGCCCAATCTGCATGTTTTTGGATTGTGGGAGGAAACTGGAGGAAATAATCCAAATAAAAACGCTTAAAGCTACATTTTATGTCCAAACTTCACCAAAAACCAAACTTTTTTGTTGCTTCACGTGTGACAGGTGAGTCCACTTAAGGCCACAAGGTTTAAATGAGAAGTCACTTTATATCTTATTAAGGTTTTTTTTTTTTAAACTGTAGCCTCGAGGAGCCAGGCAGTTACGTCGGCCTGAAGGTGAAGTCTGTCTCCGAGGACTGGACTTTTACCTCCAACATGGTGGACGGTAGAGCGAGCTGCTGCTGCTGCTGCTGCTGCTGCTGCTGCTGCCTGGAGGTCGGAGCTAAAACGAGACCGGGGACAGTTTAATCCAGAACGACGTACCAGCACCAGATCTTACTCTAAGGAACAAGCTGTGACGTGGAGAGAAAAACACCCAACGCCTGCAGGAAGTAATGCATGTGGCCAGAATGAGGAGGAGGAGGAGGAGGGTGGAGGTCTGTGACCCTGTGACCTCTTGTATTGGAATGAGGCTGGGACATTCTGGGTCACATGTTCCTCAGCAGAGGAAACACCCTCGATATTAAGCTGTAAAAAATGTCCACACCAACAATTCTCCTCGGGACTTTAGTGTTAAAGGGACAGTTTGGGTTTTTTTTTTTTTTTGAAGTGTGCTTGTATGAGCTACTGACACATTCAAAAGCTTTAGTTCAGAACAAAATGTAGCTGAAACAAAAAAATTGGGACACAAATGCAGGAATGAAATAACAGAACAAGTTTTATGTATGAATAAATGAATACAAAAAAAGGAGGCAAAGAATGTAAAATAACACAGAGACAGAAAATTGAAAATGCATGTGAACCAAGCAACAAGCAGAGAGACTAAATTCACTGCTGAGGTAACTGGACAAAGGTGAATCGCATCAGGGTGGAGCAGAAAATTTACAAGGAAGGGAATCTATAGATGATGAAAATGAGTCAAACAAGACAAGGTACACTCTAGGAAGACATGACCAAATAAAACAGGACACTAACATGACAGAAGGAAAGAATAAATGACAAAAATAAACAGGATGACAAAGTAAAAACAGGTTGCTTTTAGTTTGTAAACAGTCTTCGCAACATGTCGCATCATCAACCACACATGCCCTTATCCGTTAGACGTGAGTCAATTGCAAGAACAAAAGCAAAAGAATCATAAAAATAAAAGCACGGTGGAAATCTGTCACTGACGTGAAAGTTCAAAAATGTTAATCTGTGAATAAATTGCTTGAAAAAAAAAAAAGCATCCTTTGAGCAAAAGCCTTAAAGGCACAGTTGCATGTTGCCAAGCATGTAGGACGGGGTCAAACTCAAATGACCTTGGGGCCAATGAGCATCTACTCTGGTGAAGAGCAGAGCCAGACTAGAGAATAAAACAACTGTTCAGTTGCAGGTGGGCGATATGAGCTTAAAATTACAATCCAATAGTCCATCGTGATATCGCAGCAAAGATATTCACAATGATATTTCACAGAATTTCAAGGTAAGAGCACTTGTTTTGCTATGAAATGATGTACACTTCACAATAAAAGCATATTCATGAGGCAAAATAAATGTATTAATATCAAAAAACAGAGAATCAAATCTAAAATTAAGTAAATAGTGATGTGGAAACGTTTAATTACGACACCAAACAAGCTTATATATGTATATTTTGATTACTATTATAAAATATTGGTAGTTGCTGCTTAAGTCAGCTACAGACTTTGATTTGACAATTTGACAATAAGAGAATCTGCTCTCTCATCATCCTCCTCTTCATCACATATACTCACGAAACTGGTACAGAGAAATTAGATTGCGATAGCGATAAGGTGACTCGAATTATTATGATTTAATCTTAATTTTCTACGCATTCTGGTCAAAATTCCTCAGCTCCACTCCAATCACATTCCCTGGTTTATACAGTAGAACAGTATTTCTGATTTTCTTCCAACGTACCACAAGAGGAAGCTCGCGTACCACTGCTGGTACACGTACCACAGTTTGAGAACCATGGGGTTTAGAGCTGGGGCTCCCCTGAAGAACCGCCCCTGCTCGAAGGTAAACAAGTTCACGCTTCCCAACGTGTCAGATCATTAAGTGCTTCTCGGAGTCGCTTCGTCCAATCAGATCAAGAGGAAAAAACTGTGAGAAGGAGTCAGATTCTCACTTTACTGACATTTAAATCAGGTACAACACACACACACACACACACACACACAGTACTTGGCAGTATGTGGTGACTCAGCGTGTCTGTGGGCGGAGCATCTGAGTCACCCTCAAACATCTCCCGAGCCAATAATACACTCCTCCATCATCCCTCCATCACGTTCAGGACAACACTCATTAAGCCTACACCAAGTCTCTGTCTTGATTTGTTGTCTTCTTGTTTTTCATGTTTGTTTTGCTGAACAAACAAACATTTTTCAGTTACGCAACGCAAACATGATTCCCGAAAGCAGATTTTTTTTTTTACATGTGGCATCACTTCATCTCTGACTCCTCTTCACTCGTCCTTCGTCACCCAATCACTCGGGTTGTTGATTGTTTTTATTTGTTTGACACCGAAAGAAACTGATGAAAGTCGTGAACAACAACAACACGGACTGGTCAAAGTTTGTGAATGTTTACAGATGTGTTCTTAATTCTTCTAGCTTTTTTCCCTTTCTTCCTCTGTTTTTGTTTCTAAGCCGTGTCGCCATAGCAACGTCAAATCGAAACACTAAACAAAGACAGATGAAAACACTGCATGTGTGTGTGTGTGTTGCCGTAGTTATGTAACAGGCAGTAACTTTAGGCCAACAACATAAACAAAGTGAGAGGAAAAGAGTGAGGTCATGGCAGAAGAAGGTGACCAATCAGGAGGCAGAACCCAACTGATTAAAGGTGCAGTTTGTAACATTTATAACCATTATTGTGTTTGTATGAATGTATAATCACTTTAAAATGAAAAACATTTGATGAACAGACCATCGAACAACAAAACTCCAACAACAAAATTGGCTCGTAAGCAAAATATCAGGAGCTGTTTACTGTTACTGATTTATTTTACACCGCCTGTGGGGGGAGACACTCAAAGGCTCGTAGGACATTCTCACAGTGATCTTAAAGAGGACATTCAGTGGAAAATCAAATGTCTGATGTTTTTTGGTGTGTCCCCGTGTCCTTCATGTATCTAAACATCACTAAAGTGTCGCAATAAACACTTCCGCCACTTCTGAGAAAGAAGGGCTTCTCTGTTTACCTGCGCTCGAGCAAGCGGTTTTCAAAAGTCCAGTTTAGTTACGTAACTAGCACATTTGCCGTGCAACGGACCCTCGCCCAACAGCTACTCCCAGTCATGGGCGTGAGCATTCAACCTGAAGAAGAAGCAGTCAGTCAGCTGGTAGCTGGCCAATCACAAGCGAGTGGGAATGCACTTGGTAGCTGGCCAATCACAAGAGACTCAGTGTTCTGGGGGGCGGGCATTAGGTCAGAAACAGAGTTCCCGTTCAGAGGCTGGCAGAGAGCAGCAATAAATTGGCTTAATCTGAAGAGACTATGAGGTTTTTGACCATAAATATCTAAGTTGACATCAGTAATCTCCATTTTTGGTTCAAAAAGACCATTCTATGTGACCTTTAAGTCTTGTTTCCACCGAGTGGAACAGTTCGGTTTGGTACAGTATGCATTTTTTTGCCGATTTCATTAGGAATTGTACCAAAATACCCGTCTCCAAACCGTTCCATTTTCGGCATCCTTCCCTAAAATAGGGGTGGAGCTAGACCAGCTCCACCCACAACAGTCAGCTGACTGTTGACTGCTGACTAGGGATCATTGTAAATATCCCATGGGAGTCAAACCAGACGTCTTGTTGGGACAAACAGCCTCAAACTGCCTTGTCTGTCATGTCACACTCGATGTCGTCGTTCACTGACCACCAGTACAACGTCACACTATTTGGCCATCGGTACTGTTCTTAGTCTAAATTTAAGCCTGACATAGGGCTTGACCATTCCAAACCGTACCAAACCCAACTGTACCATGATGGAAATACAGCATTAAAGACTCACTGGTTCATTGGCTGAACTGGATGAGTGTGTTGACGGTTGGTGCAGGAATAAAAATGACAATGTGTCTGACCCAGACCTCACATTTTTCAATTTTCAGTAACTAATAAGATTAACTTTTCATAAAAGCAGGCGGTAGGACAGCGTTGCCATTGCCACTCTGGCAAACCTCCACAACCACAGCCAACCACAGGGCTAACATGTACATGTCGAAGCAAATTATTTCATTTAGTTTACTTTAGTTTTGCACAATATACAGTACATGTAAGTAAATACAAAAAAAAGAGGCAAAAAAAAACAAACAAAACACAATAACCCAGAGGTGAAAATAACAAATTTCTTCTTATGAAGATAGTAAGGTTTAGTTTCTCATAAATGTCACAGCATCATCTACATATAAACGCACCATGTTGCACATGATTTAAAATAACTATATCAAGATAAAGTGTGTGTCACAGCATTAAAACCCAACATGACGCCTCGATGTTCGTCTCAAAACGATTTCCACTGCTTTACGGACTTTGGTATTTACTTTTCGGCTAGGATCATACTTTCCACGTAGACATTTTCCACACGCGTGTATGTAACAAATGCCTTTCTAGCGTTCCAGTTGCTGCGATTTGTCCGTGTACTCTTTGGGTTGTGTTTGGAGCATTGGGGTTTGTACGTGTTTGGGTATTGGCAATCATCCACGGTTAACATGGTTGTCTTTTTTCTTACCAAAATAAGAGCGACCACCAACTGGTCTGGACAACTAGACACATAAAGAGAAAGAATGACTCAGTATTGTCTCTATACGACTGACCCCTCCACCTCAAATAAGACAATGTTTGCCTCATTTACTTGAAAACTACGTTTTTCTTTTTATTTAAACATGTTTTCTTGTGCCATTGTAATGTTTCCAATGGTTTTCTGGAACAAAAATAAAACAGCCATGTTTTCCTGCGAAGCAGACTCTGCTGTCAGTGTCCCGCCAGACACCGACCCCCCCCAATCAGGAAATCCACCCTCACCTCAGTGTGACATCATCGCTGAGGGCGACGGGTCGGACTCATGAGTATTTAATGAAGCAGAAGGAAGGAAGGAAGGAAGGAAGGAAGGAAGGAAGGAAGGAAGGAAGGAAGGAAGACTATGGAGCAAAGGCAAAGGGGGGCGGGGCTTAGAGCTGGTTAG
The DNA here is from genome assembly GCA_016785285.1 of Brachirus orientalis. Taxonomy (NCBI): domain Eukaryota; kingdom Metazoa; phylum Chordata; class Actinopteri; order Pleuronectiformes; family Soleidae; genus Brachirus; species Brachirus orientalis. The sequence continues at coordinate 2,460,159 of JAFBJR010000086.1, forward strand.
CGCAGCGGGCTGAAATGAATCAGATTTGCATATCTGTCCCTTAATGCAACACGCTGTATTACATGTTTTACTCTAAATGAACTAATGATGTTGGTGTTTTCTGCAAGAGGTGGAGGAAGAAATTAAAATACTTACCAAGTAAAACCACTTTGTTGCAAGTTTATACATACAGATGATATTAGGAATTATTTTTTATTTTCATCCTCCTGCTTTTGTTGTATATTTTACTCCAGATAATTAAAAAAAAAAAAACTACCACCAAGAGATGAAGGTCATAACAACAGCAGAGTGAATATTTTCAAAGTGAGACAACTGAGTGGTGTGTATTTAAATGTCCCTGTTTGTTTTAAATCCGCCGCAGTGAGTTTTCTGAGCCAACAGCATGTAAAACAACAGGCGCTGCGTTCACTGTCAACGCTCATTTATCCACAAACATCTTTATTTTTAACAAACACAATCATCCGAGAGCAGAAACACAGGGGAGGAGAAGGTTCTATGAGTGTGTGTGTGTGTGTGTGTTGAGGTGTGGGTGGAGGGGGTATTAGTCACCAGAAATGGCACGGAGCCTCTCTCTCTCTCAGTAAGTGGGTCACTCCATCTGGAGTAGAATATGGAGAAAAAAACAAAAAAAAACAAAAAAATGCAGCACAACATTTTCGATCAAACACAAAAACTTGATTCTGTCACAAGAAAGTAAAAACCCAGTAAAGACAGTAGAAGCCGTTGACCCCATCACGTGTTGTAGTTTCACTCCTTTAATCTGACAGAGGTGCAGGTGTCAAAGGTCAGGGTCAACAGTTACTACATTGTCACATAGTCAGAGCTGACTGCAGGGTAAGTGGCTGCCAGCAGGGATCTAAGATATCTTACAAATAAATTACCTTCACTATCTCACTGTTAGACACGCATGTTTCAACAGGAAACAGGTTTTTGCCACTCCGTAAAGCTGGTCACTCTCCCACACCAAAGTCCATAGAGAAAATCAGCAATTTTAGCTCACAGGAACACAGGAGCTGCGGGTCTACTGCTGCCTCGTTTTGTAAATTGATGCCACTGAGGCGAATCTGAATGAAAGATTTTAAACTTTGAAGTCACAAAGGAACACATTGGAACTTGCAACTGGAGGCAGCAGTGGATCAACAATTCCGGTGTGCTGTGATGTAAAATCATAGATATTCTCTATGGAGTTTGGTGTGGGAGAGGGAGCGCTTCACTGAGTGGCACAACCTTTAGTTTCCTGTTGGTAAAGTCTGTCTAACAGTGAGATAAATCAGTGAACACATTCTTAAGATATTGTTGGATTAGATTTTAATAGGCAAGTCTTTTGTATAATCTGCTTCTCTTTGTGTCTCTGCTGGCAGTCCAGGTTTCCACATCTAAGGCTGGTTCTTGGGACAGGGGGCGCTCACAGTCGCAGTCAATGTCAGTACCTGATAAAGCCCGGACTATCCCTTTAAGTGCCTTTATAGCCTGTTCAGTGAGGAATGATATTGATTTTAATTGTTGTGATTTCATTTGGTTTACCTTCCTCCAGGTTTTGCTTTTGAATAATATGAATAATAATAGTAAAGAAATCAGAGCATGAGCCATTTTTCCATATTTTACCACAAACATCCAACACAGTGAAACAGTATGAAAGAAATCGAACATATTCATTATAATAATATATAATAATAATAACAATAATAATATTAATAATAATAATAATAATATAATAAAAATAATAATAATAACATATTATACACACACAGCTTTGTACATTTTGTACAAAAATAGAATCAGAAACCAAAAATAAAAAATAAATAAATATTTCATTGATTTACTGACCAAAGGTTTCTCATGTCACTGATCAAAAATTTAACAGTTCTATTTATTTATGTTTCGTTACAGTTTAAGTGTAACATTAAAGGGATTGTTCCAAAAAAATGTATCTTAACTGCAACAAGAGAAGTCTTACTTACAATTCTTACTCTGCGGTGAGAAGTAATCTGATTACCTCACATCTATGCAGATGACATCACTGGATTAACTGAAGTTGTATTGATTATGTTTCATGATCAGTCAGTGGCATTTTACACGTTTAATGACGAATATTTAAAGTTAAAAATCCAATCTCCTTTTCTCTCTCACACACACAAAACTTTCTTTTTAAAAGACGTGTCGTGACTGAACGTCCATCTTGTCACATTGTCTCCTGTTTCCTCTAAGCTCCGCCTCCTCAGGCTGAATGACTGACAGCAGGACAAAGTAAATCCCGTCATACATCCATCTGTCCAGAGGGGGGCGTCGTTGTCACTGAGACGCTCACTCCCTCTCTGCTCGCTCTGACGACGAGCGCGAGTGAAACGCTGAATTATGAAATCACCTCAGGCGCCTTTGTTACAAAGTCCCGCCTCCTCAGCAGTGTGAGTCCTCACTGCCCGTGGGTCCTCCGCCTCCTCCGGACTTGGCCGTTGCTGAAGTGATGGCGATCTGGCAGCCGTTGGTGACGTGACTCATGACCTTCTGTTTGAGCTGAGCGACCTGCTCGCGCAGCATGGCGGCGGTGGAGGCCAGGTCTGAGTTCTGGCTCTTCAGAACCTTCACCTTCTCCTCCAGACGCGAAATCCGCTCCAGCTTCCGCTTGCGACACTTGGACGCCGCAATGCGGTTGCGGAGTTTCTTGCGCTCCGCTTTGATTCGCTCCTGTGTCTCCAGATCGATGGGCGAGAGCGAGGGTGGGGACAGGGGGTCACCCGGTGGATGGGGCACCTCAGGGACAGTCTGTGGGGCGTCCAGGCCTCTGGTGTGTGGTTGAGGAGGTCCAACGCCGCCGTTTCCTGAGCCACCGCTGTACGCTATCTGCCCGCCAGAATATGACATCTGGCCGTGGTTGTAGCTGCTGAGGTTCGTGTACACGGGCACGTCACCAGTGGACATCAGGTTCCTCTGGTAGGACGCCTGCAGGGAGACAGTGCAGGACGAGGATGGAGACATGGGACCACCTCCCACAAGCTGATTCTGCTTGTGAAGGTCGGCGAGAGCTTTGACGAAGCCGTCGGCGAACCCTTCTTGCTCGTTGGTGGCCTGGCTGCGGTAGAGGAAGGTGTTGGCGACATTGGACGCCGGGCTGGTGGTGACCAGTCCCTGGTTGGACTGGATGATCAGGTGCTCCAGGTCGGGGGACGCCAGCTTCAGCAGGTTCATGTCCGCAGCAGAGGATGCCACGGATGACATTAGTGAGGTGTTTGCGGAGAGTGCGTGGTTGCTGGGGTTACCGCCCCTCCCTCCTGTGCCACCACTACTGGGGAAATGGTGACCGCCCGCCATCGCCATGGCCTTCTTACTCATCAACATCTTGTTTCCTGGGTAGCGCTCGTACTCGGCGACGTGGCTGTAGCCAGAGACAGTGGGAGAGTCGTCGTGATAGAAAGGAGTCTCCATCTTGGCTGTCACTGACGAAGACAGGTCTCAGAGGAAATCTTCATAATTAGATTAAAGTGATTATCAGAGATTGAAATATTCCACTGACGTCAGCAGCTGCTGGATGGAGAGACGAGGAAGAAGACGAGTCCCTGCAGAGGACAGAGAGATTACTGAGGTGTAACCATGTTACCATGACCCGATCAATAATCCTCAACTGATTTATCAATAAATATCATCTGATATGAGACGCATTGTATCAGTGGTCATGTCTTCTGATTTAGAATCCTTTGATTCACAAATAGTTCTGTGTCAGAAATATTTAATTAATATCTCCAGAATCAATGTCAACATACTTTTTAAATATCGTCCAATATATCTGTATCAAAACCAATTTACTCTCTATATCAACACTCTCAATATAGGCCCCAAAAATCCATATCAGTCAAGCTCTGAAGTGACGTCTCAAGCTGAGAAAAGTTAATGTAACGACATATATATAAATACGTTTTAGCTTTCTGTTTGTTATATGTTACATTATGTCCATATTTCCTGTAGATATACTTAACATAATATAACATAATGTAACCAACCTTGAGAGAATCCCTTTAATTTGATGGCCAAAGGTCAACAAAGACTTTTTGAACTTGAGATTTCTTTTTCCTTCAAATTTATTCTGCTTACTTCTTTTTTGGCTGGAGGGCAAAGGTCAAGTTCACTGTGACCTCAGAAAAGTTACATATTAAGTGACACTTAGGTGGTGAACTCCCTGTAATAGTAACTTCCAATTATGCATTTTTTGTTCTTAATGTAATAAAATTAAAGAATGTGCAATAATATTTTACCCACAATGTATGACTTTTTTTTTTTTTTACTTTTCTTAATGTTAAATTGCAATGGACAGATAGTTCTGTTAGAAACAAACGCTCCCATAGCAAACCCCATAGAGAAAATTAATGATTTTACAACACAGTGCACAGGAGTTGTTGATCCACTGCTTCCTTCGTCACTAAGTTTAAAAGTGTTATTCTGTGACTTAGGTGTTTGAAGATTTTCTGTCAGCATTACTACAGTGACACAAACCTACCACACAAGGCAGCAGTAGACCAGCAGCTCCTGTGTCACCACGAGCTAAAATCATTGATTTTCTCTATGGACTTTGGTGTGGGAGAGTGGACCGACTTTAGTTTGCTGTTAGTGGCTAAAATTCTTGTGTCCCCATGTCTCGGGCAGGTTCTCTGAACACACATAAAAAACCCAAAACTATCCCTTTAGAGGTAGGTATTACATAATTAATTGCTGCACTTTCTTTCTGTGCAACAGTGCGAACATGTTACCATAACAGAAAGCAGTCAAAATGAGTGTACAGTGCACTGTGTTGTGTAAACCTGTCCTACACACCAAAGGTCACGTACTCAGTCGTCCACTGAGGGACAGGACGTGTGATGATGTGACTCAGCTCGACCTCCATCATCATGAAGACGAGGAGGAGTCATCCAGTCAACGCCAGTGAAGTTAGTCTGATGATCACCAGCTGTGTCAGTCATCGGTGAGTCATGTGACCACGTGGTGTGAGTCCGAATCATCACACACACACACACACACACACACACACACACACGTTCACACAGCTAGTCCTCTTAGGACGCAGCATTGACTTCCATTCATTTGGACACTTTTCACTTGACACAAGTCAAATCTTAGCCCCAAACGTAGGAGCAGGTTTTGGTTTCCATGAGGACCACTAGCTTCCAGGTTTGGTATTTTGTATTTTGTCCGACACCCTAAACCCGCCCCTGTTCTATATCCTGTGTGACGTCAATGTTACCATAGGTTACAAAATGGACGTCTTGCTGCGTAGAAGACCAAAACTCTGTTAAAATAATTTTCCTTATGGACTCACATCAGTGGAGTCGCCCCCTGATGGACATTTTATAGAACGCACGATTCAGACTCTTCCATAGTAGCATCACTTCACTCTAAAATGATACACTATACAACACATCACTTCTGCTTCTTTACACACTCACCAACCACTTTATTAGGTACACCAATTCCGCTGCTGGTTAACACAAATATCTCAGCCAATCACGAGGCAGCAACTCAGTGTGATAACGCATGTAGACATGGTCCAGATGAGCTGCTGAAGTTCATCTGGAGCATCAGAATGTGGACGACAGATTATATAACCGCTGATCTACAGGGATTTTCACGCACAAGCATCTCCAGTGTCGACAGAAACCGCGCCAAAAATATGAGGAAATGTCCACTGAGCTGCAGTTCAGTGGCAGAAAATGCCTTGTTAACAGAAAGACAACAGTAACTCAGATAACCACATGAGTGTACGTAGATGACATTGTAAATGATGTCCTCAAGTTTACAAAATAGAATTTATCAGTTAATAAACTATGTAAACTCTCCAACACTACAAACAGGCTCCGCCTCCAACAGCTGCAACATTAAAACACATGTAATAATAACAATCCACTGACATCATGTAGAGGAAGTATAGTAGTCAAAAGTTGCCATGGCTTTGACAATAATCAATAATAATTATTTAACTGTCACTGTGATAAACTGAAGCAACAATTCAATTCGATTCAGTCTTTAAACAGAACTTTCCCTTCACACACACACACAAACACACACTGGATCGGAGTGATTACAGTGTGGCAGCAGCTGAGCAGTGTTAACATGAGATGATGAAGATGAGGATGAGGATAATAAAAGGTTCATACTCACAGAGAGAAGAAGCAGAGGAGCTGCCGAGGCTCCGAGAGCAGACTGAGTGAGTCGCAGAGAGTCAGAGTCACCCTGAACACACACACACGCTCTCTCTCTCTTACTCACTCACTCTCTGTTTCACTCTCTTTTACGTTTTCCCTCCATCATTTTAGTATCACATTTATAATGAGGTCATTCAGTCAGATGTGATGTCAGTGTCAACGGCGGGTTCATGTTCGTGACTGAAAACTGAAGGAACGGAAAATAGATTTAATGAAACAAGACTGAAACCATAACTGAGATGTTTCTCTGTAAAAAAAATTTAAAAAGTAGTTACTGTTTCTTTTTGATATGTGGTTTAATGAGGCGCTGACAGTCAGCACTAATTTGCCTAATAAAATAACCCGACTTAAGTCTATGACATCTGAATAAAAGGTTCAGTGGTTTATCTCACTGTAAGGAAGCCGTTTTCCAACGGGGAACTGAGGTTCATGTCATTTTGTAAACCCCTCACTCTCCCACACCAAACCCCATAGAGAAAATAGGCAATTTGCCACAGAGCAAACAGCCACTGTTGCCTCCATCAGTGACTTTACATGTATTATTTTGTGGCGTTAATATTTGAGATCTTTTGTTCAGATGCCACAGAGGTGACACAAACTTCCCAAATGAGGCAGCAGTCGACCGACAGCTCCTGTGTTCCTGTGAGCTAAAAACATTGATTTTCTCTGTGGAGTTTGGTGCAGGAGAGTGAGGCGTTTTTACAAACTTTGCTTTCCTGTTAGAAAGGGCTGCTTAACAGCAGGATAAAGTGTAAATCATGTGTCGTGACAGAAACAAAGACCTTCTCTGGTCACTGAGGTCATGACCTCTGCGACAAGTACCACGGCCAATCAGCTGTGACTTGACTAGATCCTGATTGTCCAAACAAACCAACCAGCTACTGAGAGAGAGAGGGAGAGAGAGAGAGAGAGAGAGGGAGAGTGAGGGCAGAAGGAAAGTAATTATAGTTCTGACTGTAGGTGGAGAAAAACACACACACACACACTCAGGTTTGGACAACTATCCTTTTAAGGACTCTGTCTTTGGACAGCCTAAACAAAGCCTTCACCCTACACTTAACCATAGACAGAATTCAAATCTTAGCCCTAAACCTGACCAGTTCCTCAAAAATCAGATTTTGCCTCATTGGGACCAGGTCTCCATGAAGAATATTGGTCCTGACAAGGTCAGTGTTTGTGACAGAAAACAAACACCACAGTTATAGCGCTATTTGCTCTTAATGTCATTGATCGTTCATGATGTTGAAAATGTGATCTGCAGATGTATCAGCTGTCAGTAAGCTGACTGACCGTCATTCATCTATAGAGCATCATGGGATGTGGAGGGACACAGTCTTGTCCTGCAGGTGGCCTTTAAACACAGCCGATGACCTCAGTGACCAGCAAGTCGTCCATGGGCAGACAGTGTGTGTGTGTGTGTGTGTACGTACTGATGTCCACTTCCTCTTACAGTTTGGATCCAGAGTGACACCAACTTCCCTCTGGGGTCAGAGAAAGTTCACCAGATGTAATGGAAAAAAAGCAAATCTCTCACATGAAGGTGATCAGATGTTATGACATCATCGCAACAAACACTTCACACTGTGCAAGAGACACAAACACCCCCCCTGCCAAAAAAAGAGAAGGAAAAAAAATCCACTAAAGCTTGTTTCCAGGTGATTCAGGAAATTACAGCATCACTTTTTAATGAAACTATAAAAGTGTGAGCGTTTGTGTTTCAGTAACTGAAAAGAAAAGAGGGGAAATGATCACAGTTCTGAGAGAGAACTCAACTTCTGCTCCTCCTGTTTCCAGCCTTGAGGTTGTAGTTTAGAGAGCGCCTCCTATTGGTTGTTCTTGAAGTGACAATTATCTACACTGCAAAGAAACAATAAAAGGGGGAAAAAAATCTGAAAAGAATGACAGTCAGTTGAAAAAGTATGGGGCCTAAAATGGACCCGTGTGGAACACCACAATTCAACTTATAACTTTAAAATTACTTTTTTTCATGCTTAAAAAACATTATCTTCCGTTAAGATAAAACTTGAACCACTGTAAAAAAAAAAAAAACCTGCTGAGCACAGGGTTTATCAAAATAAAACCTAATTAATCACAAAACTTTATCAATTTTTAAAAATGTGCCACAAACCTGAATTTCTATTTTAACCCTAAACTCACATTCTTCTAGAGAGAGAAGTGATGACATTATAACGCTGTTATACTAACTAGCTGCATGTCCCTTCAGTAGAGAGATCACTAACTATTCCAGCACTGCTAACAAATGCTAAGCTGCTAACCTAAAAACAGAAGGCTACGTGAGAACCAGACAATAAATGCAATAAAACATATTTTAATATTGTGGGGCCTTGCAGAGATGAGAATATCACGCTGGGTTATCTGTAATATTGTATTTCAGTTCTCATTTTATATTTTAGTTGATTGATTGATGTTTCTCTGCCCTTATTTAGTGAAATATGAGATTATTTGAAAATTTGTTTAAATAATTTTTGTAATTATCTTTTTTTTGCACCTTTAAAATCTGTCTTCAAGTTCTTCCACAGTACAGTCACACAGTAGAACAGAAATTCAAGAAATAAAACCTTCACTGTTCAGTCTCAGTTCACACACACACCAGAAATAATGTTCTGGTTCCCTCTAGTGTTCACCGTCATTAACAATCATTCATATAAAAACACACACAGAGATTTTTTTCCCCCCACAAAATGCATTTAATAGCAGCATCATTTTCCAAAACTGTTGATGAATCAGAATCATTTCTAATGACCCACCTCTTTGAAACACAACAGTGAAGCTATTTAAACTATATACAAACACAGACATTACTGTCATGGATTGTGAAATAAATGTCCTCTCTGGCTCTCTTCTTCCAAGAACCAAGTGCAACTGACCATAAAGAACCAGCTGGACTTCCTGTCTGTGACTGCACATGGATTTCACAACCACAGACCTCACGCAGCTCACCCTCAGTCGGTGACACGGAACGATGTGTGAGTTGAGGCTTTGGCGTCTAATCTGACCTAATCAGGGAACTTCCGTCCAGCTGGAAGGAAACCGGAGAAGATGCAGAACCTGCTTGAGGGATTACACACTCAGAATCCTTCAGAAAGTGTTGATGGGGAGAGGGATCTCTGAAACATCAGGCTCAGCCTGTTACCACCAAAAACCACACTTCAAAGAAACAGAAGAAGTGGATGTGGAAGGAGGAACCAGATTCAATTCTTTAATCCAACTGCAGCAGCAAAGTATAAGTCACAGCAGGGCCGGACCAAGCCTTTATGGGGCCCTAAGCTAAATTTGATTCAAGCCCCCCTGGCTGCTGATCATCAGAAGCTATCGTGGGGTTATATGACGGGTTAGAGAACACGCCTCTGAACAGCGAAGAGGGTAAAGCGGACTCAGCCGGGATGGTGACGGGTGAGGTGAGGCGTTTTTTTAGGGGCTGGTTGTAGTAGCCCTTTGGCGTTTGAGAAAAAACTAAAGATTTCTCGTTGTGGGTGACTTGATCAATCACAGGCGGTTGTGATTGACAAAGCAGCTGTGGAATATCCACGACCTCGTCCTGGTAACAGTGATCCATGTAAAGAGGATGATGTTTTTCATCCTGAGGGACAAACAGAATTAGCTCAAATATGGTTACTAATAACCAGTAATCCACCCTAAAGTTTGTTATTATCAGTTTCAAAAGATAATCAATCAATTAAATGTTGCACTTCCTGAAAAGAGACTCATTAAGGATGCTAATACCTTCATAGTTACAATGCAAAATATAATGGTCCAAAGTGTTAGCATGCTAACATCCTCACAGGTGTAATGCTAACATTCTGATGGCAGGCAAATATTTACAATTTGCAGTATTAGTTCCAAGTGTTAGCATGCTAACAGTCTGGTGGCCATTAAATACTATGTTTCCAATATTAGTTCCAAGCATTAGCATGGTAACAACTTAGGTTCAATGCTAACGTTTCTATAGCTTTAGAATGTGTGTTTTCAATACCAGTTCTATGCTAGCATGCTAAAATTAATCACAGTTACAAAACTAAAATTAAGATGTCCAAAAAATATATATATAATGTTTAATAGATAAGCTCAGAGTGCTGATATTCTAAAATTGGCTAATATCTGCCAAATGTAAAGTACAGCAAAGGCTGATGGGAATAGTCATTAGCTCTGCAGCAAACTGGTCATAAATTAAAATGATCATTTAAAAAAAAAAAAAAGCTGTTTAGTAACTTTACGATTAATAAAAGTGTCACAATAACTGCATCCTCAGAACTAGGGATGCACAATATTTTCAGTATCGGACGATATTGACTTTAAAAATTATTATCAGATATCAGCAAACACATCGAGATGCCCTGATAAGACTAATGACTAAAACAGTAGACTGACTATGCTAAGCATTAGAAGCAAAAGCACCGCAAATCAACCCAGAAAACTGTAAATCCTACAGTGCATCTCAGTGGTGTCTGTCATTAAACATCCAAAAACCAATGCTTTGACGTTCTGTCAAAAATGTAAAACTGAAAAAACTGACTGCAATAGTATAAATGTCAAACCTGAAGACCTACCTGTGATGGCATCCACTTGTCCATCAATGTCGGCTTTGGGATCGGAGGATACAGCTTGGTTTTGATGCTGTTGAAATGAAAATTAATTATATGAAAATGAATTTTCCACAAAGAATCTGAATGCGATCATGAACTCAAAACGCCGACATACTGTATTTATTGTACGCACCTTGTCCAGTGTCTGCAGCAAAGCACAGTGATGAGGAGGAGGAGCAAAAATACAGAGACCAGGGAAACGATGACTGTTCTGATCAAGGTATCAGCTGTTGAAGAAGAAGAAGAAGAAGATGACGAACAGATCAGTCACAAAACTGGAGAAAATTTTTTAGCTTTTACAAGGTGTGAAATTGAAAAACAAACATACTCGGTGAATTCAAGGTGACAGTGAAGGACGTAGTGCCACACTCTCCCACCGCAGTCTGCGCCTTCACTGTGAACGTGTACGAAGTGTGTTTCAGCTTCGTAGCTGTGAGGATCGTGGCCTCGGGATTATCTATAAACCCAGAGGAAGAGAAGGTCGCTACTGTTCAACTGTAGGTTGTGGGAATCAAAGGTTAACTCATGACGCAATAACAACACGTGGCCCATGATAACTGTTAAATATAATTTATCCGCCACTGTATCACTGTCAAATTTTATTTTTCTTATTCAGTTAAAAAATCTGTTCAAATCCCATTAGACGTCTTTGCAGAATGTAGAACTGGGAAAAACTGGGAATGTATGTTAGCATTAAAGCAAATTTAGCTACCTCAATCAATTGGATTCTCAAAATTGTATGAAATTTTATACATTAAAAACAGAGCAACACGTCGGAACGTTAAAAATGACAGCCATCTTAAATTGTGAACTCGCGGCATGAAGACTTAGAGTAACACCCTTAATTCAAATCTTCCTACTGTGAACTAGGAAACTATGACTGTAAAAAAAAAGTGGAACACACCCTAACTTCCCTTCGTCATCTTGGCATTAATATGATTAGCGCCACCACCAGGAGTCATGAAGTAGTGATGCTGGTGAGTGAAAAGGGCTGGAAATTTGTTTGAACGCTATTTTGATATTAAAATGTCAATATCTGCCAACAGCATATGAATAATTGTAACTAATGAGTCTGGATTGTCTGACCTTCACTGACAGTGTCCAGTTGTTTAAAGTCTCAAATATTGAATGTTAACCAGCCTTAAAAATCCTGTACTGATTTGACTCAAGACATCCATAGCATCATTCGTAGCCTAATAGCTTAAAAAAGGTCAAGGGTACGATACCTGTGCTCACATGTAAGACATTGCCGCCGCCGTCTGACCAATAGAGAACGTAACCCTCGATGAACGCAGGCTGCTCGGTCAGAGAAATTGGATCCCAGGTCACGTCAACCTTTGACCCCTGCTGTTTCCACCTGAGCGCTGCAAAAAGGCCGTTTGGTATTCCTGCCGAAGTAAAACACATTTACACCAGTGAAGCAAAGAAACTTTGCACAGTCCACTGCAGAAATGTCACTTTTCTCACGTTGTTCGCGAACATAACCCTCCCTTCTTTCCAGCAGCAGCGGAGCGTCGTGTGTGCAGGCAGATATGGACAAAGAGTATCTCAGACCGTCTTTAAAGTTTTCTGACAAAGAGAAACAAGCAAAGCAAAAAAAAAAAACCATACTGTAACATTGCAGCTTTACATTGATGCAACTGTTTTACATCAGTCAGAGAACAGAACATACTTGAAACGATATTGGCGTTAGTGTCACGCGGAGGCACTTTGAGCCACTCCACAGTGCTGTGACCCGAGGTCGGACACCAGTCTACGATGTAGCCACAGCTCGCGGCCGCGCTGGAGGCCCAGGACAGACGGAAGCTGCCATTAACGCCAACGATCCGAGAAGTGGCTACGCTCGCCAAATCTGTAAATGAACAGTTAGAGTCTCGGGGATTTTTATGGATAAATGGTGGAATTGTGGTTTTTCTACATCTATAATGAAAATAATCCCAAGATAGAAAACGGCAACTTCTTTACCGTGGAAAATGTATTTCTATTCAGATATTTCTGGTGGAGACCAAAACAGAGCTAAACAATTTAACATAACATTACAGTTTGACATTTTCAGCTGATAAGTTATAAGTTGATAATACATTAAATATGATTCCCAAAGTGTGGGCAGCAGCTCCCCCACCCCTGGTGGCCTGTGAAGGTATTGCAGGCAGACCAAGAGGTGATAAAACCTAAAAAAATAAGTTCTTAATTTTAGTTTTTAGTTGTACTTGAACTTTAAATCTTAATTATATGCTTGTTCAGCCAAGAAAAACAAGGAAAGTTGTGTCTTCATCTTTTAAGGCCTGAATTCTTCCAGGTTCATACCTGTGTTGTTGCTGGGGGAGATGATGGTCGACGGCATTGAGTTGCCCTTTTGATTTCTTGCTGTAACAGTGATGAGATAGTGGACGCTTGTGTCCACACTGAGAACAGCACTGTGTTTGTCAGGAGACACTGTGATCGTGTTGTGTTGTTCTGCTGCTGTGTTCTTAGTCCAGGTCACTGTGTAATCTACGATACGTCCATGACTCTGGTGGTCCAGTGGTTCCTGCAGGAAGGGAATGTCATTAATGTCAACATTAATGTCTTTCAGCTTATTTATTATCAGTCTATGGATTTCAAATTGTTGATAAATCCATTCATCACATTAATCAAAGATTTTATAAACAATGCTTTGTTAAAAACCTACTTTCCAAATAATGATAATGTGGTTTTTCTTCATCTTCATCCAGACATCAAGAGCATCTGGAACTGAAACAGAACCACAACATAAACACTGAGTTCATACGAATCAATATCAGCCTTCAAATTTAAAATGTATGACTTGATTAAAGGTGGATTTAATCAAACTTGATGGCTACAACAAATGTTGCCTGCAGGTGGCGTTGTGTTTCATGTGTTTATTAGCACCCCTCATATTGTACTCACGACACCCATAGTGGAAAGTTTCCGAAATTCAAATTCCAGGTCCATGGAAATGAATTCTTAAACAAACAGTAATTTGATCATTCGTAAATTTATTTGCACAGAGTTTGCAAAGGTTTCTCAACCGACAACTTATTCCTCTGTCTTTATTTCTTGTGCGGTGTTTGCACTGCTTGCACACTAGCCGGTGCTGCCGTTGCCTAGCAACAGTGTTCTCACGACTTTACCATTTCCACATCTAACATGTCGTGTGCAAAAACCTCCCATGTCGTAAAACAAAAAATAGTTTACAAGTTTAATTTGAAGGCAGCGACAACCTAATTTATTGATGTCGGAAACTCTCAACTCTGCACTGCCCTCTAGTGGATGTATTGATGAACAAACCTAACGGACGTGTGGAAGCTTGTGGACAGAGAACAGGTGGATCTCTGTACATAAATTTGGTTAAAATGAGGCTAGAATTGTTTTATAAAGACTTTGAAACCGACCATCGGCCTCTGTGTGGAAAACGGACGCCGAGCTCCACTCGCTCCATTTCCACAAATTCGTTCTACATCGTACTGTGACGTCATATGTCCAGTTTGGAATCAGCTCTGTCACAACGGTAGAGTTTAGACCAACACCACAGTGTTCACTCTGGAAGAACGACAGGGATGAAATGATGTCAGAGGAGGAGGAGGAGGAGTTAAATGTTAAAAACGCTGCTAACGTCACACCCTCCCTTTCTTCGTACACTCACCACGACGCTGGCGCCGTCGTGACTAACGTTGACTTGACACGTCACATTCAGGTTTCTGTACCGCCGAACCGTCCAACTCCACTCCAGGCTCACGTTCCTGGCCGTCACAGTTGAAGCGGTCACTGTTTCTGGTGCAAACACGTGCACTGACACAGGAGAAAAAAAAAAAAACAGGATAACGTGAGTTTAAACATTACGAAGACAGCAGGGGGCGCCGCAGCGCAGAGTTGTGACTCCTGTTTAAGTTGAAGCAGAGCATTTATTTCACCGAATCCAAAGAACACGACAGATTAGTACAGCTGATCATCATCAACCATTAATTATTATTAAAGGTTCAAAGGTCAAAGATTTGGTGACACCCAGTGGTAAGGCAGTCAACTGCAGCCCAGTGAAAATAAGATAATAAAGCTGAGCTATGATAAGTGAAGTTTACCAGTTTAAGGTAAGACAAAAGTAAAATGTAGTTATTATAAATCACGATAAATATAAGCTGAGTAAAATTACATTTTATAAGTAAAATTAAGCTAAAATTAGATAAGAGTTCCTGAAGTCAAATTGAGAAATCAAGTTAGATAGGACTAGTTAAGTTAAGAAAGGTTACATAAAATTAGGTCAATATAAGTTAAGACAAGTAAAATTGGACAAGATAGGACTAGTTAAGTAAATTTCAATAATAAGCAAAGTAAAATGAAGTTAAGTAAAATTAGGACAATATACATTAAGAAAAGTTTAATAAGGTAAAATTCAGATCACGTGAGTCGAGACAAGTGAATTATGCAAAGTAAATACGAGACAGTTAACACGAGATACGTTAGGATGAATTAAGTTTCAATGATTCAGTTAAAGTGAATCAGTAAATCGTTTGTTGTGTTATCCAGTGAACTAAACTTAAAGCTGCCTCTTCATCAAATGTCAGTGTAGAAAACGTTGAAGAGTGTAGCAGAGATGGAGGTTTACCTCGGTGGGTCAGGTCTGCTCTGTCCCACAGTTCCACCATCCCCAGAGGGTTTTGTGCCGTTAACGTCCAGATTCTCTCACCAGCATCGACGTGAACCTTCTGAGAACATCTGCCTGGAGACGCAGACGCTGCTGTACAGGGTCTGGAAGAGAAACATCCAGAGAATATACGTTATAGTTTGATATATAAGTAAGAAAACACCCAGAACATGACCACACTTTCAATCTGAAAGCACAACAAAGCAGTCGGTGTAGTTTTAGTTAAGTTTACCTTCCAAGCAGCTGATAGGCTGTTGGGTTTCTGGGCAGGTTTGTGTTTCTTCCTACTGTCCAGCGACACTCGACTGATTCCAGATCTCTGGTTTCACACTGAAGATCCTTGTCACCAGGCGGATCTGAGCATCAGAGCATCAAAACAAAAACAAACAAAGAAAAAACAGTCAACAAAATCCCAGGCCTATTTTAAACTAGAACCACTGCCACCTGGTGGTTGTTCCCTCCTCTGACCAACAGTTGTATGAACAAGACTCATACAACATGAGCTTTTTGTGAACGAGCTGTGATCTTGAGATCTGACCTTTGACCTCGGAAAATCTAAACAGTAAATGTCAGAGTCCAAGTAAACTTTGTGCTAAACTGGCAACACCTTCAACCACCAAAGTCTTATCAGATCAGATCAAGTACAAGTGAATGTTTTTGCAAAATTTGCAGAAATTCCGTGGAAGTGTTTGTGACACAGGATCACGCCGTTGGTGTAGCGGTTAGCACTCTTGACCGGGGTTCACAACGTGAGTGTGAGAGTTTGTCTCTGTGTGGGCCTGTGAGTGAGTGAGTGAGTGAGTGAGTGAGTGAGTGAGTGAGTGAGTGAGTGAGTGAGTGAGTGAGTGAGTGACTTGATGAGGCCAATCAACCAACCAAAAAAAAAAAAAGACGAATGTAATAAAATCAACATCATCGTAAGTAAACAATATGTTGCGTTAGGCAGTTTTTACGGTAAACTGAAATTTGTGTCACTTTGTAAGCCACTTCCTCTCCCACACCAAAGTCCACAGAGAAAATGTGTGATTTAAAACCACAGCATACATATTTTTTAGGATATCATAGATGTATTCTGATTCTTTTATTACAAATAATAAAAAAATCTAAATTTGATACAACTGCACCCTCTGGGTTGTTGAGACATAAAGACTAACTCACAGCCAACAAAAGCAGAGGCTCCGTTTCGTCTCTCATCGTCCAGATATCGGGCCTTACATATGATGTCAGTGGAGCTGTAAACTGACGGCTGGTCCAGGTGAACGGTCAGGGCAAAGGTCCGGTCACTGATCCGGACAGCTTCCATGTTGGTGCTATTCTGCCCGTTCACATACATCTGCTCAAACATCTGTCCTGGTGGCAGAACGCAGCAGAAGGTGGCGTTGCTGCCCACCTGAAACACTCGGTCTTGTGGATAAACCATTGGCTTCTTGGAGCTTTTTTCCCCTGTAAGAACAGAAACATGTTAATCAATAATTCTGATTGACCAGCTTAAAACCTTCTGATGAGGAAAATAAGATCTGACCTGGCAGAGTCTGTTCCTGAGTCCAGGGGCTTGTGAGGTTCTTGTATATGGAGCTGAGCTTGAGCGAATGGGAGACACACTCGAATGGTAAGTGAGATGTCCAATTCCAGAAGTGGGTGGATCCGATCTGCTCTGGTGTCACGGTAACCTCGTCCTGAAACAGTTTAATAAACCGGTTAAATGTTTGTTTGTTTATTTTGTGACCCTTGCGCATGTGAAGACAGTGATGTTGGTTGACACATGACTCCTACATAATGAACGCGTTTGTCTGCGACAAGAACCAGCAGCTTGTAGACGAGCGGCTCTTGCAGAGCAGAGCAGGAGGCGGCGTCCTCCCACGATGACATCATCACCTGGTCAGAGCCGGTCAGAGTCAGATTCTGGGGTCCACACGGCAAAACTCCTGAGACAGACAGACAATTTTTGTCTCGTCAACGCTACTTCAGCATGTATTTGCCACTTCTCAAACAGCCTGAAATTTGTTTCAAACATTTCACTCTCCCACACCAAAGTCCATAGAGAAAATCAGCGATTTTACATCACGGCACACTGAGGTTCTTGAAAGACTGCTGCCTCCATCAGCAAGTCTAGATCTGTTATTTTGTGACTTTGTTGTCTGAAATAATTTGCTTAAATTTAACAACCGGCACAAACTAACCAATAAAGCAGCAGTAGACCGGCGGCTCCTGTGTCCTCGTGAGCTCACTGATTTTCTCTATGGACTTTGGTGTGGGAGAGTGAACAGTCTTGATATATCATAGACTTGAAGGTCTAGTGTCAAAAAAAGGTTAGTGACATCTCATGGTGTGCCTGAGGAGGAACCCTACGCTCACCCCTCCTTTGCATAGGCGCGTCCAGGAACTGTAAACACTCCCTCAGCATCGTTGGTTCATGCATTAGTTAGCTGATCTCTGTCATTCAGAGGAAGCAGGGTTCCCACACCTTGGTTGACGTCAAATTCAAGGAGTTTTCAAAGACTTTCCAAAACAAATTCCCTCAAACTGACACAGCTTAAAATGGGAGGGCAGCTTGTAAGAGCTGCTTCGTCCATGGTGTCCACTTTTAATAATTTGTAGCACAATCTGCACCTGGACAAGTGATTGTCCTTGGGATCTTGGTCAAGACAGTCTTAGTCATTTTCTTTGGTGAGACAGAGATCTTGGAATTTGCATTTCCCGTGCATCGTGTCACTTGCTCTCTCTTGCTTTTACGTTACTTAGTTTCCACAACTCTAGAAGGTCTGACCTCCGACTACAGCCGGAACGCTCCATAATTGCTGCAGTGTGCGCTCACAGCAAACTCATAAAAGCTCACTTGACCTGAACTAACCTTTTAACACATTATA
The DNA here is from genome assembly GCA_016785285.1 of Brachirus orientalis. Taxonomy (NCBI): domain Eukaryota; kingdom Metazoa; phylum Chordata; class Actinopteri; order Pleuronectiformes; family Soleidae; genus Brachirus; species Brachirus orientalis. The sequence goes on from JAFBJR010000086.1 coordinate 2,478,460, forward strand.
TAACCTGCGCTGCTGCTTCAGTGTGAAGTATTCCATTCTCTCTGCATGCAGCAGGTGACTGGAGGTCAGTGAAAGCAACACTCACCATGTTCCCCTCCCTGCGTGCTCCCACGGAACAACAAGGCCAGTAAAACCCACACGATCATGGTCGTCCTGCTCCTCGGCTTCACAAACATCTGCTGTGGAAACCATGAAAATAACAATGACATCTTCAGCGTTCACAGGGCGTGTATTAGGTGAGGATGAAGAGGCTTCCAGGAGGAGAGACGACAACTTTCTGCAGCTCTCTCTCTCTCTCACAGAAGTGTCAGGTTACTTTCTGAGGCAACAGATCACTCCCTTCCACAGAAGTCGGTGAGATTCGCTCTGCAAACTCTTTGGCTGCCCGAGTTGTGAAATCCATGAGGAGTTCAGGCAGGAAATGTGGCTTTCTGGTAAATGTGAGTCAGAGTGGGCAGATCAGACGTGCTTGAATTACCATGTTTGTTTGTTTTGTTTTGTTTTGTTTTTTTACATCACATCTTCAAACAGAACCAGGAATCTGTGTGGTTTTTAAATCAGTTTCTTTTTAAAACACAGTCATTCACAGAAACTGGGTCAGGACAAAAACAAAGGTGGTATTTTCTGGGTCACCGAACAACTTTGGTGGACTTTTTCCCCAGCCTTTTACTTGGGATTTATTAAACAACATTTGCACAAAATCTGCATTATCTTTTTCAAAATAAAAGTACAGAGTGTTGAAGAAATGTCAGTGAAAACACAATCGTTATTTTAGGCACATAGTTGCTCTTGTCACCGTTTATATGTCAATAGTGTTGCAAGAGTTTATCTATAAAAAAAGTGGGACTCCATATGAGAAATTAAAATTCTGTTAGACCAGATTTAGTGTTAATCTTTTAAAATTAGTATAATGGGCCAAACAAAACCCTTTTGGTGGACCAACTTTGGCCTGCAGACCCCATTTTGGGCAGCCTTGACATAGAGTAGCTTTAAACTATACTTTTCATTGTTTGTATTTAATTGTTGTCATTAATAATATAATAATGATTAATTTACATCACTTTTTCTTGTTTACATTTTTAAATTAGGTAGCACATCTGGGGATGTAGGTTAAGACACAGCAAAAAAAAGTGTTAGATTTAGTTAGTGATACAGATTTGTTTAAATTATTTTGACCTTGTGGGATAAAGAAGTGTATTAACAGTGAGGAAAACGAGTCTTTAATACATAAATTCAGTTTAACAAGAAAAATGTCCTTTCTTTGTCTCTGCCTCTGTTGTGTATATAGCAAAATGACAATAAATCTGATTTTATTTCTTAGTTTTATTTCTACCTTCATAATCATCACATTTCTTCCAGTAAACCTGCTCTATGTTCACTATCATTCACTGGCAACATAAGTCAAGTCTGTCACTGATTTTCTAGTTTACATTTTTTTCAAAACGTTTCATTTTGGTTTCCAAAAAAAAAAGTGGTGAAATATAAAAATCTGACTTTAGCGCCACCTGCTGAAAGGAAGAAGAACGGCACTGAGGCAAACAGCGGAAAGAAGGAAAACAAAAATATGTACAGCGTCAAGATTCCAACATAAACACAGTGAAGTAAACTCGTCCATATGTGACAGCTGAAATTCTGAGTAGGACCAAAGCTGGGCAGCTAATGATCATGTTTATTGATTTATAGATAAGACAAAATGCACGTTGTGATAATTAAATTAGTGCTCAGTGTCAGAGCTCACAGGAAGTGACGTCATCTCTCAATTGACTTTGTACCAATTAAGAAGTCATGGCCGCAAACGTCTCTCAGGCTAAGCATTTTTAGCAACACCAGCTGATGACAACACATGTCCACGGATAATAATTGAACAGTGCTGTGTAGGACTGATTTAATGTGAAACACATAAGACCGGAGTGCAACTAACAGCAGTAGTAGCAGAGTGTTTTTTGCTGTTGACACGAGCGGCAGCCATCTTAGAATCCTAAACCGGGGTTCGTGAGGTTGTTTTGACTTTCTGAGCCGGAACTCAAACTTCAAGGGGCTTTCCAGTTCGTCTAGGAACTTGGAAATTCTAAATTCTGTTAAGTCACCATTAAAACATGACACAAGTGGAAACCTGTTTGACCAACAGCTAGTAGTATCATCCTGTAGAAACTTTGATTGCAAAACATCGACATGGTGCCGAAATTTGCCAAAAAGCAAATTTCAGAGTTCAGATACTCGATGGTGACGTGACGACTGGTTGTCACTTGGGCAAGACAGAGGAGAAACTCACTGCTGACTGGCTGCTGACAGTCAATGCAGCGTGGAAAGGTGGACGAGGCAGTGATGCCTTTTACTGATAGAGGTACATTATGAATGATAATTGTAATTTGTTATTCAAATCTTAAAAAAATTACGCTGACACATTTCAGTCAAGTACTGTGTGATACAAAAGACGTAATAGCTTGCCGACAGAACCTATCATAGGTGCAAACTGATTTTACAGATACACTGATTACACAAAAGGGACAAACGAGCTGAAAAATGCTCAAGCTCTTTCCTGATACTTTTGTAAAATGCAACGCCGAACCGCAGGCACAAAGACAGATGAACACAGGAAACTGTGTATTCTTAAAGGAGCATCTTTCAAACCACTATGTTGAAAACTCGCTTCCTTCAGGTACTTGGCCTGACTTTATTATAGAGTCTCATTCATGACTCTGTATGAGGAGCTCTGCTCTTGTGTTTTCGTACTGTTTGACCTGATGAGTTTACCAAACTGGCCATGTTGACTGTGTTGATGCAGTAGTTTCTTCATAATCCGACAGTGATTAAACAAACAAACGTCTTGTTTTGCCTAAAAAGTCTCATATAAAATGGAAAACAGGCAAAAAGAAATATTAACGTAGTTGAATCTCCTGTCATCTTAGACTAATATATTAAATTAACAATCATTAATGTCTGTGTTTATTTATTATTATTATTATTAATTGGGCTTATTTCTGTTGACAAACATTCTATTATAGTGTGTCGTTTCCAATGATTGTATTTCAGAATTTGTAGAAAATTAACGTAACGATTGCACAGCAACATTTAAAGTGCACGATCATCGCTAGCACAAACTGGAGCGGAACAGTTGTGACCCAGGTGTGAGGTACCTGGTCACTGGTTCCTGTCAGGTCACATGACTTCAACGATGCGAGGAGGAGGAGGAGGAGGAGCTTCACAGTTTGGCTTGTGGGGTCCGTTCCAGCAGAGTCCTCATGTCCAGCAGTGCTCCCTCCACGGCCTCAGCCAGACGCCACGCGTTCGTCTCCTCGCAGGAGTTGAACGATGACACAGCAAAATTGATGTGGTCATTCATGGGGTTGTAGCACACGCCGTATCCGTTCGGTACAACTGGACCGAAGCACATGACGCAGTCCGTCTTGGACGGAACCTTGTGAAGAGACAAGAACCTACATATTTATCAAAGCTAGTAGGGCTGCACCTAACGGCTATCTTCATAATCGATTAACCTGTTGATTATTTTCTAATCTACTTGAGTAATCGCTTAATCGTCCATAAAATGTAAGAAAATGTTGATCAGTGTTTCCCAAACCTGGAAATGATGATAATCTTAAATGTCACGTTTTGTCCACAAACCAAAATGATTCCATTTTAATGGCTTATTTGTTATATAGATATATATATATAATTGGTAGAGACACATTCTAAGAATGGGAACTATATTGGGACTGATTTATCACTGTTCGGTACCAAAATATCGAGCATCTGGGCAAACAACTGTAACTGTTCTGAAGTCATCAGCTGGCTCCAGGCTACGCCCCCTACCTGACTCGTAGACAGCTGGTAGTGTAGCGCTTTAGCATAGGCGGCGTCTCGGAAGATTTCGGGCACTGCGATGTCTTCCTCCACGGCCTGCATCCTGAGGCCGAGCAGGTGTCGGTCTATGGCCTGACCACTGATCGCCTGTGGAGAGGCGAGAGACGGGGATTATTTTCACAGGTGGACTAATCCACGTTTTATGTTTAAAAAAAACTGAACATTAGCAGATTTGTGCTTCTCTCTGCTGCAGTAAAAGTTCACTTGCCATGTTTGTGTACGACCTGTGCGCTTTGACAGCTTTCTCCATCAGGTCAAGCTTCTCTGTGCTCTGTGAGGAACAGGAGCAAACACATCCTGCATCAGCTTACGGTGATCAAATACACTTCAAACATTGACTTCCAGCAAAGCTAGCATTTTACCATTTCTGCAAAATGTCTTCATCTTGTCTTTGACTTGCAATTGCACCAGAAGTCCACTAGTTGCTTATGCCCCTGTGTTTTCTGTGTCTTTGTGTTTTCTGAGCCTCTGCTTAATACTTATAATAAATGTATTTATTATTTTAATAAAATTTAAATGACTAACCTTTGCTAACATTTGTTTGTAAGACAAATTTAAGTCCTAGAAATTAGTCAGTCAGTATGTCCTCAAATATTTTGGTCCTTGTCACTGATTATTCAAAATTGTTTTCAAGAGTAGAAATTTAATGTACGACAGTGTCTTAAATGTTTCATCCAGGTCACGATAATGAGCAGACACAACGGCTGACCTTTTTGCTGACGTCATCGAAGGCACTGATAAAGGCAGACGAGGCGTTTGAGGCTGATCGGATCGTGTCTGTGCGTCCGAGTCTGAACATTCGCAGGGAGGCGCTCTCATATGTGGCACAGCACCGCTGGTACATCCTGTCCAGACAAAGAGAGAAACACGTCTGTCTAAAATCAAGTCTAATTTCAGTTCAATCTCCACACGACTGCTCTAACCATCGCACCTGTAGTAGGCGAGCTGCAGTGCCATCTGTATGAAGGCGTCAGGACTCATCTTGTGGGACTTGGGGACGTTTTTCCCAAAGTGAGCAAACACCATGACCCTCATGTCCAGATCCTGAGCCAGGCTGAGGTGAGAGACACGTCGACACAGTGACACTCAGTGTTACAGAACACACATGAAGACCGCACGAGTAAATACCTCTGTCAACTAAAGATGGGTATCGTCAGGATTTCATTGATCAGTTCTCAAACTGCTGCTACTCTAGAACACTGAACGCAGAAGGATGTGGTGAACTGATGTGACAGAAGAGGACAAGAGCTGCTCCTACCCCATCACCATAGGGCAGACCTTTCCCTTTAAATTAATGTCATGTTCCCTCTTTTGGACTGACTTTGTTGCTGCTGCTCAACTGGGAATATGTAACTTATTTCCAAGAGTTGCTAACAGTAAGTGCATATTTAAACATAATAAAACATAATGGAAGTCATTATGTAGAACATTGACAATGACTAATGTGACAGAACATTCATCTGTCACATTAGTCATTTTTTACTCCCAAGTCATGTTTCCTTGTTTAAAATGTGGCTTCTGTTTCGACTGATTATTCGACTACTTCAAAGCAATGCTAACAGAAGGTACATATTTACACATGTAATTCTCGAACGCTGCAGAAACAGCAAACAATTTTATGGACTGCTGTATTTGCTTATTTGCAACTAATTTATTTTACTAGTTATACAAATCACTGCTTTTTGTTTGACTGAGCCGAGACCAAACTTTCAAGCACTGTTGTGGCGTAAAGACAACATAAACATAACCGCCTGACACTGGCAGCTTCGTCATCACTGGGGTTAAAAGGTTAAACTAACTTCATTAATGAAATTCTTCCTCTAGAACTAGGAAGTGAAGTAGTGAGTAGAACCCAGGGACCAACTGGGACCAACCAGTTGGTCAGGGGCTGACAGGAGCATTACACTAACACATTTTGTTGGTAGGAGAACACTGGAACAACCTGGAGAAAACTTACAAGAACATGGAGAGAACATGCAAACTCAAAAAAAAGAGGACGTTGAACAAACCCAGGACTTTCCTGCTTCGTGGCAACAGTGCTAACCACTGTTCCACCATGCCATGGACAATTGGGTAAAGGAAAATGCTGCTTATCAAATATCAACGGCAGCACAGTTTGTCCAGATGCCTATCAAGATTTGAGTTGTGTCTAATGAGGAGCTGCTACCATTTTAATTCCAGTTCTCAATACTTATCCCTACTGGTCACTGAGCGTGATTACAACAGCTGCCCTCACATGTTCATACTCTGCTTGGCGTCTTCGATGTCCTTCTTGACCTCAGGTGTGATGTTGAAATGAAGTTTCTGCGGAACGGGCAGAGGCTCCACAAGACCCTGCACATCCTCTGTATTCCTCCTGTGGACAAAGAAATCAACAAACACTGTCTCAGTTCACAGAACTTTATAAAACCTTATTTTCTGTCTCTGTTCAAAATTCCAAGCCAACGTCTGCAGAGGCTGAATAATCCCATGACCTACTTACGTGTATTCGACAACATGGTCGATCAAAGCCACGATGGGCGGGCCTTCAGCAGGAGCGTGCTCGTAGTTTGCACCGCACGTACCGTCCTCTCCGATAATGAACTGAGAGACAGAAGAAACAAAATAAACCATTTTTTAAAAATATCCCTGAAGGAATTTGTTGAAAAAGTCAATATTGTACTACTGGAACGAGCTAGTATTACTAAAAACAATCCTGACTCACTGACGTAAACCTGATTTCACCCTGCAGTGGTGAGAATCTCTAGAGAAACAGTTATTATTGATCAGCAACTACAAAACTCTGTTGCCTACCCCAGTTTTCATGTTATGTTGCTTTAAGAAAATCAGTTCCCGTGAGTTTTCATACATCCATGACTAGCTATAGCAAAACAGATGATGTAATATGAACTACAGATATTTAACTTTCAGGAGGTGTGTTCGTTTATAACTCCTCTGCACCTGTAACGTCTTATCGAACCAGCGGTTGGCGCTGTTGAACTCGCTGCCACCTCCGTGCAGCATCTGGATGGCGACAGAGCTGCGGTATGTCTTGTCGGACACTCGAGGCATCGCGCCGTCCAGACACAAGGCGAAGATGCTTCTCTGGATCGCCGACACGGACGCTCTGTTGGTTTCATCTGGAAATGCAAGAAAAGTTGCTGCTGTAGACGCTGTGTCTGGAGTTTTCATCTATTCGTCACTTACAAGGCATATGTGTATTTTCTTTCTCGTGTGTTGAACAAATTCTTGAGAGTCTCGCTCGGACTGGAGCCCTCTGATCGCTGTGTTTGGACAGCTTGCAGAGATTCTGTGTTGCTGTTTGCTCACCCTGAGTGAGGCTGACGTAGGCTTTCCCCCAGGCGTCGCGGTGCTGCGTGGTTAGGATGCCGACGGGCTCGGCGTCGCTCTGCGGCGAGGAGCTGCAGATTCGCTCCAGCTGCATACACAGCTGATCGACTGTCAGCGGAGTCCAGTCGCTGTTGTACACTTCCAGTGCAAAAAACTGATTTCAGGTAGAGGGCGGAAAAAAAGAAAAGAAAAGCTAAGACGGATAACAGATGGAGCTGAGATAAGTTAAAGGGATATTTCAGGATTTTTGAAGTGTGGTAGTATGAGGTACTTGAGCTTTGTGCATGACAAGAGCCAAGAGGCAGTAGTGATCTCAGTCTAAACATGGCTACACCCAGAACATTTATTTTAGCCACTTAACAAAACCCGAATGCATGTCAGTTTAAGAAAATTATATCTTATGAATATATTCAAAGCTTAATCTCATGGTTGGACACTCTTCTACAACAGTAAAGTTAAGTTTGTGTCACTTGGTTCACTCTCCCACACCAAACTCCATAGACAGAATCGTTAATTTTACATCACACATAGGAGTTTCATTGCTTCCATCAGTAAGTTCAACTGTGTTATTTTGTGACTTATGAGTTTGAAATCCTTAGATCAGATTCACCTCTGTAACCCTCATTCACTCGTCTTCTACCACTTTATCCTCCACATGAGGGTTGCAGGGCTCACTGGTGACTAATCCCAGCCGACACGGGGTGAAAGGTCGCCAGCCCATCGCAGGGCCACACAGAGACAAACAACCATCCACTCCCACGTTCACACCCACGGGCAATTTGGAGTGTCCAGTTGGCCCAAATCTGCATGTTTTTGGACCGAGGAAGCCGGACAACCCGGAGAAAACCCACGCACACGGGGAGAACATGCAAACTCCATGCAAAAAGGCCCTTGTTGCTGCAAAGACAAGGGTGCTGACCACTACACCAACTGTGTGGCCCTCCTCTGTAACACAAACATACCAATTGAGGCAGCAGTAAACAGGCAACCCCAGATTCTCCATGAGCTAAAAATTACACTTTTTTATATGGACTTTGGTACAGGAGAGTGAGCAGTTTCAAAATCTATTTTACACTCAAAAACAGCTCTCTATTAACAAAATAAAATAAGTAAACATATTTTTAAGCTATAATCAATGTATGGTGTCATGGAGTTTTTTAAGTCTGTTTTTAAGTTCTGTTGTTATCAATGGCAGCCATGTTTCACTATGCTTGTGCAGGACCTAAAGTAAATAGCTACAGAAGCTCATTTTTACCGAGTTAAACTAAAGACAGCATAACACAGCGGTTGCTGTCAGGTTTGTGTGTAAACTCTCTATAAACACACCTCAGGACCAGCGTGTCTCAGACTCCTGGTTCCTCACCTGGAAGTTGTGTATGACAGTGATGTGTCTGGGCGGCGGCGAGCTCTTGGCGTGATTGACCACATAGTCTCTGCTCAGACCAGGGATGCGACATGATGACAGCACCTCATAATACTGATTCATGCACAGAGGCTTTCCTCCCAGGTACTCCACAGGCAGAGTCTCACTGTAAAAACACAGACCACACACTGATGAGTGTGTTTGTTTGGAGTGGGGAGTGGAACATAGCACAGATAAAAGCACATATCATCACCCCGACTCATGAGATTCCATTATCATTATGCATTATTAATTTTAGAAATACAGTGCTTTTAACAGATTTCCCACCAATTTGTATTATAGCGTTTAATAATACTGATATCAGGTCATCTCCTTTTAACAACTTATTTGATAATTAGACATTTGTGCTGCTGCATTTACTACCTAATTTAGTAAACAAAGTTTAAATAAAAACAAAAATAAACCTGACTGTAGCCAGCCATTTAGAAAACAGTTCTCTACACAATGTCCTTACATGCCAGTGGTAGCGGACATCTTTGTTAACAGTGTTTGGCCTTTGTTTATGTACTATAACTGTATCTGATTTTATTTTTTCTTCCCCTGATATCCAATACACTTATCACAGGAGTGTGGGTGATGTGAACGGAATTTTACTGACTGAAAAAGATGGCAATGGAGGACAGCGGTAAAAAAGATGCAACATTTCATATTCTCCAGTCAGACAGACAGCATATTGTGTTGTCATATGATTGTTTTGGGATTAGTAGATCATCAAAGAACTGTTGTGTCATGATATTATCTTTATCAAGGAACTTGTCTCGTGTATCGTATCATGAGTTTTCCTCAGATTTCCACGCCTAGTCATGCACTTTTTAAGGGACAGAGAAGGATTAAATAAAAATCTTCTTGTCGGATGATTATGTTCACATGTGTAGCACATACTCACTTGTCAATCATGGTTTTAAAGTCCAGAACCCCAGCTATCAGCTTGGCAGCAAATCTAAAAACACAAAACAGGAGAATTAATTTAAAGGTCAATATTTATTGTTGTTTTAATGACAGAAAATCATTTCTGAAAACATCACTGTGAAAAAAGCAGAAGTGATCAGGACACGGTGGGTTTGCATGACATGGATAATATGTAAATACATTATGATCACCTGATTTGTCCAGGTTTGCCGCTGAAGTTCATCCGAGGTAGAACCAGCCCGGGACTGGAATGAACGACCACAGGTAGGCGGTAGGTGAGATAAGCGAGCTGCACCCACCACTCTGACAACTGCAGACACACAGAGCCAATCAAAGATCCAGATACAGAGTCTAAACAGTGACCATGCCACACATGAACGACGACTCTGGCTCCTGTGCATTATCGAGCCACATTTTAATGGTACGTTCCAAAAGTCGGAGCAGTAAATAACGACCCTCTACACGGTGTAGCAGCATGCTACATGCTACACAAGTGTTTTTACAAGAGATGACTAATGTTATCAGTTTTTGCTCCATAATTTTAAATTCTTCTCCTCTTTTTTTTTTTACAGCTTTTGATTGTATTGTTTGTAATCTAGATGTTTGTCTTGCTTTAAAGGCCAAACTAGGGACAAGAGTTGGAAACTAGCAATGTAATGATCAGTTACTGCAGCATACACGGTATATAGCAGGCTGGAGTTGTACTATGGCAGTGGTTCTCAAACTTTCTTTGCCAAGTACCACCTGAGAAAATACTGAGTAACACCATTACAGTATGACCAACTTTAAAATACAGTGGTGTAAAAAGGCCGAGCAAAGTCTTTTACAGTTTTTTCACAGGAGGCAGATTTATTCTCAATAAGATAATCTGCTCTCTCATCATCCTCCTCTTCCTCATATATACTTCAGACACTGGCACAGTGAAATTAGATTAAAATGAAGCAAGAGATAAGGTGACTCTAATTATTATTATTTAATTTTTTTGGTTATTGGTTTCACTTTCTACACATTGCGGTCAAAATTCCTCAGCTCCTCTCTGGTCACATACCTTACTATATACTGTACAATAGAAAAGTATTTCTGATTTTCCTTCAAGTACCACCAGAGGACGCTCACATACCACTGGTGGTACATGTACCACAGTTTGAGAACCATGGTACTATCGTGACTTGCATTGTCCCTATCTAATAAACTATATAAATAAATGATTTACCCCACAGCTGTAATTTTTATTTGTAATTAGGCCTTTAAAGAGTTCAAGTCAGAAATAAAAAACAAAAGCAAGTCAAAGCCTGTGGGATTTTTACATCTTGAACCACAATGCAATCATTGTATACCTCGCGAGTGTGTAATGAACATGTTCATGAAATGAAAGCACGTGTTAGTGTCAGCGTCCAGCTCACCCAGTTCTCCGTCCTGCGTGCTCTGGCCTCCAGGCCTCTCTGTAGATGCTCGCCAACACCCCCTGCTTTCTGAAACTCCATGACCAGCTCTTTGGTGCGCTTCAGCTCCTCCGCCTCCACAATGGGCTCCAGCGCCGCGATGTAGCGCTCACACGTCTGCTGCAGCGGGGGCACAGGCAGGCTGGGCAGACCCTGCTGGTGGGTCAGGTACCTGCCGGCGACCCGAGTCGCTGACACCGGCTTCACCAAGTGATTGGCTTTCACTAAGTAGCAGGGTTTCGCCATTCCTACCTTCACCTGAGAGAGAGAGAGAGAAGAAGAGATACCGGAATATCAGTAATCATTTTCAAATAATTATGACTTGACTGTGGTTTCTTAAGGATGACATCATTTCTCTCAACAAATTTGTGTCCCAACCTTGTGGCATGTAAATATAACATGTTTATTCCCTTTTTTTTTGAAAATATGTATGCATTTACATAATTATTATGACTGTGGTTTCTCTTTTTAAACAACCAGAGCATTTTCTGCTTTATTTCTCCAGACACATTTGCGTACCAATCTTGTGAATTTGGTAAGCAAATATATATTTTAAAAAATCAAGTTTTATTCTCCACAGGGTGTTTTACAACACTTTTTATGGCGTCTGATTCTTTCCCCTCTACTGCAAATAAAGCCAAGATAAAATATATTTTACAGAAATACTACAGGAATTGATTAGTTACAGCTGCAAAACAAATGCTGACACTTTTTTTTTGTTCCAAAACAAAAATATTTAACTGCTTTTAAGTGTAAAATTGTTGTAATTGAGTTAGGTTTAAATTTTTATGCAAATTTGTTGATTTTTTTATTCACAGTTTTATATCTAAGGTGCTTACTCTGGCTACTGTCCAAAAAATAAAAGCCAATGTTTCACATTTTTACATGTATGCACTGTCACTATGTTAAGAAGAATGGATCTAGCATTTGTATCTGAAAAGACCTCAACTGCAACAGACCCTTTTGGTTTATTACGTTTTTTGCACCTCAGACACACCATACAATGAGCAACTCAAAGCCAGCAGAGGGCAGTGTGTACTCATCTTCAGCTTCAACACAAATGGACAAACCAAGGACCAGGACCAAGAAAACCTGTTTCCCAGTTTTAACATTGGGCTTTTCTAGTAAAATGACCAATTTCTGGTTAATCTGGTGAACGAGTGATAAAGACAGAATAGAGAATTCAACTCCTGACATTAACTACTGTAGATGCTGACGAAACTTTCTCCCTCTTCTTCTGTGTGGGGTTAAAAACACTGACAAGCAAACCTTTTATGTGACGTTGCCCTTTGATCTTCATGTATAAGAAAAAGAACAACAACGAGAATGCCCTAAAGCTGCAAAAAAAACAAACAAAACCCTTTCAATTGTTGAAATGGGCGAACTGAAGAACCCAAACAAGGCAGGTAATGACACAATAATAACAAAGGAAACACTAATATGATGTTTACAAATTATGACTCAGCGTTCCTAACTAATCACTTTTATTCTAGAACAGTTTCCCAAACTTTCTATATGGTGACACAAAGTGTGAGTCCTGACTGCCGACCGAGTCTTTGGGAATGATTGTACCAAATAAAAGTGGAAAACGAAGAACACTTAACACTGTAAATCAACATTATGGATCCCACCTGTCAACAAAACACCAATAGTAGCCAAACAAGGTGGAGAACAGGGTCAAAAAAACACATCACAGATATACGTAATTCTGTTTTTTCATGTTGACTAGTTGTAATTTCATTGTGAGGTATCTGCAATTATGGTGTATGGTGTTTGTCATTATAAATGACCGTGTAACAGACTGTACCGTCATTCCTAAATACACAAGGTGGTATCCTTATGCATTAATTAGAAGTTATGTCATTGCAAGAAGTCCGTTAACCACAACATCTGTTAGATCTACAGTTTAGCTAAGGATTGTAGATATCTCTACTTCCAACATCATCCAGTCACATTTCAAGTTTGAGATATCTACGACTTCATTCTAAGTATTTGAAACTTAATTCAATATATTTAAGTTGCAAATAGTCAGAAAGAAGTCGTAGATAGTTTCAGTTCAGGACAATTAAAGAACTCTTGAATGGCAGATAACTATAAAGACAAACCCCATACACATGAATGGCAAAGGTTCTGAGCAGTAAAAACTGGATTACGAATATCCGTGAGATGATTTTGACTAGTAAAACTGAATAGCTGGTATCTGGAACTGTAGGGTTGACTAGTAAGAATGACGCTGCAGATATCGGTGGTGAATATCATGTCAGTGCATTGCAGATATCTGAAACTAGTTTTTACTAGTGGGAATGACGTCGCATACATATAAACCTACAATTCGTGCTAGTCACAATGAAATTACGACTAGTCAAAATCAAGTCACGGGTATCTGTAATGGCAGTTCCAGATAGTCAAACTTGTACAAATATATACTTTATATGTGAGGCATGCTAGCTCACCGCACATTCACCTTTGACCCAGTTAGCTTAGCGATTTATCATTTACTCTCGCCGCTACTTCATTCCGTTACGAGCAAGCTAACTTTGCTAACAGCTCCAACTTGCTAACAACACTTGCTTAGCTCTGGTTCCTCAGAATGTCTCCTGGCGTTGTTGGTATTTTCTTATTTTTTTTTAAATATCGCCGGTGTTTTCGGAGCAAAGCTAGCTTTGAGCCAGTGTTGAATACTTGAGATCGGCATCGGCTCACGGTGCGTTACTTACCGCAGTTCTGCTGCAAATGCCCCACATTGTTTACTAAGTGACGTCCGCGGGTCACAGATTGACGAGGTTAGCTGTTAGCCGTTAGCTTCGGGTGCTCGACCGGCGTTTCTTTGGAAAGCTCAGCTGTCACGGAGCTACTGACCGCGGTGACAGCCCGGTGGCTCGGCGGGGACGCTCTGCTATTAACGTGGGTGTTGTGACAAATTTGGCTTTTCCGTCGTGATGTGTTTCCTGTGGCTACACACTTGACACCTGTGCTCAGGATAAGTTTACCAATTTAAACACACGTCACAGACTGCCATTAACAAATCAGTTTAGTTGCGCATTCCTTTTTAATTAGTGGATTAGTGAAAAGTATGAACAGCAAAAAATAGAAAACAAACAAAATAACAAATTGAAATACCCCCCCCCCCCCACCGCCCCCGCCCCCCCCCCAGAAAATCTGTTTCAAACCATATTTGGGGGATAAAAATTCGAATTCAAATCAGATTTCTACCCATTGCCAGTTCTGATGCGAGTTCCAGGCAGCCCATAGCCAAGAGGAAAGGAATTGGGCCTGTAATCAGAAGGTCACAGATTCAATTCCAGCTACCTTCACCCAATTTTAACTACTTAAGTACATGTTACATAACTTTTAAAACTTACAGTAGATGTCATGTACTGTTACTCAGATGTTTTTGTAAAATCTGATTTCAACGTCTGCCATTTTCAGGCAAGAACCTTTATTTATTTATTTTTTTTTACTCAAATATCCCTTGTAGGTGCTTTATACAAGGCTGCATGAAAATATCTGAAATTCACCGAGCTGCCAAACACAGGCAGAGCTGTCGTTCACGTCTTCTCCGGGAGGGGGCAGTGAGGCGCCATGACTGTTTTAAATCAGCCAGGAAGCCGCGACGAGGACGGAGAAGAAGCGGCATGGCGGAAACAGAGCAGCAGTCAGGTAAACGAAGCTGCTGTTGTTAGTGTGTATGCGGTCGTGTATGTATATGAGTGTGTTCAGCTGTCACACAACGCAGAACATTTAACCAAACAATTTTCACGTTTAATGGAAAGTAGCGAAAGTCTAAAATGTCCGCTGTTCACAAGCAAAGCTACAGTGTTATGTACAGGAGGTGGAGAGTGAAGGTTTGTGTGTTCTTGTACTTGCTGCAGTGTGAGGACCAAAAATCGTATAAACCCTACGAAGTGAGGACATTTTGACAAAGTGAGGACGTTTTGGCTGCTCCTCACTTTTTTCACCCCTTAAAAGTGCTTTTTCAGGGTTAGGGTTAGGGTAATTATTAGGGTTAGGCATCTAGTTGTATTATGTATAGTTGTAGGGAATGTATTATGTCTATGAGGGTCCTCACTCTGATAGAAGTTCAAACGTGTGTGTCTATATATATGTAAATATATGTGTATATATATGTATGTATATACATATATACGTGTGTGTATGTACATATATACATACACACACACACACACACGTATATGTATATACGTGTGTGTGTGTGTCCGCGCCTGTACCTTGTAATCCCTCTGTTGTGGGGACCTAAATCCGTCTCCACAGTTACATTATGGGGATTTGTCTTCCTTATGGGGTCAAAAATCAAGTTCCCATAACGTAAATTACTACATTTTAAGGTGAAGACATGTTTTAAAGTTAGGCTGAGGTTAGGGTTAGGTTAAGGTCAGGGTTAGGACACTAGTAATTATGGTTAAGGTTAAAGTAAGTCTCCAGGGAAAGAATGGGAGTCAATGTAATGTCCTCTGAAGTCATGGAAACCAGTGTGTGTGTGTGTGTGTGTGTGACACATATGTCAAGTAACCTCAACTCCAGTGTTATTTAATAGTTAACAGTCACCCATTTAAAAATATTTTGACTCAGTTTGTAACTGTTTGTGTGCGTGTGTGATACTAACACACACTGTTATTATAGACTAGATACAATAGAATATTAAATCACTCTTCTGTTTGCATGTTATAGAGTACAGTACGGTGAAATAAACGAAACAGCCCTTTAACAATGTAGAACAGGTCACTCACTGGTCACAGCCGCAATATTTGATAATAAACAGATTAAGACAAAAATCAAAAACACTGTTTTGTAATTAAATTAATCTGAATAAGGTCATACTGCAAACCAGCAATCTGTCCGTCCATATTCTGAATAAGACATTCAGATTACGGTACAATGTATACACAAGTCCCCAGATTGGTTATTTACAGCCACTGCAGGTGTTATAATCTGATTATACATGTCTACATTATGACACTAATGGCAGAATATTCCACATGTCTTATTTACTTTGTTCACATTTTAAACAACATTCTGAAACAAATTAGTTTACAGCAATCTGATTAGGGCTGCCGTACAAAGCGCATGCTCTCACTGCCTTAACTCAGATGAGGTCATAATCAGAGTCATCAGTAATCAGATTAAGGCATAAGGAGTGTTCTGATCTTAGTTTGATTATTTAGAGGTTTAATCAGATAATAACAGATTATATAGTGGATGTAATGTCAACATGAGTCATAATTAGATTATAATTTGTAATATGCAAAACGGGAATGTTCTGTTTGCAACTCATGAAGATGTGAATAATGTTATTCAGAATAAGTGCAGTGGTTGGTTCATTGCTTCCAGGCAAACTGATTATTGATTATTCAGAGTATGGCCTTATTCAGGTTAAGGTAACTGGAACTTTAAACTTTTAATCTGGTTAACATCACAGCAACAAATACAGTTTTGTCAAAGGGCTATTCCGTATATTTCACCTCCTAATAGTTCGTTATAACTTAACAGTCTTTCTTCTTCTCCTGATTAGCAGTTGTACATCTGCAGACACTGACATTATGTCCAAATAAAAAGTGAATTAATTTTAAGGACTTTTTCACTTCATCTGAATTTTTTTTTAAATCCATTTGGTAGGATCCACTCCTGAGGATGAAGCACCTGAATTCACCTACATGGTGCCAAAGAAAGAAATCACCATGGTGCCTGATATGGGCAAGTGGAAAAGGTCTCAGGTGGGTTCCTGTCTGTGACTGTGAAGAGTTTTGTCTGATTTGTTTGGTCAAATATTTAAAAAAAAAAACCCCTGAACATAATATAAAGTTATTGAAGAAGTTCTTTGAATGAATTCTAATGATTCTGTTTATTTCTCTGGGCATGACTTGATTTCTTCTCTTTTTGTTCATTAAAAATGTCATTTTTCCAGGCATATGCTGACTACATGGGCTTCATTCTAACACTGAATGAAAGTGTGAAAGGGAAGAAGCTCACCTGTGACTATAAAGTGTCTGAGGTTTGTATTTTATTCTCATCACAAGCTTTGTTTGTTTGCTTTGTGGTGGTTTTTGCATTATAAAAGTTTATCTCTTGAGTACTCATTGTTGTATGAGAATCTTACACACAGCTCAGTAGTTTGCTCTCTGTGCTGAGATGCAGTAGGAGACGTGCTCTGTCAAATATGGCTGCCAGTGAGGAGACCAGGAAACCCAGATTTTGGCCACTAAACAAAAAAAAGTCCTTCTATTCACTTCTCTATCTGGTGGTTAGATGCAACTTTTCCTACAGGAAACTGAAGTCTGTGTCGCTCTGTAAACCTCTTATTCTCTTGCACGAAATTCCATAGAGGAAATCAGCGATTTTTCATCGCAGCACACAGGAGTTGTTGATGCACTACTGCCTCCATCGGTAAGTTCAAATGTTTTATTTTTGTGACTTCAGCGTTTGAAAGCCTTTATTTGGATTCACCTCAGTGACACAAACATACCAAAGGAGGCAGCAGTAGACCAGGAACTCCTGTGTTCCTGTGAGCTAAAATCTCTGATTTTCTCTATGGAATTTCATGCAAGAGAGAGAGTTTTTCCAGTTTCCAACCAGAAAATGCTCTGTAATGGCAAGATAACAAGTGACAAACATAATGTAAGATATATCATGTGTCAGCACCTCCTACAGTACATTCACACAAAAAACTGTACTATCTCTTTAAGACTAGGTCTGGATGGATTAGTTTAGTGCTTCTTTATCTTTTTTCTCTTCATTTCTCCTTAAAAATATTTTTTGTGCTGATGTTTATTGGTGTGAAAATGAGCATCAGTGTCGTTGCTACAGTCACTTTTGTCTTGTGCGACAGACGGTGGAGAAGTTACTCGATCTTTTGGCGACTCTTGACCGATGGATAGACGAGACGCCGCCTGTAGATCAGCCGTCACGCTTCGGCAATAAGGCCTACAGAACCTGGTACGGCAAATTAGACCAGGTCAGTCCACACAAACGACACTCACACACACACAGTGATGAATTTGTCCGCATGCTGTGTATGATACTATGTTTATTATGTGCTTATGTGAGTAGGAAGCAGAGGCCTTGGTGTCAGCAGTGATTCCTGTAGACAAACGCGCAGCAGCTGCAGAAATAGCCGTCTACCTGAAAGAGTCCGTGGGGAACTCCACCAGGATTGACTATGGAACAGGTGAGAGTGCTGCTCTGTGTCCACCTCTCATTTCTGTCCATCACTATCAAAACCAGCTGAGCCCAAACCTCTGCCTTTGCAGAGGCAATAATAAAAAGGCCAAAAGTGAATACCCATTGTACTGTGTTAAGAATAAACAAAAATCTGGATTCCAGATCCTTAATCAAATATTTGTTGAGTTACATAGGTAATTAACAACTGTGCATGTTTCTCTCATAAAATGTTTTTATTTTTCCAAAGGTGCCTCCATTACATTAAATATTAACAATTAACTACCTTTTAAATAATCAGAACCTGATTTACATGTCACTACTTATTCTCTGCCTAATTCCACTAAATGACCAATGTTAACATCGGTAGAGACGCAAATAACGATTATTTTCATAACCGAAGAATCTGTTGATTATTTTCTTGATTAATTGATTAGTTATTTGGTCTATAAAATGCCAGCGAATGCTGAAAAATGTTGATTGGTGTCTCCCAAACCTCAAAATTATGTTTTCAAATGGCCCCAAACCAAAATGATTGTTTTAACGATTTGTTTGTTTTATGGAGCAAAGATAATATTTACATTTAAGAAGCTGTTTTGTTCTAATTATTAAGAAACACACAAATCAATGAAATGATTATCAAAATAGTCAGATTAATTTAGTAATTGATTTATAATCGATAAATTGTTGCAGCCCCGAAATTAATACATTCTTTAATACTAAGTTTGAGAAACATTTTTATTTATTTGTATATACAAATATAAATAAATATTATAATTATTTAGTTTTGCAACTGCCAACTTTGTCCTACAGGCCCCACTTCAACCCAAGGTCAGATATTCTATATCTCACCTGAAACAAAGCAGGGATTAGTTTTATTGTACAATATTTTGTATTTTTACATTTTAATGGATAGTTCGATTTTTTATGAAGTGTGGTCATATGCGGAATTGACATGTTATCACCACTAACTTTGTTAAGTTCTCATGGCCATATGATTGCTGACAGGGACATTAGGAATTACATATTTAAGCCACTTAACAGGCTCACCTGATAAAATGTTCATCTAATTTTATGATAAAATTATGTTGCCACTTTTTCTCGCCATTTGGCATCTTTTTTTTTTTTTTTTTTTTTTGGAAACAAAAGTTTGTAAGCCACTTTTCAGCACCAAAGTCCAAGAAGAAAATCAACATTTTTAGCTGCCAGTCTTCTGCTGCCTCATTTTTAAGTTGTCACTGAGGTAAAACTGAATGAAGGATTGTAAACACTGGATTTTAAACACAAGTTACAAAATAACACATTTGAATGTACTGATGGAGGAAACAGTGGATCACCACCAAGATCTTCTGTTTGTGTGTATTCTCAGGTCATGAAGCAGCGTTTGCTGCGTTCCTTTGCTGTCTCTGTAAGGTTGGAGCTCTCAAGGTTGAGGATCAACTGGCGATAGTTTTTAAGGTGTTTAACAGGTGAGCTGCTGCTCTGCTCTTCTTCATAGCACAACAGTGAATAATATGTTAAATAATGTAATCTGTTTGTCCAACACTTTGGCTAATCTTTATTTGTTTGATTTTCTTATACACTGAGTTTAGTAGCGTTTTTTTCTCACCGTCTGACGACCTTTTCCATCGGGAAACTGAGGTTTTACGGACTAATTACTCTCCCACACCAAACTCAATAGAGAAAAATATCAGTTTTTACAGCACAGCACACATGGGTTGTTGATCCATTGCTGCCTCCACCAGTAAGTTCAAATGTTTCATTTTGGTGTCATAAAATGATGACAAAGAATGACAGAAGTCCACGTTTAGCTCAATGTTCACCTCAAAGATACAAACTTGCCACATGAAGCAGCAATAGACCGGCAGCTCCTGTGTCCCTGTGAGCAAAAATCCTTGCTTTTGTCAATGGACCCTGGTGTTGGGAAATAATAATAATAATGATCATAACTCAGGACAATGTGAAATTTTGTCTCTTCTTTTACATTATAACATGTTCTCATTCTGCTTCTGATCTGCTCTCACTCGTTGTTGCAGGTATCTGTCAGTGATGAGGAAGCTGCAGAGGACCTACAGGATGGAGCCCGCTGGGAGCCAAGGTGTGTGGGGACTGGACGACTTCCAGTTCCTGCCCTTCATTTGGGGCAGCTCCCAGTTAGTAGGTAAGAAGCATCTGTACCTGACAGCTGATGTCGCACTCTAAGGAATGAAGAAGGTTTGACAAGAAAGAGGAAGGTCCACATATGAACCAGCAGTAATAAATGGACATTGTGGTGCTTTCCCATCAGAGTAATTGTTTGATATCAATTTAATATTTTGAATTTGAAAGAATTTGACTAATCACGGTTAATTATAACATTATTATTGAAACTGATTCAATCTGCTGTAGTTCAACAATCATTCTGTTTAAAAAAAAAAACAAATCCAAACTTAATCTAAAGGCCACTTTTGAACCATGGCTTTGTAGAGAAAGTTAATGTCCAGTTATTGCCTTTTTGTGTGGTTTATTGTCCAAAAGCAAACAAATAAAGAGAAGAACAAAGAAATTCCTGTCTGCCTCTCTTGCTCTGGTTAAAAAACAAACATCGGCCCTGCCATACCCAATACCCATATACCCAAACCAAAACATACTAAATAATAGAAATTTGAATTTTCTTAATAAATATAACTAAATTGAACAAAACCATTACTAATACTGATAAATACGGATAATAAAGTCAGATTATAATAAATTCCACAAGAAAGAGCTGCAATTTTTATTCCCACAAAATTATCAATGTATCCAATCCACTTTATTTGTAAAGCACTTTAACCACAGTGGGCCAAAGTGCTGTACAGAATAATAAATAAAAAGACACAATAAGTAAAAGGCACGTAAACTCACGAAAGGCAACAAGATGCAACTAAAATGCCTAAAATAATATTAAAAGACATAAAAACATGGATAAAAATAATAGCCAAAATAAAACACAATAAAACAAATAAAATGACATTAATAAAAACTAAACTAAACCTAAATAAAATACAAAAACATCAACAACTTAAACAGCATCAAAGGCCAATGGACAGTTGCCAAAGGTCATTATATCTGAATCTGTTGTTTATTATCTCCCTTGTTTTGTCCATAATAATAGGTTTTTTCCCTCGACTCAAAATAAAGATGTCATCAAACAAACCAAAGTTATTCACTTTAATGTCATAGAGAAACAAAGACATAGAAACAAAGAAACCAAATCAGAGACACTCAAACTGAGTCATCCATTCATTTATTAATTTAGAAATCAATTACTGATCAATTCATTGTTGCGGCCCCGTTGATGATACAACAGATTGTTAAGCATCATAACTGATTTGAGACTCATCCTGTGTCATGGTCTGTGACACACACACACACACACACACACACACACCCTTCAGTTTCTCTACAGAGCCTGAGCTCATTTAATGGGAAGGTGAATGGTGACACCTTGTGTTGAACATGTGCACTTGCATGTCCATCTCCCCTCCAGATCATCCGACACTGGAGCCCCGGCACTTCATCGATGAGAAGGTGGTGAACGAGCATCCCTCAGACTACATGTTTCTGGACTGCATCAAGTTCATCAATGAGGTGGGACAATGATCACGTTTCCACGGATACCAGTTATGCGACAACTGACTTGACACTGACTTGACACCAACTGACTTGACACCAACTTTCAGATTATGGTATTTGGAGGTTAGAATTTTTTAGTCCTATTCGCATGTACTTGTAACAGACTGTCATTTGATTGTGACTCACGTCCACTATAAGAGGATATCATCTGATCTGATTATACATGTCAGCATCACGAGACAAAGATCAGATTACTTCACATGTCCTCGTGACCATCCGTGGTTACATGGTCAGCAGTGTTTTGATTTTAAAGTCATTGTAAAAATGAGAGACGGAGGTGAATGGCTGACCAGGGGGGAAATTTGGTTTCAGCCAATTAATAGAAAGTTCATTTAACAAAATCTATGCTATATTAAATCTACGATATCTTAAGGAAAATGTTTGACATTTTATATCACTGACAGTCTTTTCCAACAGGAAGCTGAAGTTTGTGCCACTTCGTAAACTGCTTATCCTTCCACATCAAAGTCCATTGAGAAAATCAGCATTTTTAGCCTGCAGGGACACAGTAGCTGCTGGTCTACTGCTGTCTTTTTTGGTACCTTTGTGTCACTGAGGTAAACCTGAACAAAGGATTTCAAACACCAAAGTCACTTTACTGACGAAGGCAGCAGTGGATCAACAACTCCTGTGTGCTGTGACGTAAAATCACTGATTTTCTCTCAGTAAACTTTGGTGTGCGAGACGCATTAAATTTTCCTGTTTTAGCATCTGTGTCTCAAGGTCTTGATGCAGGGGGCGCTCATAGTGCAATCAGAGTGTGCCTTCGTCATACACATCAGGCTTTTCCTGTTGTTTATCCTGAAGTTTTTAGTTTTGTTTGTCATTTCCAGTGCTGTCAAGAGTAATTTTGTGTGTATACAGTATATGTTAGATGTTCTAAATGGTGGAGCTTGAGCTCAGCGTCACCGCCTAACGTGGTTCCGCTCGGGAAGAGGAAGGCAGAGGGGGAAAAGGTAAATGGGGTTCTGTCGGTGGAGAGCCGGAGCAGGAACCCTGTGCTTTGTTTTTTTGGTTTTGGAGGAAAAGGAGGGGAGGGAAGTGGGGGAGGGCGTTGGTGGAGCAGCTACATCCTTTTCCTCCTTCCCTCTCAGACACGCCACCTCCTCCTCCTCCTCCTGTTTGACCTCTCTCTCCTCCTCACATTGATAGAAGGATGCTGCTGCTGCTGCTGCTGTTGTGTGTCCCTGCGTCTCCTCATCATTCCTTACTGGGTTTTATTTTTAACATGTAGTCACATTACACACCATTTTTTCCTTTTACATTGTTGACTTTAATGTGTTCTATTGGTGTAACTGTTTCGGTCAAGTGAGAGAAAATACATTTTCTAGCTAAATGTCCTGCAGTTGTAGCTTCTCTCTGTGTGAGGACTGTGACGTGTATTTACATCATCTCAATCTCTGGAAATAAGAATTTATTTTGGGGACTTTTTGTAATCTAAAAGTTACCGGGAAAATTAGGTAGAGATTTATTAATAATGTAAACGTTTTTATCTGATGTATTTGTGCACACTCTGGCATTCACAGCAGCAGAACACATACAGAGTAGGTGTACAAAATAAACTCGACTCTTGCGTGCTTCGTAATTTTCCCTCGGCCAATTATTAATTAATGCAGAAAAATCAATAATTGAAGATTTTTAAAAAAAAATCTTAGCAGGCTTTTATTTTTTGCCCATGCTTGCTGTGCTGCCATGGAATAGTCTCATAGTTAAAGTGATAGCGCCCCCTACATTGAAAACTAGCCTGAGGATGGCTACTAGTAGCGGCACAAGGAAATACTTCATTTAGCCATTTAACAAAGGGCTCACCTAGAAAACTCTATGGCATTTTAAAAGTCCAGTGTGTAAGAATTAGTGACATCTAGTGGTCAAACTGCAGATTTTAACAAAGGAAGGGACTCCCCTGCTCACCCCTCCCTTGCTCAGGGAACTACGGTGGCCTTCACTGACCAGAAAACATGCAGTTCTTCTTAGCTAGCTATTGTCGGCAATACCAGTCGATAATAACATTCTACATCATATTTTGCGCACACGAACAGCATAGCAACATGTCAGTACTATGTGTACGACAGAAGTTCTATTAACCGTAAAAGCAGCAGCGTTTATAATCTAAGAATCCCATGTCGGGGTTGGCAAGGTTTGAAATCAGAGCCCAGGGGGAGTTCTCGGAAATTCCAAGCTCGTCCTAAAAATGGAACGCACCAAAAGTACATGCTAAATTTATGGTCCAAAGTCCATAGATAAAATCCATTGATTTTACATCACAGCAGACAGGACTTTATTGATCTACTGCTGTTTCATTAGTATATTAAAATGTGTTATACTTTGGTGTTTATGTTACAGGGGTAAAACTGAAAGAAGGATTTAACTTATTTAACTTAAATAAGGCAGCAGTTGAACAGCTGATCCCATTAACCTGTGAGCTAAAATCATATATTTTCTCTATGGACGTTGGTGTGGGAGAGTTAGCAGTTGTCCTTTTGAAAATGTGTGTTGTCATGATCACAGCTGCCTCTACTTTGGACACTGTGGCTCTTTGTATTCAGGTTTACTTCTTGCAATAAATCCTCCACATGACTAATAAAATACCAATATGAAAATTAGATTTTTGGGTCAAATCCATTCTTATGAACACGATACCTGAGGAACACCAGACAGGAATATCTTCAAATTGGGTGCAGATGTTCACTTGGACTCAGAGACAAACTGATTAGATTTTAACAGTCAAAGGTGACTGTGACCTCCTTGTGAATGGGAACACATGAAAAGAATCATTTCAAATGGGATACAAACATTCACTTGGACATGTGGATTACATGTTTAGATGTGGGAGGCCAAAGGTCAACAACATGGTGCCCTGTCAAAATATATTTTTGCTGTTTTTAACTTTGAAGTCACTGAAATTAACAGTTATTGAGTATTAAATTTAGGCCTAAAACTATATAGTAGGTGAGTGAAACTAAAACTGTTGTCAAAAGAGGAAACCACCTCTGGAGTTGATTCTAGTTTATCAAATTCAACATTATTTTCTTCATGGGGTCAAAAACCTGCTGCTTGTTTTTCACCTGATTGTCTTCTCTTGTTTTTGTTTCTTGTTGACTGTTGCTCAGACGAGCCTGAAAGTATTTTCCTGCGATTCTCTCTCTCTCTCACACACACATGCATAGGCCCAAGGATACTTTAACTCCTGTTCTTTTTTTAATTCACACACAAGGCTGTAGTGTGCGTGCTTGCGTGTGTGCGTCGTCCCGAACATGAGTCACTTCCTTCACCACATGCTGCTGTGAATCACTCCTTCCTCCAGGGAGTACGGTCTGTCTCCTCCCCCCTTTCCTCCCACCCATCATGCCCTTCCCCCATGTGTTCTCATGTGAGGCCCTGGAAAATGTCTTGAGCTGGAGTGTGTGTGTGTGTGTGTGTGTGTGTGGGAGGGTGGGGGTTTCAGGGGGTGAGAGGGAGGGGGGCTGCGGGGGAGGCTGGTGTATGGGGGATGGAAAAAGGAGAGGGTTGTTAGATTGATGCCCCGGGGTCTGGGTTTGGGTTCCACTGCCTCTTGGGAGAAAATGGTGGGAAAACAGTCTGACGTCCTGCCTCAGTCATTCATTCATTCATAAGAGTATAAACTCGTACATTTGTTTTTTTTTTTAATGTGTGTCACTTCTTACAGTGTTTGTCCATCAGTCTGTGCATGAATACGCTCGCTGCTGATTCCACCCTTTTGTTATAGGTGGTGTTGATTATGACAGGAAGTAGAGTCAACCATGTAACCATGTCAACCATGTAAACATCATCTTCTTTCTGTGACACGAAACTAAGGCTTTATCCACAATGCAAGTGAACCTTCACGATACCGTCTTTTCCATTCTGTGAACATGTCTTTGTTTCAATAAATGTTCTGTAGTACATTAAATCCTCCCTAAAATGACTTTGAACACTGAAGTATATATGTCAGGCCTGTAGGTGGTGCTGTAACACTGCAACAGAAATACACCTAAAACAGAGAAGAAGACCTAGAACAGAAAAGAAGCATACGCATAAAGGTTCTGCGATATGTATAAACTCCAAACACAAGAAGACAATGACACAGATGGGCTATGACCACGTACGCACGAAAATATTGGCACGATATCGGTATCGTTCAATATTGGCTTTAAGTTGTATTATTGGATATGGGCAAGATCCACCAATGTAAGTAAACAGTTGTCTGGAAAAAGCTGCTACCTCCTCGCCTACTACTACTGCTCCATCTGCTGTGACATGATTTTGCAAAAATATTATGTTAATTTCGCTACAGAAGAGACTTACTGACCCCTGCTGTTGGGTGCAGGGAAAAATGTGTATATACTATGGCTCAAGCACTCCCGATATATTGGAATATGGGATATTGGCACAAAGTCCAATAAATATTGTGCGTCCCTAGCTATGACGTCAACATTTTCTCAAAGTTGTGTACTAGTTGTATACACAAAACACTGATTCAGTGTGAATAAAAACCTGATAAAAAACGTCGGTGCATTCTCCTAAACTCGGCAGTGACGAGTCAGTGATGCAGATGCAGAATCTGCTGTGTCTGGTTCTGAAAAATGCCAAAAAATGGGCTGAGAGCTGAGTGAGGGAGAGTGGGGATCAATGCAGGGGCTGTGGCCTGGTTGTGAAATATGACCCCATGCTAAGGTTGTGTGAGGTGACACACAAGACGAGTCTCTTTGTCGCTCACACTGCACTTAAGGCAGTGGAGAGAGAAAGATGAAGGAGCAACAGCGCCAGCGTTTGTAAAAGACGGAGGAGTCTGAGACAATGAGCCTTGCGGTGGTTGCATAAGAGGCTGACAAAAAGTGTGAACTAATGAATCGGGCGTGGACTAAGAAAGCCAATGGCAAAATTTGAATGCAGTAGCTGGTGTTTGACAAGAGAAAAAACAGTTGTTTATGGGTTTATTTACACTGTAAAAGGCAAGAAACCTCGGCATGAGTCCACTGGGTTGAGCCTCGGTCTATTGCACTGGTTGAAAGAGAGTCATGTGATCATAGATAGTGTACGTGTGTAGTAACATAATTCGCCACGGTCCTACTTTTAAGAAGCAAAAGTCACGTTGACAAAGGAATGTGTGATCTCTCTGCTTACATTGTAGACACAAATGCACATATGTCATTCTTTATATCCACATATGAATGAGGACCTGAATCTGATCTGATGAAATCTGAATCCATATGTTTTTTTTTTCCTGCTCACACTGTCATGAGTCATATCTGATTTGTGCCACATGAGTGAAAATGTTCATAATTGGGTCACTTGCAAACAGTGGTTATAGTAATAGAAAAAAAAGCATTGGTAGTTGCAGCTTTAAAAGGATAAGTCAGGCTTTTTTAGTGAGGTTGTATGAGGTAAGGGCGCACAGTCAGCTGACTGAGGTGACACAAGGGAAAACAACAAGACAGTGAAGTTTGTGTGGCTTTGTCAACCTCTTACTCTCCCCCACTAGACTCCATAGAGAAAATGAGTTATTTTTACATCACAGCAATCTTGTTGATCCACTGTTGCCTCCATAAGTCCTTGTTAGTAAGTGTTATTTTGTAATTTCAGTGTTTGAAATCCTTCCTTCTCATTTACATCAGTGACTCAAACTTACCAGAGCAGGCAGCAGCGGATGAGCAAATCCTGTTTCCCTGCAAGCTAAAACTGCTGATTCTCTCCATGGAATTTGGTGTAGGGGAGTAAACCGTTCAATTTGTGAACATGGAAGGCTGCTGATCAGCGAGAGAGAAAGTCAAGCTGGTGTAGATTTTACTTAAGCTTCTGCTGTGATTAAAGTGGCTAAAATCGGTCTTCCTTTTGTCCCTCCTGGAAGCCATGTTTTCACTGAGACTGAGCCTTTGTGTCTGGGGCTGGTTCTCGGCGCATTGCTGCTCATGTTTGCTCTGCTGATGTAGCACATTTGTACTGAAAGATTAATATTACGCCTTTTTAATTAGTGTGGATTAATGCCACCTCACGTCACTCACTGTCCCTCTTTGACCTCTGCAGATGAAGACGGGTCCGTTTGCCGAACACTCCAACCAGCTGTGGAACATCAGCGCAGTTCCGATCTGGTCTAAAGTAAACCAGGGCCTGATCCGAATGTACAAAGCTGAGGTACACCTTCATCTCTCCACCTGTAACTAACCCTAACATGCTAATCTGAGATGCTAACTATTGTTCCTGCATCACACATCATTTAGCATTATCAAAGTGAATTTGTTAGCATGTAGGTTTTAGTGTTTAGTCAGGATGCGCACGGTATTATCACCACAATATTGATATTGGCAGATATTGGCTTTAAAATGTATTATCGGCTATCGGCAAATGCACCAAAATTAGCCAATATGACAAACCCTCTACAAATGTAGTTTTTTTTTTAAGTTTGTTTATTTTGTGCACTGAAGAAAATGTATCTCTACATCTGCTGCTACATGAGTGTGAATTTCACTCAATCGGTAATCGTTATCGACCCAAGCACTCCTGATATATCGGCATATCAGATATCGGCAAAAAGTCCAATTTTGTGCATCCATAGTGTTTAGCTCAAATCGTGTCTGCTACAACTTGGAAGTCTGATATATCTGATTTGAAGTGTACAATATGTAACGATTGCAAATAGGTAAAGATACAAGACATGTTTTGACACAGTTTATGCGGAATTATCTTTATTATATGCCCTTTTTTAAAATAAATTAATTTTAAATTTAATTTTCAAAACAAACAAATCTGAATTATGTTACATTTATTTAATGTTTAACTGTTAACTGTGTGCTCTTTAATGGGTGCAGTCATTGTTGTGTGACACCAGCTGCTTCTCTGTAGAAGGAGTCGAGTATTTTTTTTCCCTCCCTGATTCTATAAGCAGGAACTCTGACTTGGAGCGGCAGTGTTCCATTTCATTTTATTCAGAAAAGAAGGTCAGAACTTTCCAGATCCCAAGTTGTCTGAAACACAGCATTAGCACAACCACACAGAGCTGTTAAAATGGCCGCCCACTCACTTTTCCCTTATAAATCACTACGATTGTTGTATTTTATGGTTCTGAATTGAAACATTAAGTATTTTTTTCCTTAACTGGGCTTTTAACTTTTTAATTTTGCGCCTAAATAAGAAAATATACATATATACTGTATTAGTAATTAGAAAACAAAACTTAGCTGTTTCACTTCACTTTAATTATGGAAACCGTTACTTACCGTGGAAACCGTACTTGGTTACATGACATTTTAGAAATTGGGTTAGTGCTGAGCGCCAGCTGTGACAAACAGCCAAACACCCGAGCGGACTGGGAGCGAGGCAGGAAAGGGTTAAGCAAGGCAAGAGAGAATGGAATTGTGTGTGAGGTGGTTAGGGGGGTGGGGTTACGGGGGGATGTCTAAGCTCGTTCTTTCCCCGCCTGCATGCCCACATCCTGTGTTTTCCAGAGCAGCCTGTGAGTCTTCCCAAAGAGCTGAGGGGCCAAGCTGTCTGCCTGCCCTCCCTCCCTCCCCCTCCCTCCCTCTCTCCCTCCCTCCCTCCCTCTCTCTTTTTGCTGTTCCCTACATTAAATCCTCCCTCCCTCTCTCTCTCTCTGTGTCCCGACCTTCCTCTGAGCCTGGAGCAACCATCAGCAGACTCACATTCCTCTCTCCCTTTCCTGGCCCCACTCAGGGGTTTGAGGCACTGAGCAAGAGCAAACGCCGTCCGCCGCTCTCTCTCTGTCCGAGAGCAGACGATTGTTCTGAGCGTCTGAAAAGACAAAAATCCGTTAAGTGAAACAGCCATCAGTGGATTTGACATTTATTCCGTTGTACAACCCCAATTCTAAAAAAAATTGGAACAGAGGAAACAAAAAACTGGAAAAGTAAATGGCACAAATGAGAAACAACTGTAGGAGCATTTGACAACTAACTAGGTTAATTCGCAATGGGTCAGTAACATGAATGGGTATAATAGGAGTGTTTTAGAGAGGCAGGGCCTCCCAGATGTAAAGATGGGCAGAGGTTCCCCAGTCTGAGACAAACTGCATCTAAAAATTATGAAACGTGTTCAGAAAAATATTTCCTCAACTTAAAACTGCAAAGACTTTGAAGATGCCACCATCTGCAGTGTATAATATCAAAAGATTCAGAAAATCAGGAACCACAAGACACAAGGCCGAAGGTCCATTTGGATGCTCGTGTTCTTCGGGCCCCAAGGCAGCACTGCATTAAAAACAGGTGTGATTC
This sequence comes from Brachirus orientalis, assembly GCA_016785285.1. Classification (NCBI taxonomy): domain Eukaryota; kingdom Metazoa; phylum Chordata; class Actinopteri; order Pleuronectiformes; family Soleidae; genus Brachirus; species Brachirus orientalis. The sequence continues at coordinate 2,508,480 of JAFBJR010000086.1, forward strand.
TCTACTGGAAATCTCTGCATGGGCTCAGGAACACTTTCAGAAATCACTGTCTGTGAACACAGTTCACTGTGCAATCCACAAATATGTTGACGGTGTATCATATGAAGAAGAAGAAGCCATATGTGAACGCGATCTAGAAACGCAGTCGTCTTCTCTGGACCAAAGCTTATTTAAAATGGTCTGAGGCAAAATGGAAAACTGTTCTGTGTGAATCAAAATTTGAAATTCTTTTTAGAAACCATGGACATTGTGTCCTGCAGACTAGAGAGGAGAGGGACCATCCAGCTTGTTATCAGTGGACAGTTCAGAAGCCTGCATCTCTGATGGTATGGGGTTGTGTTAGTGTCTATGTGTGGGCAGCTTACTCATCTGGAAAGGCACCATCAATGCTGAAAAGTACATAGAGGTTTTAGAGCAACAAATGCAATAAACACGAGCTTCCATAAATAACTATTACATACATTTTGAAAATACTTTTTTTCTCTTTCTCTTATTCTGAACCAAATCTTACTTAAAAGTATTTTATTTGTTTTAGAACAACAATTCATCAAAAGTCAACTTGCAATTCATCAATCTGTTTTTCTGTTAATGACGAGGCGAGTGACTCGATAAGAGAAACACATTCAGTCTTTTGTTGCTCTACTGTGTTTCTGTTTTTAATTGTTTAATTTCATGTTAATGTTGTCAATAGATTTACTCAGTTTACAAATTAAAGTTTCAGTTGTATCAAGTGCAGAATCATCTGTTTTAGGAAAACTAAATGTATTAAATATATTAAACATATATTTGTGGTTATTGATCAATACTTTCACTTATGACCTTTCATCATAATGTAAATCAGAGAGAACTACTTTTCTCCTCTAGACTCAATTTCCAGCTTTGTGGAAATCTGGCCCATGATAGAAGACTTTGACCCAATCACACACACTCAGTTGAGGAGACTTGGAAAAGATGACTCTTCAAAAACTTGATTTACCTTGTGATGAAAGGCTGTTTTGGAACAACTAGTCAATAACACCAAAAAAAGTCCTGTCTACTTAACCTTTTAACAAATAGTTTTCCTTCTGTATCACGACAAACAGTATAAAAAGGGAAAAAAATATCTCTCAGCGCTTTCAGACTCTCAGCCCAAACACCATTGGCTCCCAGTGAAGATGTAAATCAAAATAGCCCGCATATATACAGTAAAATTGTTATAAAAAGCTAAATCCCTTCTTTGAACAGCTGCATGCTGTAAACATGAATCAAACTGTGTATTTGTTGGACTATTTTCAGCGGAGGATTAGTCCACATTTGGTTCTCTGCTTTGTTTCTAAAACACTGTAGTCTGTGTGAGAAGTCGAGAAGGAACATATCCACATTAATAGGTTTTACTTTTAAAACTCAACGATGTGTTTATGTCTGATGGTGTCCACACCGAGGCTTTTGAAAATGTTATCCACACGAAAACACACGAAACTCCACTGTCAGTCACAGAAACACTAAACTGAAATTAACTCTGGTCTAATCTCTCTGCGTCTTTGGCTGTATCCACCCAGAAATGGAACAAAACCATCATTTCCACCATCATTTCAAGAAATGTCCACACGAAATCTCCAAAAACGATTGTAAATGTGGTAGTACATATGCCAGGCCTGTACGGGGCGCTGTAGTACTGTTACACAAATACACCAGAACCGGAGAAGAAAACGTTGAGCATGTGTGCTGTGGACAAACTTTTCTTAGAATGAAGCTCCAGTATACATTACAAAGTTTGCAGTCACAGAAACAGAAAGAGAATGAAGAAAGACTAAGAAAATAAATTAAAAGTTATCATAAAGTGAACAGCGAGCAAGCGCAAGAGAGACATCGTCGTTTTCCAAAAGTATTGTATTGGTTGTCAACACAAAAAGGCAGTGGTAGTGTTTAAAACATTTAAAGTACATTTAAAGGTACATTTAAAGTTCTCATTTCACTTAAATCATGGTTGAAACTGTAAATGGATAAATCCTACTTGAATAAATCTTTATTTGTGCTCTGCGCATTTTTTTTCCCTCCGAATTCTTTAACCCATTAAAATGCCCCGCACATCTGACACCAGTTTAAATTGTCATATTCAGGATGAGTTTCCATTTTTTTTAAAAAAACAAAAAATGTTTTTATTTTATTATTTTGACCTACGAAACCTAAGTTAATAAATTAGTTTTTCTTATATTTTGTGTTTTATTTTGTTCTCAGTTTCCTGGTTGCATTAAACCTGTGGACAAACTTTTCTTAAAATGAAGCTCCAGTATACATTACAAAGTTTGCAGTCACAGAAACAGAAAGAGAATGAAGAAAGACTAAGAAAATAAATTAAAAGTTATCATAAAGTGAACAGCGAGCAAGCGCAAGAGAGACATCGTCGTTTTCCAAAAGTATTGTATTGGTTGTCAACACAAAAAGGCAGTGGTAGTGTTTTGAGATTTTCCCATTCAGGGACCCGTTTCAATGCTCCCACAACGCTGTTTCCATGTGGATAAAATGCAGACCTCAACTGCTTACCACCGCCTCGCTTTTTCTACCTTTGCTTTATATTAAAATAATAAAAGAAACACACACATTTAAAAATACAGTAAATGGGTTTACTAGTAGCTTTATTCTGGAATATGAATCAATCTAATCGAATCAAGTTTCTGCTATTTGTGATTTGCCCATTGATGGAAAAACCATATTTTTTACATCTAATCAATGACTCTGTCGTTAAATATCGGTTCAGAACCAACAGCGTCTCCGCTCACAGACTTCACTTTCACTGTTCTGCCAGCACAGTATCCCAACCCCCACCCTCACACCCCCACTCCTGCTGCCCAAAAACTGGGTCCGTGTCAAACAGCACAGACTGTCTTTCTGGGCTCAACTACGGCCGTTTTAAACACAAGGTTGCGGCAAAGTTTCCCACAGGTCAAGGTTAACTCTCTGGACACAGGTCTGTGTTTTTTAACTTCATGTTTGGTCTGGTGTCTGGAAATGAAGCATTGATCAGTGAATCATATTCCATTTTTAATCGCTAAAATGAGAGGAGAAATCTAAATTTTTTTTAAAAATACACCAACATTTAGTAAAACAACTTCTTTGCATGTAACTGAGCTCAAGAGAGTTCGTACTAGTCCACAGTAGCCATGTGTGAACTCCTGAACGATGCAATCTGAGAGGCTCAACAACATGTAGCTAAGAAGTACAATCTGATTTATTCCTTAGCGTCTACAACAACTCCAGCCAATCAGAGACCAGAACGGGGGGCACATGTCACTTGTGCCCCGAAGACGACTTTCGGAAAGTTAGCAGAGCAGTTTCTGTCATGGACTTTGCTTTAACAGTTGCTATCGTTGCTAAAGCGATGGTGATATGGTGTCTGCCATTGTTGGGTGCAATCTGGGAAACTGTCTAGACCCAATTTTGAGTTGTTCCTGTGTAGCAACATGTTCCGTTTAATCACTCTGTTTTCTGACTCAACTTTCTCTTCTTGTTCCTAGTGTTTGGAGAAATTCCCTGTCATCCAGCATTTTAAATTCGGCAGCCTATTGTCCATCCAGCCGGTGAAACCATGACTCTCTCAGAGGGGAAGCTACGCTCAGTCGGAAACCAACATTTCCCATTTCCCCGGTATCCTCACGAGCAAATACGACCCTATCAACTATCCAACACATGTAGTCGCTGATGCTTAAAGCTTGACTTTACCTCAGAGTTTGGATCCTCATCAGCAGTTGGTTCAGTCAGAGTCACATGATGAAAACAAAAGAAAAACCGTGTGACTCTTTAGAAAGTCCTTTTTTAGCTCCATAGGTTATGGTTCCGTTTTTCTTTCGCAGGCCAAATAGCAGATAGCGATACATTTAAAGTTCTCATTTCACTTAAATCATGGTTGAAACTGTAAATGGATAAATCCTACTTGAATAAATCTTTATTTGTGCTCTGCGCATTTTTTTTCCCTCCGAATTCTTTAACCCATTAAAATGCCCCGCACATCTGACACCAGTTTAAATTGTCATATTCAGGATGAGTTTCCATTTTTTTTAAAAAAACAAAAAATGTTTTTATTTTATTATTTTGACCTACGAAACCTAAGTTAATAAATTAGTTTTTCTTATATTTTGTGTTTTATTTTGTTCTCAGTTTCCTGGTTGCATTAAATCCGAAATCTATATGTAGATTTTGCAGTGTGGTGCCGTCGTCGGTGGTGTGTCCGTCCGCCGCCCTTGTGTCCGTCCGTCCACCTCCAACCACAACCACGCTAGAGTCCGTCTGATCCCAAGAGAATATATGTAAGCTAAGACGTACTCTCACTGTCACAAAGGTGGTCGTGGCCTTTATTTATGGTTACAGCAAACATCCAGGAGGAATCTACTACGAGTCACACACCTTATGAGTTATCACCAGCACTTATGTGTATCATAAAATTTCAGACTCCCCATTAACAACTATCAGTTCTTAATTAACTCTAATTACATTCGTGTTTGGAAAGGAACAAACAGTCTCCTCTGTTGCATTCAATATTCTGTCACGTAGAATAATAAACCCCGGTTCAAAACAGAAATACTGATCAGTTTAGGGCCTGAGCACCGACTGGTCTATCTACTCTGATTATTCTTTTTCCATCATTTTCTATCACTTACTCTATAAGTGCACTTTTGAGGGCCTTGTCAATGTGAAAATCAGGGCCTGCCAAAATGGCGATCTGGCCGAGTTTTAGGTCAGTGTGACGTCTTTTGCTGGGAATTGTAGTTAAAAACACATTTTCACATTTTGTGTTCCCACTAGCCACGCAGCAGGCTCCTGCCCACACAGTCTCCGCCCTCATCTTCCTGTGATCTTTATGCAGGTTACCATGGCAACCGTGGTAGAGGCCAAAAGTGTGTTTGCTGTTCATCTTCTTTTTTAGCACGCCTTCAGCAACAATTATTGTTTTATTTACACGAAGCTTTCAGGGTGTGGTCTAAATTTGCTGTATTCTATGATGATAAATTATTGGTGGTCTCTCTCTAGCGCCATGCAATGGCCCTTGCAGTCGCTCATCGCTTTGTTGCGCTTTTTTTTAAATTGCTTTTCTTTTTTTAAAAGCACAATTTTACTCTTATGTTTCACTAAAAGAGCTTGGATTTTGTAGGAGCTTAGTCTGAGATGCTGGGTTCCATCAGACTCTTCTTGGATATTTTTGCTCTGGTCTAGATGCACATTGTTTTTTGTTTTTTTCCTGGAAACACTGGGGAAAAAATATTGGTGCGTATGTAGCCTCATATCTGCTTCTTCACACGACACCACTTCACTGGAGAAGTCATGTTTTATTTGTTGTGACCCGCAGATGAACCAGCACTGAGGCAGAGTGATTGTCCGATACTGTTGAATCTTTCATGAGTCAGAAAAGTTCACTGTAATCTTTGTTGTGGTGATGATGTTGTTTTTTGTTAAACATGAGGTTAAGAGGAGGAGAGGAAGACAGAATTATTTTAATTTCACAGTTCTGACACAACATGCAGCAGCAGCAGCAGCAGCAGTGGAATTCCCCGGCACATCCAGGAAGTTGGTCTACAGAACGGCGTTCCGAAGACAACTGGAGGACGACAGCTGGGTCCAATTCCAGGCGCAGCCTCTGTGGTGCGATGTCGCCAGTGAAGAGGAAGAGGCCGTGGTGCGTTCAGGTGATCCTCAACAAAGGGCCAGTCAGTGGTAAATAGATCACATGACTTGTTTTCCACCATGTACAAAGTTTAAAACACCACAGTTTCTTTCAAAACAACATATCAAACTGTTTTCGGTTCATAAACACAGATCAGAGTCATAACTTCACATATCAGTGGTAATAAACTCTGAGGTTTATCACCTTCTCTGTTTCTCATTTGGGTCTGGAAAAGTTTCACCCTGACTGAGTTCACTCTTCTTCAGTGAGGGAATGAACACGAGTGTCGGGTCTAAACTGACGAGAAAAAGGCTCAGTTTCTCAGACAAACATTTGAAAGAATGTGTGGAATGGGACAGCTGCGTCTCGTTGAGCCGCCGCGACACGTCTGGGCTTGAAACGCGGATGTCAGTTGGAGGCAGTTTCTGCAACAGGACGCAGTTACAGATTCAAAATGGAGGAAAGTAACTTGAGAAGTTCTGCTTCACCAAATATCACGTCCATATTTATTTCAATGATTAATGTAGTTACGTCTTAACATTATTTATGTATATAAACATATTTAATGTACTTGTTTCCCTCTGGAGATGTTTTTCCTTCCATTTACCATGTGACGCTTCAGTTCCACCACTGGAGGGCGCCGTTTACGAGATGAGTCCTTGTGAACGCTGCCCCCGTGTCGTATTCACGATATCGCAACCACAAAGTTTCTTGATGCTTAAAATTCACAGGTTGTGACATTTTTGATGGCAAAAAACTTTAATTTGTTTCTCGATGGCATTATTGCTGCCTGGCATCATGTCTTTCATGATTTTTTCCAAGTGAACCCCATGCCTGTCATGAAAATAAATTTGAAAATCTTATTTGAAGTTGGCATATTTTTACTTTATTTTTAAAACAATAATAAGGCTTGTTAAAAACAGTTAAGATATAATATTAATCTGATAAGTTAATTTATTTTATATACACTGCCCTGTGTGGCTTTATTATAACAGTTTGTGTTTATTATAAATAAAAAGTGACACGGCCTAATTTCCATGTGTGCAATTGAGAGTTTAATATTCAAACGGGGGCGTGTCCAGTCGCTGGGCCTGTTTGAGAGTGGGCGTGGCTTGTGTGTTCACTTGCATATTCTCTTTTGTGTTTTATAAACGTAATGCAAATTTTTAATTATGTGAATGAGCTGACTGTGGCCCGTTATTTAAATAAGACATGGTAAAATATTCTGTTAGTATGAATATAAGTACATGATCTATTTTTTTTCCAGTATGCATAAATAAGGATGTAACCTGGATTGAGTGAATTAATGTAGTACGCCTCATTAAATATGCAAATAAATGCCTTGTTTTATGTGATGCATACATTAGACAGAGGTCTTGACCTTCTGTCGCAGATAATTTCCGTTTGTCCAGTTAATTTTCAGAAGAAAAAAAAAAAAGAACCTTCTGGCAAAAAGTGTTTTTATGTAGCAGAAAATAAGACTAAACTACTTTATTCGACACCCCCTTAAAAGTTGTTGGTACGTCCCAGTGCACGCAGATGATTTTGACAATACACCACATCTAGTCTCTTTGTCCAGAAAAATGTGAAGCAACTGTGGAAGGATTTGACACCTGTACTTTCTAGATTTCCCAACAGGGGGCGACTCCACAATTTATATGCAAATAATGAGAGGGTGATTCTTTTTCTGAAATTAGTTGACCGCTAATTTCAGGTGTGAAATACAACTTGACCTCCATTTTGTACATTTGTGTCCCATTTATAGTAAAATAGACCTGAAAGCAGGGATACTTTAGGGAGGGGCTTTAAGCTCCTCCCCTCTCTTCTTCCACAGCTCCGCCTCCTTAGCCATGTGTTTCATGGTACGATCCATTTGCATCAAAAGTCAGAGCTGGGAGAGATTTCTTGTCCACGTTGACTGCTTTCCAGTCGAGAAGTTGACGAAGAAAAAAGCTTGGACGCAAAACTATCTTATCATATATAATCCAAGTGCGTCACTTTTAGGTGCCACAAGGGGGCGCCTGCATCTTTCAGGATGATTTTCTATTGATCATGGAAATGATTTTTGATTTTCACTTTAAAATGTTGCCCCCTGGAAAAAATTGTATCCTGGCAACACGCTTTTGTAACATTGTATGTTGTGACATTAGACAAAAAAAAAATGCTACTGTAATGTTATGAAAACACATGACTAAGGATACACATGTTTTTAGTGAATGTTTTAAAGGAGTGTCAAATAAGATTTTAAATCTTGAGGTTCTGAAATGACTGAATGGGGCAGCGCCCCCTTGTGGCACTTCACCATAATTTTTTTAAATCATAAAAATGTCACCATTTAAGATTCTACTCAGTTTTTGTGACAATATTTTAATGGAATACATTAGTTTTGTTTTTGTTTTTTTGTTTTGTTTTTTGTTGTTGTCGTGATTTTGTTTTTCCGAACTTTTTTTTGTAACATAGGTTGGTGCAGCACCTGGACCTGGACCTGGACCTGGTTGTCCTGGAACTGCTCTACATCAGATCCTCTTGACAGATTCTCCCTTCTCCTCCCCTGCCCTCCCCCACAGACCTCTGTAACCTGGCTGACCTGTCTGCCCCCACCCCCACCCCCACAGTACACCCCCACCACACACACACACACACACACACACACGCTCCTGCTGTCACATGTGGCCTCCCCCTCCCTCCCCCTCTGCAAACCCCCCAACACATCAACCACCTCCCCTGACAAAGCATGCCCCCCCCCCCCCCCCCCCCCCCACCCCCCCTCTCCCCTTCAGACTGCTCCCAACCACCCCCCCCCTCCGCTCTCAATAACCCTACACAACAATGCTTCTCACCCCCCTCGCTCCTCCCCCGTGTCACCCTGCCACCTGGTTTTGTCCTTTAATGTGGACCAGGTGATAAGAACACTTCTTTTTTCTTTGTAAAACCGTTTGATTTTCAATTTTCTTACAATCATATTAGAGTCATGTATCCACGTGTTATTTAACCAGTTTCTCTTTGTTTTGTCTGTTTCACATTTACAAGTAAAATATGTTTTTCTGAACTAAACAAACCTGCACACAAGTGTACTTCAAAGCAACAAAACTGGACCTTTAGAATAATCATAATCACAAACATAATGCAGGACCTGTGGTTAAAAGAACGATTCAGACGTGGTGTCAGTCTTTGTCAGTCCAGGTGGAGGAGCTGTGTCTTCACCACCAACCATTTCACGGCGTCGTTCACCATCATAGCTGGGTTTTTTTTTTAGGTGTTTTCATGTCGTTGTCTGTGAATAATCAGATGTCACTTCCTCCTCCTCCTGTGTCCCATTTCTCCACAGTTACACAACACATCGCTGTTCATGTTGCCTCATCATTTCCATTACAACCGACCCACTGTGAGTTATTATGGTCTGCAGAGCAGCAGCAGCAGCAGCAGCAGTGAAGGAGAGGAGGGAGGAGGAGGAGGTGTGTGTGTGTGTGTGTGAGGCAGGGTCAGCCTGGTGTGGCTCTCTGTGCTGCGTTCACAGCCCCGCTTATATCTTCATTCATTGATTTTAAAGAACACCACCATGTGGCACAGAGCAGAGATAACAGGACTCAGACTGTAGCTGTGAGGAGCAGGTGGTGCATCATGGGAGAACAAAAACATCCAACATTGCACCAATCAGCATTTATTTCATGTACTGTATATAAAAAGTATATAGACAATCAAATTTAACAAATATGTGATAAACCACATGAATACTACAATTAAAACACATCGGCTCTGCTTGTCTTTATAACAATTCACTATATACAGAATATTTTAAAAGTGAGAAAGACGATGACATGCTACACAGCTTTGTATACATTTATCAGAATCAGAATCAGCTTTATTGGCCAGGTAAGTTTTCACATACGAGGAATTTGACTCCGGTTTTTACAGCACTCTCTTGTACCGACACAAAGTAATAAAAATTAAAAGTGACAGTCAGTCTATATATCAGTCTATGTTATTTTTACTTTTTTTATTTAATCTGCCTAAATGTAATGATGATTTATTGATCCTAATTCTTCTTTAGTCCTATTTTCTAGTTACTGTGTTTGTTATGAACCAAAACACCAAAGTAAAGCCTTTGTCCTTAAACAACTTTGCAATAAAACTCATTTTAACTCAAAGCCATGAGGGAAAAACTGTAGGCGGATGTTTGAGTTTTTAGTGTTTTGAAATGAATATATTATTGTAATTCATGTGCTTATATTATACTGCAACAGTTCCCATAGTCTGGACATAAAAACATAAATATGCCTTTATTAATGTTAAATTATTTCCTCATGATTAAGGAACTCATTTAATCATTATTAATGACTTTTAGGACGATTGCTTATGTTAGCTATTTGGTTTTTATAAATACAAATGTGTATTCATGTATTCTTGTATACATGTATTCATCAGTTTACATTGTGTAGCTGTTGGAAGGATTATCTAAATGACTGATCTACAGAGAACAAAGTAAAAGATGCAATTTATTAATTCATGTAAAATTAACATAGACAGCTATGGTCACAATTTAGTTTTTATCTTATTTTATTGTTTGCAGCTTTTAAAATCCCGGATACACTTGCTACTTTTAGTGTGAAAGAGGCTTGACATTGAAGTGTTTCCCTTTCTGCTAAGCTCCACTATGCTAAGCTAAATGTTTGCTGGCTGTAATGTTCCTTGTCTTCTAATCTCCACCAGGAGGTAAATAAATATGTTTCCAAAACTAGGACCACCTTAATAATACAACTACACCATGTTACCAAAAAAGTTTGTCTTATTACTGTCTAATAACAAGTTAATTAGTAAATGCTACATTATGCTAAGCTAAATTGGTGTACCATTGTCACTTTCCTCTTCTAATCGCTAAGAGGAAGTAAATAACACTTTTCTACATCAACCACCTTTATAACACAATTGCACATTACCTATGTTACTAGTTAATTTACATTCATTAACGAAGCTAAGCTAAATGTTTGCTGGCTGTAACTTTGTGGTTGTCCTCTTCTAATCTGTACCAGGAAGTAAAGACTGTTCCTAAAACTATAACCACCTTCATAAGTGCACCATAGTACCAAGAAAAAGTTGCTACATGCTACACTATGCTAAGCTAATTGGCTGTACTGTTGTCCCTTTCTTCTTTTAATCTGTACCAGAAAGTAAAGAACACTTTTTCTAAAACTACAACAACCGCCTTTATAATATTACTACGCCATATTACAATAAAGTTTGTTATATTACTGTCTTATAACCAATTAATAAGACATTGATAAATGCTACATTATGCTAAGCTAAGTGGCAGTATTGTTGTCTAATGTTTTACCAGAAAATATATACATGAGTTTCCAAAACTACAACCACCTTCATAACTGCACCAAGAAAAAAATGTCTTATGAATGACTTAAAAGCAGCTATATAGTAAACTTTAGTAAATGCTACGCTATGCTAAGCTAAGTGGCTGTAACCTTGTCACTGTTTTCCTCTAATCAAATTACCCAACTCATTTATAATGTCAACGTATGAACAACAAAATGCTTTAAATAACAACAGAGTCAAACCAACAGTTCATGTTTATATTTTTTATTAAGATTATAATTTTTTTTTTTTTTTTTTTTTTTTTTTTTACAAATATTCTCTTAAACAGTTTTTACCCGGAGAGCTACAATTTATCAAACACACACACAAATAAAAAACAAAAAAACAAGGATAAGGAGAGAATATGTGGTGAACGTCATCAGAGGACTCTGTGTAGTTTGGTTCATGTCGCAGATGCACTGACGCTTTATGGCTGAGTCAGTCGTCTGTGTGTGTGTGTGTGTGTTTAACCTTTTTAAAACAAAAGGATCAATAACCATAATGATGTCACACAGAACGACCTGATGACGCGCTGCGAGCGGGAGCTGAGGCGGTGACCCCACGCGATGTGAGCTGGTACCGTGTCCCGTGACGACCCACTGATCAGAATGTGCAAAGGACCAGGTTTGTTTTTGTCTATTTGTTTGTTTTGAAGAAGAAGAAGAAGAAAACAATCAGAGACATTCAGTCACTTTCACTGTGCGTCCACTGGCGTCAGTAGAGAGCAGTGGTGTGCATCGATTTAAGGCAACGACAGTCGATCCACGTCATCGGGTTTAAGTCACAGAGTGTTTTTTTTTCTATATGGCACAAGCTCAGCCTCCTTTATCGACATTAAATCCCTCCTTTTTAAATAACCTTTTTTTTTTCTTGCAAAAATAAATGTGATTTCTCTTCCATCGCAGACGGAGGCCGGGTCCAGCTGTGACGCCTACATTTGCTCCAATCAGAGAAGAGATGTGAGTGATGTCACCAAACAACCACCGTCACATGTGATGTCATTTACTTTTTTTTTTTTTTACTTAGACTTAGAGTGCTTTAAGATGTGATGTTACATCAAACATTTTCTGACAAATGTGATTGTTTGCTGGGTAGATCTGCCGACGTATGTTTCCGCAACATTTCCAATGAGTTTAATTTAGCTTTAACCTGCCACAAAAGTTTTGTTTTTACTTAAAAAGAACTTTTCTGGAAGGTTTGAAAGAAAAAGAAAAAAAGATCGATACTGTCAGACAACATTCAGTAAATCCACAGAACGTTTACTGAAAGTTCCTCAGTGACTGTGGAACCATGAAAAAAACCTTCCTCCTCTGTCTGTGGGAACATGAATCTCAGGACGAGGTTTGGGAAAGCACAAAATTTAAACGCGCACTGCGTCAAAAAGCACTTGACCGCGGTAAATTTCCATGATCACGGTAATCGTGAATGTATGAAATTGTCAATAGTTCTTGTAAGTGACTTGGAAATGCTGCCTAGTTTACCAACATACAGTGGTAGTGATTTATTATGAAGTGCCACAAGGGGGAGCCAAAATCTTTCAAATTATTGTTCACAAAATTAGTTTTTCATGTAAAAATATGTATCTTTTGTAACATATAGCCATAACATTAACAGTATTTTGCAACATTTTGTAACGTTATTAACATATCTGGTAAACTTTTTTGTTCGTTTTTGTTACATTTGTTAATCCGAATTCTTCTGTACACAAATACAAACATTCAGAGACACAACAAATGGTACAAAATGTTGTCATGTTACAAGAACATGTTGACATTATATAACATTATTTATGTGACCAAAAATGATACAAAATGTCCCTTAAACATGTTACAAAAGATACTTTTTTTTACTTTCCATTTAGTAAAATGTGCACAAAAGCTGAAGGCTCCGCCCATTTACGAATCTTAGAAAATATATATTAAAGTACGTTTTGTTTTTTTGTTTTTTTTACAAATAATCAGCAACAATATTGTGAATCGCAACTCTTTTGTTGAGGATAATCGTGACAGGATATTGTTGTATTGTCTCGTTTCTACTCAGGACCTTGTTCCCAAAACAGCAGCAGGAGCTGGTTTCTCCAAGTGGTTCCATTCACTGGGACTCTGTGGACAAACAACCGGCCCCGGTCTCCGTCACGTAAAGTGTCTGATTAAAAAGCCACGATGGCCCGGGTCCATGCGCCCAGACTGGCCAGAGCCTGTTTGCTACAGATCTGCTCCAGGTCCGCCTGTCTGCTCAGCAGCCCCGTAAACCCCGAGCCGAAGATGGAGATCAGGTTGGAGATGTTGGAAGTGTCCGTGTAGTTTTCGCCGGAGAAGAAAGCGCAACAGTCCTCGCGTTTCGCTCTTTTCCGAGCCGCCGTGAACTCGGACGCGTCCTCCGCGTCGTTTACGCAGCAGCCGAACTCAACCTTCCGCTTTCTGGCCGGCGGAGGCGGCAGCGGCTGCGCGCCCTGTCCGCACTGGAGCGCGTCGCAGCAGCAGTCCTGGTGCAGGTAACCGTTCTCCACCGTGGTCACCACATGAGTGTCCAAGTCCAGCACGGTGGTTTTGTTGCAGTATGAACCGGGAGCCGCCTCCATGCAGCAGCTGCGGTAGTCGCACGGCTCCGGTTCTGTGTCGCCGTCCTGGAAAGGAGAGCAGCCGAGCAGGGAGCTCGCTGCCCGGACGTGCGTCGCCGCCGCCGCCGCCGCGCCTCTGTCTCCGCACGGACTCGCCTCCTCGCCGCAGCACGCAGCAGCCCGCGCCTGCTCCTGCTCCTCTCCGACCGCCTCCTCCGCATCCAGCTCCAGCGGGTCCAGCTCCTGGATCTCGTTGCAGACCGTCATCACCTCCTCATACTGCTGCATGCGGTAGATCTCCGCGTACTTCTCCTTGATGTAGACCTGCCGCGCGTTCCGCAGCACATAGGACACCAGCAGGTTCTTGTGCAGCTTGATGCCTCCTCTTTGCGTCCTGGAGTTGTGGATCTTCATCAGCGACATGGAGATCAGGCTCTGCGCGTCCACTGCGCATTCCATGGTGGTGATGGAGCCGTTCCCCCGGCCCACCCCCAGCTCCTGACCGGGAGAGGACGCTCGCCTGCCCGCTGTGAGAGTGTGTATGCTCGGGGAGAAAGGTTCCAGTGAGCTCTGTGGAGAAACATCGAAGCGCAGATCCGCCTCCCTCTGAATGTCTGCGATCATTTGCGGATGTCCTGAACCCACAATATGTATATAGTCCAGAGGAGGAGCCCGCCCACCCGACTCTCAGCCAATGAGCGGGCTGGGTTGCACTGAGTGACAGACGCGCGCTCTGGAACTATTTCCTCCAGGACCAATGAGCGTCCGGCGGTTCCACTGTTCTATTCAAATTCCAGACAAGCTGTGAAACAGGAGAGTCCACATTTCAGCTGCGTGCAGTAACACTCCGAGGGGAAAAAACAAAAAAAACAAAAAAACATGGAGGATGTCACAATCACAGAGAACTTTAAAAACAAAAGTAATAAAAACAAATATACAAATTCACTCCTGTTCTGAAAGGTAAATATTATGTCAATAACGCGATTCATGTTTGATGTTCTTATTTTATTTTTATTTACAATTATTATAAAATACACTGCAGTAGCAATAATAGATTATAATTTCTATATAAATAATTTCTAACAGAGACCTGATATTATGGTATTATCATCTTATTTCAATAGAAATAACCATGGGAAATTATATGGAACGAAAGGGAGAATTAATTTAAACATAATAACATAGTTTTTATTTTTTTATTATTTATTTTATTATGCAGTAATTAAAATACGTATTGCAAAGCTATTACCTGCATATTAGTCACATATTTTTGTGACATTATCTCCTTATTACAACTCTATTACTGTTATTACCATTGTGGTCAAGAATAAGTGGATATTATCATAAAATTACTTCCCTATTACAAAATTATTACAAACAATTAACACGTTGTTACTGTACTATAAAGTATTATATTTTCTGTTGCCTGCTGCTGAGACAAGAGCGTTTTTTTCAACGTGGAGTCGATAGTTTTGGTAGTTTATTCATTTTCTGCCCAAAACAAATCCAATAGAAAAATAAATAAATGTTACACATTGGACCTGTAAACCCTTTAAAACCCTTTAAAACCCTTTAAAATACTAAATCCTGTCAATCTCGCAAGGATAACGATGTCCCCAATTGATGATAATTTATTAAAATAATATTGATTTAAAGGCCAATGTTTTTTAATTTTACAAAAAAAAAAACCCACAGTAAATAATTTTCATTGTGTAACCCGAAATAGATTGCACTATTTTCTAATCAAACCATTTATTATCAAATTATTCCAATATGAAAACATGACTGGGATATTTTCGATCTCATGTTCGTTCCAGTTGTCGTTTGAAGTCGTAATTTCCGAGCAAGCTCACAAACCCCAGCATAGGATTCCAAGATGGCTGCCACTCGCATAACTAGTAAAAACACTTAAAAACACTTAGTTTTTATCCGTGGACATGTTGTTAACTACATTGTTTTGCATGAGCAAAATACTATCGCTAACAAAGGTTAGCCTTTGTTGTTCTGACACAATCAACTCAGAGGTGACATCCCTACCAGCTTCCAACTTCCGATATAAATGGAGAGCAACATTAGAGCAAACGCCGACGACCACTGCTGTAAAACATTTGATTTGGGCGTAATGGTTTAAAATTGGCTAATGCCGTGTCGCTATTTAATGGTTTGTGACATAGTTTGGTCTTTACACGACATTAGTTGGCTTGATATGAACAAAATATGCAGAAATTCAAACTTAACTCTAAAAAATGTAAAAACCCAGAGTCATGGAAGCAGAATGTTATAATATTATTATATATAATATATAATAAATTTATATTATTTACTTTATAAAGGGTCAGTTCGTCCAAACTACACACATGTACGCGTTTGTATTTAATCCTGCAGATAGTTTTTACATTTTAAATTTGTTGACAGTGTTTGTGAGATTCATATTTCCAGAAAATAAAGGAAAAGTTCTTTCAAACAGCAATGACTGGGAGGAGATTGAGATTGAGGAGACACAGCTGAAGAGCGATTCAGATTGACGACCACTAGGTGGTTGCTCCAAAAATCATCCCCACTGGAACCTCAGCATGCCCCGCCCCCCTGTCTCACTCTCTTAAACTCAGGCTCTGAGGTCACCTCTTCATGAGGGTGGAGCTTAAAGGCATAGTTCATGATTTTAAAAGAGTGACTGTACGAGGCACTTGTACGTAGTGATTTACCTGCAGGTGACTGAACTCTCTGTGAAACACAGTTCAACCATTCAACAGAAGCCTCTCCTAATAAAATCTGCTGCTTTACCTCACTCTGCAACAACATCAACACCAAAGTCCATAGAGAAAATCAGTGATTTTACATCATAGCACACAGGAGTTGTTGACCCACCTCTGCTTCTCTCAGTAAGATCACATGTGTTATTTTAAAACGTTGGTGTTTAAAACTCTTCATTTGGATTCATCTAAGACACAGAAACTGACCACAGAAAGGCAGCAGTAGACCAGCAGCTCCTGTGTCCCCATGGGCTAAAAATGTTGATTTTCTCTATGGACTTTGGTGCAGGAGAAAAGGCAGTTTTCAAAGTGGCACTAACTCTGGTTTCCTGTTGGAAACAGTGGCTGGTATATGATCTGCCTTTCACATTCACATTCACCCATGTTGGCTGTCACAGTCATCCTGACCAGGCTGCACAGCCTCTGGCCACACTGAGGCTCAGTGGCTCCAGGTAAGAGTGAGTAAGCGATGATCTCACCTACACGTCTGCACTTCCATTCATACTAAAATGATGCTCAGTATCTGTCTAGAGTTCCACCTGACCCCTATTTCTCTTCCATTCCAATATTCTGTCCCACCTGGGACATGAGCAGTCCACATGTAAGGTCACCAGACTTTGGGCTGCTCGTAGAACTACATATAGGGGTCATTGTGTCCCGTCACAGTCATGGAAGGAACAGCAATGTTTAATGACCAAACTCCTGGACTTTTCCTCACAAAGGCCTGATGCCACTATAGCTTGATCAGTTCAGTTTGATGTGGGGCCCCTGGGTGCCTCCCTCCTGGAGCCCATAAAATCCCTTAAAACGCCCCTGGATGTGAGAAACGGTAGATGAGTCACTGTCACTGGGAAGAAGCACGGACGGAATAGTAATTAAGTTATTGATACATGACTTGTCATTGATAGATATTTATGGATAAATGTTGCCACTAATCGCTCCACCCGACCAACTTACACCCACTTAAGGTGTGGGGACCTAAATCTGTTTCCACAGTCACATTATGGGGACTTGTTCTTCTTATGGGGACAAAACTCAAGTCCCCATAATTTAAATGACTCCATTTTAAGGTGAAGACATGTTTTAAAGTTAGGCTGAGGTTAAGGTCAGGGTTAGGGTACTAGTAATTATGGTTAAGGTTCCAGGAAATGAATGTGAGTCAATGCAATGTCCTCTGATGTCATGGAAACCTCTCTCTCTCTCTCTCTCTCTTTCTCTCTCTCACTCTCTCTCTGTGTGTGTGTGTACTTGTATTTATTACCTTTTCTGTCATAAACATTGATCTTGTCAGGACCAGTAGTCCTCATGGAGACCAAAACCTGGTCCTAATGAGGCAGAACCTCATTTGTGTGGTACTGAGTGGTCAGGATTAAGATTTGAATTGTGTTCAAAGAATAAGGTTAGGATTAAACATTATCTGGTTATTGTTCAGGCTGTTCAAATGAATGTAAGTGGATGCAGAGTCCTAAGGAGAATATCTCTCTCTCTCTCTCTCTCTCTCTCTCTCTCTCTCTCTCTCTCTGTGTGTGTGTCTCTCACTCACAGTCAGTCACAGCTGCAGTGGCCTCCTCTCAGATCCTCAGTGCAGTAACCTGTGCTGAACCTGTAGAGGCCAGTGCAGCATCAGTTTTCTGTCCTCTCTCGCTCTCTCTCTCTCTGTGTGTGTGTGTGTGATTAGTGTTTTGTTGCTGTTTCTAAATTGGGCTGTGAGGTGGGACAGAGCTGCTGCTCCTGCTCAGACTGACAGGAGGATTGTTTTCACCCTGGACGGAGCAGAGGGAACGCTGATGTGGAATCTCATGCAGCAGGATGAGAGCGGGGAGGAAGGGGGGGGGGGAGGAGGAGGAGGAGCCGGGGGGAGGAGGGAGGGGGGGGGTGAACTCTGGGTTGTAACAGGCTCTGTGAATGATGAATGAACAATGCAGAACAGGACGCACACTCTTCTTGTCTTCCATTGGGGGTAGCTGTTTGCAAAGTGGAGTGTGTTCCTGTGATGCCACCAGTCTCCTTTGATTTATCCTAAAAAATAAAAAACCCTGAGTAAAGGTGTGAGATGGAAGTGAGATTCTGGAAAGTTCCCCAAGTACAACACATACATTTGTACATGAAACACAGTGAGTCACGACAATCGCACAAATGCTATAATATAAAAGTCTTTTTTTTTTACTTTAAGTATAAATAAATAAATAAATAGAAATAAATAAATAAATAAAACTAATGAAAGCCGACAATCATGTTAGCTGCTAGCAGCTGTGGTAATCTAATAAAGAACCCATATACCTATACAGAACATATTTATGTTTAAAATATTCAATTCCTGCATGTAAACCCTCCCACATATTACAGACTGGACCTTTAATGACACCCCAAGTCAACACAAAACACCTTTTTAACTGATCTACAGTTCAGCGTTGTTTGGTTTGATACTTTATTCATGACTCTCTGACCAATCATTCGCCGGCTTTCTGTCGAGCCAAATCGAGTCGCGCTAGAACTGTATAATGTTAAAGTGCCATGTTTGTACACACAGTGCAGCGACATGTCTGTGGTGAAAAATACAGTATATAAACACAGTATTATGTGTACAGCTAATATACTTGGAAACAAATACAACAAAGGTGATTAACAGTAAAAGTATCAGTGTTTGTGTGATGACAGCCATCTTTGAATCCCATGTCAGGGATTTGGTGAAGTTTCTCCCAGTTTCCGAGTTGGAAATCCAAAGTTCCGAGTTCCGACTACAAATGGAACGCACCAAAATAAGCCAAACTAGCTGTGGCGCTAACGAAAGCCACCCTTATGTAATGGGTGAAGGTCTGAAGAAGCTTAAGCTGATTCTAATGTCTGACTTTTAAGGCGACTGAAACGCATTATTAATACACTGTTCAGCTCCCATGTCCTCCGGTCTTTATGCTAAGCTACGCTAAACTCAACAAACCTACACTGTATTTACCACAGAAAGTATACAGTTTCTGTCTTTTTATGTCATAAAATAACAAGTAATGGCAAATTAAGTGATTTTCATCAATTTTCTTATTGACGGAATATTGTTACTTCTTGATTATGAATGAAAACTGTCATACATATTCATTTTTTGGTGTTTTTTTCTATAAAGAATGTGAGTATTTTAAAGTAGAATACTGTTAGAATACTGTGTTCAGTTTCTGGGAAGGAAAGACAGTGTGTTTCTTCCCTCCCTGTGCTCTCATCACTCCTCTCATTCTTCCATTCCATTGCAGTCTCTTTCTATTTTCAGCCTCTCCTCGGTGTATGTGCTGCACCGCCCGTCCTCCCTCATCTTTTCAGCCTCACTGCTCCAATGTTACTGACAAAAACCCTCTTCCTTTTCTTCTTCTTCTTCTTCTTCTTCTTCTCTCTTTCTCTGCAGCACTGCAGCACAGTCTCAGGTGATGCTGTTTTCTCCTCATCTGTGTGTGCAGGGTCACCACCACTGTCCAGAGGCATCTGTCCATGCTGCTGCTGCTGCTGCTGCTGCTGCTGCTGCAGCATCTGTAGCCACGGTTGCCGCCTCTCTACTTCCTTCCCCTAAATTTTTTAAATGCAGAGGGGCGATTGTTCGCACAGCAGCTTTCAGAGCCAATCACATTATTCCAAAGAGGAAAGCAACGAAGCGTGAAAAGTGATGATTTATTGATGAAGAGTCTGTTTCTCCCACACACACTGAAGCTCAGGAGGAACTATGAAGTCTGATTACTTCTTCCTCTCCTGTACACGTCAAACATACCACATTCTGATGATCAGATTCTAATAATTTAGGGACGAATCCATGTTAATGATCAGCCTGAGGGTGGGGAAACAGTGTTTGAGTGACACGAACAATCACAAAAGACTGGATGACATATGTAATCATCTCTGCCCACTCCTCCTCTATAAGTCAATGATGGGTTTATTGCTCATAAGCTGCTGCCTATTACAGTAAAATCAATATTAACATCAATAGAAATGCTTCAACTGTTGGTTCATTTTCTCCCTGGCACATGGTCTCCAGCTCTGAAAGCAGATTATTGCTGCACTGAGGTGAGTATGAGCTGGAGGCTTCAACAGAAAAATGCTGCTCATTCACTTTGAATGTGGCGGCGTCACGTGTTGCTGATCTTCTCTGTGGAGCCTTTGCTTTGCTTTGCTTTGCTCTGCTTTGCTCTGCTCGTGTTGAACGAGAGAGAAGTTGAGAAATGTTAAACTTTCCCAGCTGCAGCACAAGAACCAGCCTGTCACATCATGTTGCACAAATAATCCAGCAGAGGCGCTAGACAGTGAGATTTATTTATTGGCTTTTCAAGTGGAAAGGGAACTTGGCTTGTGAACGAAGGGTTGCCAGGTCAAGTCCATGCCAGGTCAAGGTCTGAGGTACCACTGGGCAAGATACCCAATCCCCACACTTAAAGTGACCCCAGCCATGGGGGGCACATCCAGTGTACTCATAGCGTTGGTCCCAAGCCTGTATAAATGGGAGGGCTGCATCAGAAGGAGCATCCAGCATTAAAAGAAAAAATCCATGCTGCACTCCAAAAATTGATTTTCAAGAAAGTAAAATGAGCCTGCTTTTTGGGAAAATTGTATTTTTGGTCTAAAAGTAGTAAAAGTATCTTGGCAAGCAAAAAAAAAAAAAAAATCTAATTTTAAGATAAATAAAATCGAAATTTGTCTTCATGAGATATTACAACTTACTTTCAATACCAGTAAAATTAGTAACATTCACTATCACAAATTGATGTTTGCCCTGTTTTTCCTTGTTTTAAGGAAAGTGGCTGCAGATTTACAAGCTAAATTTAAATATTGTAGCCAAGCAAAATCTACTTATTCCAGTGCCAGACTCTTTTTCTTAAAACAGCATTTTAGCAACATTAATAAGTCTCACTGCAAAGCATAAAAAGTATGATTAAAAAAAAAGAGATTAAGGTTGTTACTGTACTTTAATCATTCCTGATGGTTCTTTGGTTTTTCTTTTTGACATTTATTTTATAGGAAGCAGAAGAAACAAACCAGATGACAGGACACAGATGACAGGAGTGATCACGTGGAGTCTCAGAACAGAACAAAGATTGGTTTTTACTCTGCTGGTTGAACTGGTTTGGTCTCCACCAGCTCATTTCCTGGAATTACTCTGTTCACACGGAATTCAATCCGAGCAGTGAGACTGAAACCAAAACAATGAGCTGGGAAAAAATAGGATGCTCACACTTATATGTAAGTGTCGGTGGAACATTTCTGAACGTCAAGAAGGAAAAGTTCACTTAATGGATCATTATAGTTCATGGAACAGGCTGTGATTCGGCTCACGATCTCCGTCTTTCAGCAGTGCTGTCGCTAAACACACCAAGCTCCTTTGTTAGTTATTGAGATTTTGGAAATTTTCTTGATAAATGTTGGAGATTAAGACATGTTTTCAGGATGTTTAAGTCTTCTTAACTGTATCTACAGTTTGGCATTCGGTTCGCTTTGATTCTTCAGACGTCGCGCTCATGACTCTTCCAGTGACGACACTCTCTGACCAATCAGTGGCCGGCAGTCTGTCCACGTCACATTTTAGTATCAGTTCAGCTCGACTGGAACAGGTACTGAAGAACGCACCAAGTACCAGGTACTATCCCTAATGGAAAAGCAAATAAACAAAAACAATTGGAGCCGATCCGTGCTAGAACTCTATAATGAAGAAAGCGCCATAACAGCACAATTCTAACATTTGAACGTCAATCACGTTGTGTCCAAAATGTCCTATAAACACAAGTGCCATTTGAAATCAACAACAATATCCAGTTATTGATCAGTGTAGCTTTAATATCCATGACAGCTCAATATAATTAAGCAGTATTTATGTATAATATTTAAAGAATGTCAATGTTCAATATTATTATGAACCTCACAGGAGCAATAATTGTTATTAAAAACCTACTATTATCGACCATCAAATGGTTTATTAACCCGAGGCAGAACCACGGTTATTATAAAGTGTGACACAGGTGGAACATGATGCTGGACAAAGTCGTTATTGTAACCACAGTATCAGCAGGGGGCAGCATTAATGGCCACATCAGCTCCTTTTACACCCAAACTGAAAACTCTGTAGTTTCTGGCTCATCAGCCACACCCAAATTACTCAAACTACACCAGCTCAGACTGTCTCAGCCTTCTGTGACTGGAAACTGCAGTTTGAGTTTCTCTGTAAACAGCTCATCCTCCTACACCAAAGTCCACAGGGAAAATTTTTGCATCATGCCACAGAGGAGTTCTTCACCCACTGCTGCCTCATCAGTGAGTTCAAATGTGTCCTTTTGTGACATTAATGTTTAAATTCATTTGTTCACATTTACACCAGTAGCACAAACTGAGCGATGGACCACTAACTTCTGTGTCCATATGAGCTAAAAACACAGAATTTCACTATGGGCTTTGGAACAGGAGTGTGAAACTTCAGTTTTTGGCTGGAAGAGGCTGTTTAACAGTGCGATAAAGCACTTAATAAGATCTTAAGATTTAGTAAACTTAAAGCGATGTCGATTTTTGTTTGATTAAATCAGTTTTTTTATTTCCTGGTGTCCCTGCTAATTCAGTCTGGTTCCAGGAGCTGGCTATGTGTTTGTACCTCATACAACCACAGTTCTGAAAACCTGAACTATTCCTTTAAGAGGATAATTTAAACTGGTTCAGATGAAAGTAAGAAAAGTTGCTGTATGCGTCGACTGTTGGTGTATGAAGCACAAACGCGTCAGGCTGTTGTTGGACTCATCGCTTCGTTCCCTGCTGTTAGAGAACGAGTTCTGTTCGTGATATAAAAACATGAAAGGCCCTTTCTCTGCTGCTGCTGCTGCTGCTGCTGCTGGTAGAAAGAAAATCTGTTTTCTTTCTTTCTGTCTGCGTCCCTCTGCTCTGCTCTGCTGCTCACCCGCCTCCTCCTCCTCCTCCTCCCTTCCTCCCTCCCTCCCTCCCTTTCCTCTGCTTTTGCTGGCTCTGCTTTCATTCCAGCCTCCTCCTCCTCCTCCTCCTCCTCCTCCTCCCCCCTCAGCTCCTCCAGCTCTCCGTCTTTCCTCTGGAGAATAGGGGTCATTGCACAAATGATTACTCAGACCCTGGTCGCCATGGCAATGTGGCCATGTAACGGGCGACAGGCATGGATCGAGTGCAGCACAGACGCCGATTAGTGAGCTGGCGATGGAGAGAGCAGGTTTTGCTACCTTTGTGTGGCTCTGTTTGTGCCTCCATTTCTTTTCCCCCCACAGCCGCTGTGTTTGTGTATCCAGCTAAAGGGGAGGAGGCGAGAGGGGGGAGGGAGAGAGGGGAAGAGGGAGGGAGCCCTGCAGCTTTGTTTCTACTGCTGGTCTGTTTCAGCAGCCGTTGAAAAACATTATCAAATCTATTCGCAGGACTGTAAAATAAGACTTTATGGGTTGGTGTTGTTTTGCTTTTTTAAAAAACAGTCAAGTCCACAGATGCTGTCTATTTTTAATAGGGGGACAGTTAGTGAAGTTAGGGGAACTGTCAAGGCCAGACACTATTGTGCATTCACACCAAACACAAACTGAATGGGCCACATGATGGAGTAGTGGCTTGCGCTGTTGTCTCACAGCAAGAAGGTCTCAGTTCGCCACTGAGGGCCAAGAAAACCCAGTTTTCCTCCTACAGTCCACAGTGGGTACATACTGTCAGTCTTGTTTAAAGTACCATAAAGGAAAAGTATAAAATCATACCAGAAAAATCACTTTGGTAAAAGTTACCTTTAAAATGTGGAAGTATATACACTTAAGTATCAAAAGTAATTTTCTGATATGAAACATACTTAAGTCTTAGAAGTAAAAGTATTTAAAAAAGAGTTAAAAAAGAGAATCGAATGGTAGCTCAGTCGTAGAGCAAGATGGTCAACCTTTAACTGGAAGGTTGTGGGTTTGATTCCAGGCTGTATGGATGTGTGTGTGAATGGCAAAACTGTAGTGTAATGCAGGTTTGAGTAGGAAAATACTGTGTAAATATATGAAAACAGACTGTTTACTAACTGTTTCTTCTCCTGATTTTATTTGGTAGGAGCAAGTAACGAAGCGGGAGTGGTTGTTCGTCCCTGTGATGGACTGATGACCTGTCCGGGGTGCGACCCCTGTCCAGGGTGTGACCCCGCCTTTCACCCTGTGTCAGCTGGGGTCGGCTCCGGCTCCCCGTGACTCTGCTGTGGACGATAAAACAGTAAACTGTCACAAGTGCGACCACAGGAATCAGATGTGTCACATTACTTATACTACAGTATAAACACAAGCCTTGACTACTCTCCTGGGGCTAATGCTAGCGCTAACTTAAAGTTCATTCATAGTAACATGTGAAGAGAAGAGATGAGAATGAGTTTAACCACATTTAAGAAGGTGCTAAACAGCTAGCAGCTACTGTAACTGTAACTACTGTACAGCTACTGCTGTAGAACCTGTGTGTGACATTAGCAGCTGTCACAACTACAGCTAACAACTTGGCTTTAGCAGCTACTGAAGATTTTGTTACCTTTTTTGGATTTTCAGGAAAAGTTGAAACACTTTTGTTCATCACATTTAGACACGCAGTTCTGGGGGCTGACAGAGTGTCACATACATGTCCATTGATGTCATGTTATATAGTTTACAGTGCATATTAATAGCTAATGTAGCTGCTTGCGGCTACTGTAGCCCGACATGACAGCATCACACAGTGCTGTGCTACACATCAACAGTAGCAGTTGCTATGTAAAGCTATGGTAGCTACACTCTGGTCTGGTTTTGTCTACAATGCTAGTTAGCACTCCCAAGATGAACCCCATGACACCCGCCAGGTAATATGTGTGGATGTTCTGCATTCTTTAAATCCAGCTGGTTGACTTTACTCTTGGGCCTGGGTCACGCTTTCTTCACAGAGCACCGCTAAACATTTCTGCATGCACAGGCACTCATACTAAAATGAGGGTCCTCTTCAGTCTAGGGTTCCACCCTTCAGTTCTCAATCTCACATTCCATCAGCGGCAATTTCTCGCCAGACCTTTTCTTAAACAATTTGTTCTTGTATTCTTTATGCGGATAGTTGTACATGTGTAGGAATTAGCTGACTGCCTCTCATAAATAATCAAGTTAGCATACATGGTTACCTTTGTCTTTGTTGTCTCTTTGGACCGAAACAAAAAGTGGAACTCAAATACTGTCTATCTAGTTCGTCCTTCTGTTGTCGTCTTCCTCTTTTTGTGTTTGGAGATTATTGGTCTTTGTCACTTGATATTAATTTTAATTTTCTTTCCTTAGTCATCCTGACTGTATTCATTCTATCTCTGTGTCTGTGATTATATATTGTAATGTATAAAATTTAAATAAAGTTTTATTTAAAAAAAAACTACACAGTGCACAAGCCATACACGCATGTCAACATCTTCTTCTCCAGTTTTGGTGTAATTTCCCCATTGTGGGACAATAAAGGAAATCTTATCTTATCGTATCAGTGCTACAGCACCACATACAGGTCTGGCATATGTGCTACAGCATTTTGGAGCATTTCGTGTGGATGAAGACATTTTAAAGCCACGTTTACAGAAAACCTTTTCAAAACAACAACAACAAAAGGTTGTTTACGTTTGGTCCCATTTCTGTGTGGATAGGACCTAAAGTAAAGGTCGACACGAGTCACCTCAGTCTCAAACTAACCTAACGTAGTCATGTGGTTACAATTGTAACCGTGACAATGACGTGACCAAACACAGCTAAGTTTACAGTTTAAATGAAACCGCAGTCAGAAGAGTTGAGTCTGTGGAGGAGCTTTGTTTGGTGTTGAGTGAGGACTGGTATGTTTTCGAGACACGTAGGTCATGAAAATATCCCCCCCCCCCCCCCCCCTTATGTCATTGTTCCAAACTCCCCCAAGTTATGTCATTGTTCCAAACTGTATAGAAGTGCATTGGCAAATTGGTGTATTTTCCCTTTAAGGCTGTGAACAGAGTGAAGATAGAGCGAGCAAATGATGCTCAGTGTTCCTGCAGCTTCTTCACACTCGCTATATTTGTCTGTGTGTGGTGCTGTTAGCTTTGTCCCTCAAAGAGCTTTTCTTCTCTCCCCCTCCTCCTCCCCCGCTTCTTTTTCCTAAAGAGAGAGAGAACACACAGAGAGAGAGAGAGAGAGAGAGAGAGAGAGAGGGAGGCTGGAGCCAGCAGTCTGGAACAAGCATGACAGAATTTGAATTATAGAAGCAATACAGCAGAGAGGAGAGTGTGTGTGTGTGTGTGTTCAGCTGTGGAAGCTGTTATTTCAAAGGCGTTGCTGAAAAGTAGGTTTGGAGCCTCTTCCTCTCACGCTGCTGTAACGAGGAGTAGCACGTGCGATGGCGCGTTCACACTCGCCGCAATTTTCTCTTCACATTTCACGCAATGAGATCGCGCACGCACTCAATACGCAGATTTCTTTTTAAAAGATGCAAAACTGCCGTCGTTTGTTGCGACACAAAATTTCGGCCGACTCCGAGCGTCCCGAAGTTGTGACAAAGATAGAGGGCACTTGCTCACACCACGCTAAGCTACGTGGAAAGAGAAGACGGAAAATGAGCGAGGAAGTTTGAACATCTTCCGAAAATGTGTTTTCGGCGTCGCTTGATCCGAGCTGTTGTTCATAATTTACCAACATAAAACTTTGACCAATGTTAAACGCACAACAAAGTTAGCTTAGCATTAGCCCCACAATTACTGGTGGTGTTAGCTTGCGTCACTCGCAGTGACTTGCGTGAATAACGGCCCTTGAGAGTTTCTTATTTTCAGGTCAAAATAGTATAAACGTTTTACTTTATTTTTAATTATAGCCCCAATAGAATCTGATTTTTTTTTTTTTAAAAAAGAACTAAAAAAAGAAACAAAATGAAAAACCTGTCACTTCAACCACATGTTCCACTTTATTCCAGCAGGTGGCAGTAAATTGTAAAGGAATATGGACACCACTTAATTTGACTATATATACAATTTCTGCTAAAATACAATCCAGTGGCTTAACATCCAGTTGTTGCTAAGGGTAAATTTGGACTTGGTAAGGTAATGTTAGCAATTTAAAATTAACAATATAAAAAAAATCTTACAATTGTTTTAGTAGCTGTTTCATATCAAGAAATGCCTTCATTCACACAAAACCTCCCTGAATGATTTTAAACAAGCAAGCATGATATCATTGGTTTATCAAAGTTGCGTATTAGGTTGTACATGCATTGAAAAGCCAACTGTTAGCAGCTATTAGCGGTGCAATAAAGGCTTAAGGCTTACATAACAGTGACCTCGCCCTCTAATGGTCATTCAAGAGAATACACATTTTAGACACTTCCACACTGGCTTCACTTTAAGGTCACAGAGACTCCACCCTTTTTTACCTAAAGCCTTTAGATGCAAAAAATTATCTGATCACCCAATGTGTGAACGCAGCTCATCCTGGTTGTATTGTGTATTGTGTGTGTTATGTTGTATTGTGTACTGTGTGTGTTATGTTGTATTGTGTACTGTGTGTGTTATGTTGTATAGTGTACGGCATGTGTTATGTTGTATTGTGTGTGTTATGTTGTATTGTGTGTGTTATGTTGTATCGTGTGTGTTATGTTGTATTGTGTGTGTTATGTTGTATCTTGTATTGTGTGTGTTATGTTGTATCGTGTGTGTTATGTTGTATTGTGTATCGTGTGTGTTGTGTTGTATTGTGTACCGTGTGTGTTATGTTGTATTGTGTGTGTTATGTTGTATTGTGTACCGCGTGTGTTGTGTTGTATTGTGTGTGTTATGTTGTATTGTGTATCGTGTGTGTTGTGTTGTATTGTGTGTGTTATGTTGTACCGTGTGTGTTATGTTGTATTGTGTGTGTTGTGTTGTATTGTGTACCGTGTGTGTTGTGTTGTATTGTGTGTGTTGTGTTGTATTGTGTACCGTGTGTGTTGTGTTGTATTGTGTACCGTGTGTGTTATGTTGTATTGTGTGTGTTGTGTTGTATTGTGTACCGTGTGTGTTGTGTTGTATTGTGTACTGTGTGTGTTGTGTTGTATTGTGTACCGTGTGTGTTGTGTTTGCTACGTAAACGTCAGTTGTCTTCAGTCGTTTTTCCAGCCGTTAACATTCCTCCTTATCTTTGCTGCTTCTTTCTCTGCTCTGCTTTTAATGTGTTTGCTTTCTTTCTTCCTCGTGGCAGCAGCAGCAGCAGCAGCAGCAGCAGCAGCAGCAGCAGCAGCAGCTTTCTCCTCTGTGTCACCTCCACCCCTTCCTCCTCCTCCTCCCTCTTCCCTCTTCCCTCCTCCCTCCCTCCATCTCCTGCTGCTTCCATCCTCCTTTTTCTTTTTTTTTTCTTTTTTTTTTAGCTGTGTGTTTGCAGATGAAACGGGCAGCCTGCCAGTTTTTCATATTTCTTGGCAGTAAAGTGGCTAACCAACTTCCTGGGGATGGGGGAGCGGGGGTGGGTGGTGGTGATGGGAGGGGGGGGTGCTGGGGCTTGCAAAAGGTTACATTTGCACAATGTGTCTGAAGAAGAGAGAGAGGGAGGAGAGAGAGAGGGAGAGAGAGAGAGGGAGAGAGAGAGAGGCAAATGTGTGTTGGATGTGGCGAACAGCTCCTCTGTTCTGGTGTAATGGAAAAAGCCTCTGGGGGAATATTCAGTATGCAGAGTATCATTACAGTGATGTGTGTCTCTCTCTGTTTCTGTTTTTGTCTACTATCTCTGGAATGTTCCCTCCCTCCCTCCCTGCAGCACACACACACACATGCACACGCACACACACACACACATGCACACGCACACACACACAAACACACACACACACACACCCTACCCTCTTTCTGTCTGTGTGAAACTGCTCTGTGAGGTGATAGCTTTGGAATGGGGAAAGCAGTTGAATCACAGCAGTTTGACGGGTTTGTGTGTGTGTCTGTGTGAGTTTCTTACCTCTTTAGGATCTTTTCTGTCATAAACACTGACCATGTCAGGACCAGTAGTCCTCATGGAGACCAAAACCTGGCTCCAATGAGGTAGAGCCTCGTTTCTGATGCATTGGATAAGTTTAGAACTAAGACTTGAATAGAAGCTATGGTTAGGGTTAAGGATAAGGCTTTGTTCATGCAGTGTATGAAGGAGAAAACTGTGCATACCTCTGTGTGTGTATTTATCTTTGTGAGAACCTTTTTTAACCTTGTGGGGACATTTTGTCTGGGCCCCACAACTTTAATGGGCTTTTGCAGGGTTGAGTTTTAAGTTAAGGGTTCGGGTTAAGCACTTGGTTGTGATGGTTAAGGTTAGGGTACGGTGCTAGGGAATGCATAATGACTATTATGTGTCCTCATTAAGATATTAAAACAAGTTTGTGCATGTATGTACCCAGTATTCCTTATGTAGTGGGGACCCAAATCTGTTTATACACTCACAGTGAAATCAAGTCCCCATAACGTAAATTACTACATTTTAAAGTGCAGATATGTTTTAAAGTTAGGCTGAGGTTAGGGTTAGGGTTGGGCACTAGTAATTATTGTTAAGGTTAGAGTAAGTCTACAGGAAATGAATGTAAATCAATGCATTGTCCTCTGAAGTCATTAGAAACAGTGTGTGTGTGTGTGAATCACACTGCTTTTGATTAAATATCCCCTACTGAACAACTTAAGTAGATCAGTACATGACGTTAGGAGAAAACATGTTGTCTTAGCTCGACTAAAACCAGACTTTTAAAACACATGTAAACATGTTTGTCCGACTGAAACCGTACTAAAATTAATTTCCCAAATTCTGTCTCACACACCAAGATAATGCGATTAGTCGATATACTACTGTAATGGTGCTTTTCCACTCGACTCTACTCAGTTTGGTGACCTTTTACATCAATATAGTAACTCCTTGAAGTGGGCAGGGTCGACCGCACAAAACTGCTGTGACGTTTTATATGCGATATAACACAAACTAGTGACGAGACTCAATCATTGAAATGAGAACTGAATCATTAGAATCGGTTGATTGATGAGTTCACTGAATGGTTCAGTGCTTCCTGCATGAGCGGAGCACAGACTCCGTCTGACACAGTCACTGAACTGAAATACGGCCGAACGGGTTGTGATTCGGCTCACGATCTCCGTCTTTCAGCAGTGCTGTCGCTAAATACACCAGACTCCTCTGTTAAATATTGAGATTTTAGACATTTCCTTGTTAAATGTTGGAGATTAACTGAGTTAATTTTGAGGATATTTAAATGTTTACAACTGATATACAGTCAAGCATTGTACAGTTTGATTGTTGCGTTGGGCGTTACGCTCATGACTCTTCCCTTGGTGACACTCTCTGACCAATCAGTGACCGGGTACCAGGTACTATCGCAAGTGGAAAAGCAAAAAAAAAAAAAAAGTAGAGTTGAGCTGTGCAGTACTGAGCCGTGGTGTAACTGTGTATTAGAAAAATGCCATAAGTATATGTTCAACTGGACCATGAAGTGGACTGAAGTGGCCTGTAGGTGCTCTGTGTGTGTGTGTGTTCTTGTATTTGCTGCAGTGTGAGGACCAAAAATTGTATAGACACCTACAGAGTGAGGACATTTTGACAAAGTGAGGACATTTTGGCTGGTCCTCAATTTTTTTTCACCCCTTAAAAGCACTTTTTCAGGGTTAAGACCTGGTTTTATGGTTAGGGTTAGGCATCTAGTTGTGATGGTTAAGGTTAGGGTAAGGGGCTAGAGAATGTATTTTGTCTATGAGGGTCCTCACTTTGATAGAAGGCCAAACAGTTTTGTGATTTTTTTGACATTTTGTAAGCAGAAGTTTTCAGTTCATTATCTGCATCCCGGCTCCTATTGGACGATACCAGCTGTCAATCACACACCTACATGTTGTGCTTCATCTTCTGTTGAAAAAAAAAATCAACATCATGTTCTATTGAGGAAGAGCAGAAAGAAGGGACCGTTGACTCCTCAAGAAAATGTTTACTGACCTTATAATTCAGGATATTTTTAATTCAGCAAATTTTTCCAAAGTTGCCCCCTAGTGGCTATTCAGTACATTCTTATTTCCAATTTGGCTTCAAGAGGAAACCTGAAGATTATGATGTTTTTTATATATATAGTCATGTTGGGATTGAATGATTTTTCAATTAATTGATTATTATTCAATTACTAAATTACTTGTCAACTATTAATTGATAATCAATTAATTGACTGTTGTTGTTTTTCTATCATTAAAACAAGTTTCTCTGATTTTTCAGCTTCTTACATGTGAATATTTTCTAGCTTCTTTGAATCCTTTTGGTTTGTGGACAAAAAAAAAAAAAATCATCTTTTTCAGCATTTCCAGCAATTTTTTTTTTAATTTGACATTTTATGGACCAAACAAGTACTTGATTAATCAAGAA
This sequence comes from Brachirus orientalis, assembly GCA_016785285.1. Lineage (NCBI taxonomy): Eukaryota > Metazoa > Chordata > Actinopteri > Pleuronectiformes > Soleidae > Brachirus > Brachirus orientalis. The sequence goes on from JAFBJR010000086.1 coordinate 2,540,133, forward strand.
AATAATCAACAGTTTAATCAATTATGGAAGTAATCATTGGTTGCAGCCCTGTAGTCATGTTTATAGTCTAGACTCTCATTAGAGAATAGAATAGAATAGAATAGAATAGAATAGAATAGAATAGAATAGAATAGAATAAGGATTACAAACTGTTTGTTTGCAAATCAGCAGCAGTGGAGAAAAATAGACAAAATAAAGTAAAATAATTGCAATAACAAAAATTATTACAATTATTACATCGTCTTTTATTGTTTCCTGGTAAAGCCTGAGGGCGGAAACTGAGGAACATGTGTGTGAACACGTGTAGTTTTCAACACCCAACCTTATTATGTGCATGTGTTTGTCCGTTTGAATGTGTTTTGAGTTAGTACCACTTCTAGTCCAGTTTTAGTCAGACCAACACAATAATTGTTTTTTTTCTTACGTCACGTAAATGTACAGATTGTGGTAAATGACTGTGTCACTTGATGGAAACTTTTAATTTGTCCTATGAATAACAACAACTATACAGAGAGAGACAGACAGACAGAGAGAGAGAGAGAGAGAGAGACGCTGTTTCCTTCATGGAACTTCTACATGATGTGTCTCCCTGCAAGCTCTTCCTGTGGTTTTGACGTCTCCATGTGATGCTGTTCCTGTCCGTTGCCTGGCAACAGAGGAGGGAAAATAGCTGAGGTGATGAGTGAAGGTGAGCCTGAGGGAGAGGGAGCGAGAGAAAGAGAGAAAAGAGCGTATGAGTATTTTTCCTTTCTTTTAAATTTTAGTTTAAGACATGTGTTGGTATGAATGTACATAGGCTGCCCGTACGTGTTGATGAGATACAGGTAAAATACAGACACATATGTGTGTCATGAATAAGACGTAGGTTTGATTAAGCTTGCAAATAGCGTCATATACGGACGTTACATAAACAAATAATGTCACACACTTTTAGAGAATAAGTCGCGGCTCGTGTTCATGTTTACCCTCGTGTCCAAGGAGACAGGATGTAAAGTAGTGATGGATAAATGACGAGGAGGAGAAGAGGAAGACTTGATTTAAAGGGAGAGGAACAGCAAAGGGGGAGGGAGGGAGGGACGGATCAATATCTAATTTCACTGCTGGGCTCAGTGTGGACGGTTTCCCAATAAAGACAAGTTTTAATATGTCTGTCTCTGTTTGTCTCTGTCCGCCTGTCCGTCCCATCATGTGTCCCCTGCCGAGAGTCCGTGCACTGGTGATGCAGGAGTTGAGCTTATAGGCCCCGCCCACACATCCCTCCTGACCAATCGTGGGTCAGCACCGGCTGTCAATCATAACATGTAAAGAACAGAAACCATCTTTGAGCATCAAAGGGGCGGGGCTTATTAATTACACTTCCTCCAGCCACTAGAACGATGTGATGAGTTTTAAATTGTCTGTCATTTTAGTTGATTTGTTGAATGCACCGTGACGAGTTCTGTTTCCATTACAGTATTTTGCAAAATAAAAGCGATATTCTTAAAATTTCCACAGAGTACAATTGTTACTCTAGTTTCTATTGAGGGGTGTTTTGCATATGAGCTGTAATTCCTGTAATTCTTGTAAAGTCCAGCCTTGCGAGATCCCATTTTTCTTGTAAAGACTCGACTCTGAGGAAGACGGCCTCCTTTTCCATGATTTTGGAAAAATAGTAGTCAATTTTTTTTATCTCGAATTAGATTCAGAAAAACTCTCTGCCCACATGCACCGCGCCATCTTGTCTGATGTGTCTGATGTCATGTCCGCTGCCACCAGTGATGTGTAAATGTGAAAAAAAAAAAAAAAAAAAAAAATTTCCATTACACTTTTGGGATAAACTTTTATATCGATATGTATGAAAAAAAATTTATTTTATTGATATTTGAGAGGTTTCCATCACCATTTTATTATTGCAATATTTAGGTTTAGTGCATTTCTAGGGGTAATGGAAACTCAACTAGTGCTGCAGTAACATGGAGGTGTGTTTATTCTCTACATCTCTACAGCCGTGGGAGACAATGGAGGTGAGAGGGGGAGGAGTTCACCTGTCTGAAATATTTATGAGGAAACGTAGCAACGCTACTGTGGTTCCCTTCTCTGTCTCTGCCCTTATCTACACGTGTGAGTGTGTGTGTGCCTGCTATTCCTTATGTTGTGGGGACCTAAATCTGTTTACACAGTCATACAGTAGTAAATGACTCCATTTTAAGGTGAAGACATGTTTTAAAGTTAGGCTGAGGTTAAGTTTAGGTTAAGGTTATGGTCAGGGTTAGGGTTAGGCCGCTAGTAATTATGGTTAAGGTTAGAGTAAGTCTCCAGGAAATGAATGGAAGTCAATGTAATGTCCTCTGAAGTCATGGAAACCAGTGTGTGTGTGTGTGTGTGTGTAGTCACAGCGTGTGTGTCTTTTGAATCGTTTTCGGTTGCATCTCAGAAATTTCCCACCATGGACATTAAAGTGCATTCCATTTGTACTCTGAGGTCATAATTTCACAATTACAAGCACAGAGTGTAGATTATGAAAGTAAATTGTCTTTTGGTTGTCAAATAAACTCCCGTTTTGAAGCCTCGCTCACGATTTGACTGGAGTTAAGACAGTTTTGGCAAATTTGGAAATTCCCAGGCTCCTGGTGGATGATTCCAGCTGTCACTCACACCAATTTATTATCTGTTTTCCCTCTTGACGGGAAGAGAATTTAAAAAGTTGACATTACGTTCTGTTGAAGGACACTGGAGGCTGACTGCTACTTCCAACCTATTTCCTATTTCACTTTTCAAATCCAAACATCAGTCAGTACGTTTACATGAACAGGTTTAATACATGATTAGGTTTAATCGACCTAAGGCTGTAGTCCGACTAAGACAGGCAAGTCTGAGTGTAGGAGAAAACAGATTCATTGGCCGTGTATGCCTGACTCCGTCTCCGTAGGTGGCGCTGTATCTCTCTATGAGCTAGTGTGTATTGAATCAGTTTCCTGTAGACCTTTACATCACAGAAAAACAAACAGCAGATTGTGCTGGGGTTCTGCATGTGTTGGACGTGCTGTGATACAAATTGGACCAAGCATGGCTCTTGTGTTTGCTGTGCGTGAAGAAAAGTACTGCACCTTACACGTCATCTCCTTCTACTTCCAGATCAAAGAGTGGGAAGAAAATATTGGTGCATGTGCAGAACGTCAAGTCTGACTCCAGCCTGTTAGTCCGACTAAGACTCCACTTACTTTCCCTGGCTGTAGTTGCTAGGGAGTACAATAATCACTCCAAACTACAGCTTTATATCTTGCACTGCATGTGCTGCTCTTACTCGAAAAACTTTCAAAAACGTAATGTTTTTCTTATACATATTTTTTATAATTAATCTATCTGCAGGAAACTGACGTTTGTGTGTTTCCCACACCAAAGTCCAGACAGAAAATGTGAAATTTTACATCACATCACGCAGGAGCTGTTGATCCACTGTTGCCTCCACCAAAAAGTTCAGATGTATTATTTTTGCGACTTCGGCATGTGGCGTCTTTCCGTCACGTTTACTTCAGTGGCACAAAGTGAACCGACGACGCAAGAAGCAAACCAGCAGCTCCTGCGTCCCCGTGAGCTAAAAGCGTGGGTTTTTTTCGATAGAGTTTGGTGTGGGGAAAGTGTTTTGCTTATAAACAAACAAAATATACCCATGTTTCCGTATCGTCTCCTTCCTACGTGCAGCCGGCAGCGTGCTCAAGTCAGGAATGAACGGAATAAAGAAGTCCTCTGGAGGAACTGATGATGCTGAGCTGCCACTTTATTTGGCACTAAAGCTCCCCCCACTGGTCAATGAAGGTAATGACATTCAGCCATCACATTTATCGCGGGCTCTTTCTGAAATAATAACTTCAGTTCAGTGTGAGGTTTTGTTGTTGTTATTCTCCTTATGGCCCCTAACATTTGCTTTTGTTTGTTTTACAATACATCACACGATGATAACTAACCATTTTAACCACTTCATATATGCATTGTATTTATTTTTTTAAAACTGGTAAACATGCAAATGTATTGATGATTTGTGTGTTTGTTGTGCCCTCCTCCATCCAATCACCTTTAACGTTTGTTTTTATTAATAATCAACCAAAATTAAGTACATTAAACGTCAGTTTATAATGCGTCCAGTCTTCTCTCAGTGACTTACAGGATCTGGAGGATTGTTCTTATACCACACTGCCCTCCTGTGGTCTGTTTACGGAACTGCAGCTAAAATCTCAGCTGCTTTTCGTTATGGAGCCTCTTTCTTTGTGCAAACATAATGAGATAATGAGATAAATTGTGTTTTCTGTTGTGAATATCTACCAGGACCGAAGAAAATGACTATTACTAAATCAATAGGTTGTTACTTGATGATTAATTAAGGAAACCCAGTGGCAGAAAACAACAGACATGATCTGTAAGTTATCAATATTTAATCACATGAGACACATTTCTAAAAATAATGCATGTTTTTTGTGTGTGTGTGTGAACAGAACAGAAAAGTGTCAGCTCCACTGAGGACAATGAGGTGTTCACATGCTCAGTATTTCAGCAGACTGGGGTCAGTTTATGTTTATTCTGGGATATGAAGAGAAAGAGTTGACTGTTTTCTTCCAAAATTCTTTTTTTTTTTTTTTTTTTTTTTTTCATTTGTGTGCATTTAAACTTATATTTTTCTTATTATGTCAAGTACTTTTGGTTAATTCATTGCAGAAATTTGGTTTTAAACATTATGATAAAAGTCCTTTAAATTTTTCCAATTAGTTAAATTAGTTTCCAGCACTACACATTCCTGAAATAAATGAATTTTAATCATTTATATTGTTATGTGCTACCTCTATTTCATATCATTACTTGATTTTCTAGGTTGGATTAATTATAAAATTTTCATCTTGTAAAGCACTTTGTACCTTTTATTATATATATTCCCTTTCTTCTTCTTCCTCTTTTGCTAATTATTAAATGTGTTATTATTATTAGTTATTATAAGTAGTGGTAGTAGTTTAAGTGAAGTAACAGTGATGTATAAATTAGAATTATAATCACATTGAAATAATGTAATAATTATAATAAATATAATAATCAATTTGTTCTATAAACTATATATATATGTATATATATACATATATATATAGTATATTTGTGAAGTCATGAATTTCCTCCGTGAGTTGAGCGGAGGTGAGCAGCTGTGACTAACCAGCAGGGGGAGCTGTTGTCGCCGCCACCAAATAAGGAAATGACGTCGTCCGTGTCTTAAATTGGAAAGTGACGCATTGACCGGCGGACACCGGAGACCGGGGCCGATGAGGAGACGTCGGTGACACGAGACCAGGTCAGTGTGCTGGAAAAGTTCAGTTTCACTCAGATTTTTAAAAGAAAATTTATATAAAATAAAGTTATTGTTTCAAACGAAGCTCTCCGCTGCTAACTAGCTAGCTGCAAGTCCTGCTACAGGGGCCTCGTGAACTCGGGCAACAACGACGTAAGCGTCACAGGAAACAACAAATACGTGCAAATAAAATAGATTTAAACAGCATTAAACGTATTAAATACGTTTAATGCTGTTTGAATAAATGTGTTATTAGTAGCCGAGGCTGAATATTTATTTAGCTGCAGTTAACGTATTAACTGCAGCTAACGTTTTTTTTTAAAATATAGCCTGTGGATATATTTTAATCATTATTAATCATTAACTATTCTGATAATCAATAAACAGGTTTCTCTGATTTTTCAGCTTCTTAAATGTGAGGGGTTTTGTCTGTTTTCTTTGCTCATTATAACAAATAAATTATTAAAACTCAATCTTTTTTTTTGGCTTGTGAACAAAACAAGAAATTTGAAAACAACATAATTTCCGTGTTTGGTAAACACCGATCACCATTTTCTGGATTAATCGAGATTATAACGAATTGTGAAAACAATCGTGAGTTGCAGCCCTGTTTTTACATGCTGTATATCAAAGTCTGGCAGCTGAATGATGTTTAACTTTAACTGAGAAGATGAATACCTGAGCTCCTCAGTTAGTAACTGTCATGTGGGTGTAATTGTATTTATAAATACATGGGTGTGTGTGTGTGTGTTCTTGTGTTCTTGCTGCAGAGTGAGGACCAAAAATCGTATTAACGCCTACAAAGTGAGGACATTTTGACAAAGTGAGGACATGTTGGCTGGTCCTCACTTTTTTCCACCCCTTAAAAGGGCTTTTTCAGGGTTAAGACCTGGTTTAGGGTTAGAATTGGGTTTAAGTTAGGGTTAAGGTTAGGCATCTAGTTGTGATGGTGAGGGTAAGGGGCTAGAGAATGCATTATGTCTATGAGGGTCCTCACTTTGATAGAAGGCCAAACATGTGTGTGTGTGTGTGTGAGACCTGGTCCTAAAATGGTCAGTGACAGCTGAACTGCTGCCAACTGAAGACACATGTTCCTCGCTCTTACTGTGTTTGTGAGAGGCACGCACACATTCACACACATAAAACACTGTTTTAGTGTGAAGTTATATATCTTATATGTATCTTTCTTCAATTACACTGTTGCTTTCAAATAAAAATGCAGTTATCTTTAAAAGAAAGTATGATACACAATATTAGAAACTAGTCATATCTTTAAAATCTCATTAGTGCTTTTAGTAGTAATTTATATTTTCACAGTATCTCATGTGTATATCACAAAACAAATCATGATTGTAAATTATGTCACAAAAATATTTATTTAAATTAAAATTTTCAGTCCTGGGGGCCCACGGTTGGTGTAGTGGTTAGCACCCTTGCCCTTGCAGCAAGAGGTCCCGGGCTCACAACCCCGCAAGGAGCCTGCATGCTCCCCGCGTGGGCCCCCACCGGGCACCCCCGCAGCCCAAAAACATGCACATTTGTGGCCCCTTGATGGGCTGGCAACCTGTCCAGGGTGTACCCTGCCCCCGCCCCATGTCAGCTGAAGCTAGGCACCAGCACCCCCCATGAACCTCAGTGGATAAAGCAGTAGAAAGTGAGTGAGTGAGTGTTCAGTCCTGGTACAATATGTTTATTTGAAAAAGAAAAACTAAAAGAAAAGAATCCAAAAAGAAAGTAACAACTTTGTTAGTTTTATTCCTGCCAGTTCAGATTTATTGTTTAAACTGAGACTTTTATTTTTGAAAATGTGCGTTTCAGTGTCTCGTTTCTTCTGGACTCTGACAGGATGGGTGACATCGTACAGAATGAGGCGAGCTTCTACTCCAACGCCGAGGGTTACTGGAAGGAGGTTCCCGCCACAGTGGATGGGATGTTGGGAGGCTACGGCACCATCTCCACCGTTGACCTCAATGGATCCAAAGCATTTCTGCACAAGTTCCTCGGAGTAAGGAATCCAGTTATGTCCTGATTCCCACCACTCGTTTCTACTTGATGTCAGTAAATCTACTCCGAGATACAGAGGAGGTCATTCACGTTTATGCTAGGGATGAGCCGATACTGGTCATTGCACAGATTTAATTCAATTCACAAATCTATATATCGAATGCAGAGTGTAAAAAAATGTAATTATAAATCTGTAAGAGCATTTTAGCTGAGTCATGTTGTGGGCTGTTTATTTCTTCTTTATGGAAGAACAATGTTTGTTACTCAGTTGTTGGATTATGTCTTTGAAATGGCACAAATGTGGTGTTCACAGCTTCATAGTTTGGTCTAAAATGACGGTAGCGATAAATATTGGTAATGGACATGAAAAAGTGATGTTGTGATGTGATATGACACTATTTTAATTTAAATTACTAAAAAAAATGATTAACAGTTAATTGAATTGGCAGAAAGCCATCACCTCAGGTGGTCATCAGTGGCATTACAGCCAACTGTCGGCTTGGTGTTGTTTCCGGGCCTGAAGGGGAACTAAAGAACCGTAAAATGTAAAACTAAAATAAAGTTTATAGCCATATTTGTCGGCTTAGTATTGATTGAATAGTATTTGTACAGTACATTGATTCCACTGAGGGGAGAATGGAGAGATCGTGAACTGGGTAAAACAATAAACCATATGTCCAATTCGTTGTTTAAATTCAAGTGCAGTTACGCATTTAATTTTCACCTTTAGCACAGCTGAATCAATAGATAATCGCAGTCTAGTTTCTGTTCACTAGTTTCTGGTCAACACAGTATAATTTCTACTCCCTGTGGAAAAACCGTTAGCTTTCCCTTTCATGCACTTGCTGCTCATTTATCTAAATGCTTTCCTGTACTAAACATCCAACAACGTTTGTAGTAAGATGATCAGTTCTTGTGCTGTGTTTAGTGACACACAGCTTTGATTCAGTCATGATCTCCTCCTGTTTGTTTGTCTCTGAAGGAAGGCGAGGGGAAGACCGGCAGGGGTTGTGCCCTGGACTGCGGCGCCGGCATCGGCAGGATCACCAAACGTCTGCTGCTGCCGCTCTTCAGAACCGTGGACCTGGTGGACGTGACGCAGGAGTTCCTGGACAAAGCCAAGTCGTACCTGGGAGAGGAGGGCAAGAGGGTGGGGCACTACTTCTGCTGCGGCCTGCAGGACTTTGTTCCAGAGAGCGGGCGCTACGACGTCATCTGGATCCAGTGGGTCATTGGTGAGTCTGTGACCTGAGGCGGGACCAGATGTCAAACCATCGAGATACAACTGAAGATCTAACGTTTCCTTGTCCCCTCAGGTCACCTGACAGACGAGCACCTGGTGGAGTTCCTGCGGCGCTGCCAGAAAGCGCTGCGGCCAAACGGCCTCATCGTCATCAAGGACAACGTGTCGTACGAGGGCGTGGTCCCAGATGAGGTGGACAGCAGCGTCTGCCGGGACCTGGCGATAGTTCGCAGTCTTGTTGCCAAGGCTGGCCTTCACATCATACACGAGGAGCAACAAAAGAACTTCCCTAAAGAGATTTTCCAGGTTCACACGCTGGCGCTCAGATAGAGGAAGCTCCTCCCACACGTGACAGGAAAAGGCGCAATTCAGATGTGGAAACAGCGTTTTCTCTCAAGTCGGCGGTTTCTTTGTGATGTTTCTGGAATGACGTGCGTGCGAAGTGTGTGCGTTATCGCCAGTCACATGACTTCTCTCCATGTTAAGATGGACAAATTCACGATTCTCAGGTCAGAGGTCATTTTCAGCAACAGTTCTGCAGCAGATTTTAAAGGGACAGTTTGGGTTTTTCCCCCAGTGTGGTTTTATGAGGTACTGACAGAGTCATTGTATTTAAGAACTGCACACTCCCAGGCCAAAACCCATAGAAAAAGATCGTTTATTTTAAAACACGGGAGGCTGATCCGATGCTGTGAGATCAAATGTGGTTTCTTTGTGACCTCAGTGTTTGTAATCATCAGTTTTGATTTACCTCGGTGACACAAACTCATCAAGTGCAGCAGCAGTAGACCAGCGGCCCATTTCCCAGTGAACTAAACACACTGATATTCTCTACGGACTTTGGTGTAGAAGAGTGACCAGATAACATATCCATGTTTCCTGATTTAAAAAAAAAAAGAAAGGAAAAGCCGTCTTACAGTGAGATGAAGCAGTGATTATATTATGAGGTTATCCTAGACTTAAGCAGAGTAGATTTTATTGATGAGCTGTTTTTAAGTGGCTAAAATTTTTCACTCGTTCACAGCCATGATTTCACTGAGCAAATACTCACCACTATGTTTAAGTATCTCTTACAGCCACACTTCAAACATTTTGAACTTTCCCTTTAGCAAAAAATGGTTACCCCCCCCCCCCCCCCCCCCCCCCCCCCCCCCCCAGGGAAATGTTAATTTAACAAAGAGCCACTCAGGAAGTGACTTATCATGTTTAGATTTAGTTTATTGACATTGGTCCACTTTACACGTGTCAAAATTCAATGTTTACAACTTCTTCAGACGTGATGCATCTTATTTAAATCATACATAACATTTCAGTTTTTACATGGCAGAGTCTGGAAAGTGAAAACCAACAACATAAACTGCATAAATGTCCTTTAATATAGACATTTGTCGTGTGTAAAGGCAGTGAAACGTCTACAGCGTCGTTGATGGAAATGTGTGAAAATGATCATATTTATATGGTTTTTAAGGTCAAAATCACACTTTGCCACAAATGCATTTGAAATACAATCTGTTAAATAAAAAAAAGGTTATATATAATTTATTTGCTGATCATATGTTCTGCTTCTTTCTTTGAAACATCAAGAATCTGTGTCACTGTGGCGGGTGAGGGTCGGTCACATGATCACGACCACGTCTCACTCTGCAGTCGTCCTGCTTTCTCCATAGCTGCGAACATCTGTTCGGAGTCCTCAGTGGACATACGTCCCTGCTGTTGGAACACGTCCTTCAAAGCGTCGCACACACTGGCCGGCATCTGTTTAGCGTTTCTGTGTAGAAACGGAACACGCACAATTAGCAGAGGTGAGACACACAAATGGAAACGCTTAAGTATAGTTATATTGATTATGTGTTGTGCTGATCATTGCTTCTCTGTTGAATATTATAATGTTGACATATGATAATTTCTTTTAAAAAATGGTTAGCATTACTTTACTAAAATTTAAATAATGGCAGCATAATTGTGAGTAAATCAAAAATAATTTTTCTGTTGTATAATGGTGAAAGATTGTGAATGACTCACTCTCCCACACCAACGTCCATTTAGAAAATCAGCGTTTTTAGCTCTTGAGGACACATGAGCTGCTGGTCTACTGCTGCCTCATTTGATTTGTATCACTGAGGTAAACTAAACAAAGGATTTCAAACACCAAAGTAAATAAATAACACCTTTGAATTTACTGATGGAGGCAGCAGTGGATCAACAACCCCTGTGTGCTGTGATGTAAAATCGCAGATTTTTTTCTATGGACTTGGTGTGGGAGAGTAAGTGGTTCGCAAAGTGACACAAATTTCAGTTTCCTGTAGGGAAAATATGGTCTAACAGTGAGATAAAGCTCCAAACATACTCCGAAGATAGTGTTGAGTCAAGTCGACATAGATTTTTATAGGCTAGTCCTCTGCACAGGGGGAAACTCTCAGTCACTGTCAAGTCTACCTCATACAACCACATGTGCTGTGAGAGCTGACACTCACCCAGCAATGTAAAAACATGCGTGTTTATTGGTGATTAAGTCCCACAGGAGCTCGCCGTTCTCTGTCACGCGGTGCTGCACGTAAACCTTTTCCTCCTGAGGACACAAACGACCGCGTCACAATTCGACAACATGACTCAGAAACAGTAGCTGAGATTGTGACCATGTTCAAATGAATCAACGCAGTGTCCGAGGAGAAATAGCTGCACAGACGTGTGTGTGTGTGTGTGTGTGTGTGTGTGGGACCTGATCCCGTGAGAAGGCAGTGAAGAGCTTCAGGTGTCCCGCCTCCACCATCGTCTCCCACTCTGACCTGAAGTAAAAATCTTTGGACTCAGAGCGGCAGCCGAAGAACAGGATGTTCTCTAAAGAGAGAGGATGAGGAGGAGTCTTACAGAGTCACAGCTGTCACATGACACGAGCTGATGAGGAAGAGGAGCGGTTAAAGACCTCACCTGTTTTTCCCTCTGATCTCCTCTCCTGCAACGCCGACCTGAACGGTGCAACACCAGTCCCAGGTCCGACCATGATCACGGGCGTGTCCGTGTCTGTGGGGAACCTCAGACTTCCCTTCTTCACCCACAGAGGGACACACACCTCCCCTGCAGTGGCATCACATGTCAGAGTGTGCATCAACAGAGAAAAGCATCAACAGATCATTAATGCGTGAGAGAAAACTGATCCTGACTCTTAGAATCATGTAATTTCTCTATTGTGTGTGAGGTGAGTGATGTGAGAAGAGTTGGAAAACCTTGTGCAGGGTCCAGAGAGGCCAACCAGGTGGAGCAGAGACCTCGTCTCGGTTTGTACAACTTGGTTTTGTAGCGAACAATGGCGACAAGAATTTGAAGCCTGTTGGGGTGAGCCTGTGTGGAGACACAGCAAATCGAGTTGAGGACAAGCTGGACTAAAAGTGTGTCTCCAGCAGGATTCTTATGGGTGTTTGAAATCCTTGAAATCCTCCAGTTTTACTGTTGAATTTTCAAAGTTTAAAAAAATGCTTGAATTTTGGATAAACTGCTTGAAATTGCTGGTCAACAAAGAGCACACTTTTTAAATAACTTGGAGAACTTGCTATTATGAACACAAAGTTGACTGTCATGTTACACCATCTCTTAAAAAGGGGAAATATTAATTTCGATTAGGTAATGTATGACTTCATACAGATATGTTCTTTATCAAAGCTGTAAGGTGAATGTGACCATGGAAAAGATGTTTGAACATCCACAGGTGACTCTACAGGAGGATTTACCTTGAGAGATGAGGCGATGGAGAAGGAGCGAGGTTGGATCTCAGGAAAAAGGTCCAGGAGATGGTCCACTTTGATTTCTGCTGTCGTGTGAGGGAAATCCGCCAAAACCTGCAACCGAGGCAGGTGTCACACTCTCGGTAAGGACTTCAAAACACAGTTTTTTTAAGATTAAAAAAAAAAATACTACTCCTGTTAATGGCCACAAAAGACACAAAACAATCATGAGATAATTCTCTGCTGTCACCTCCAGTGCTGTGCGTCGCGGCTGGTTGCAGTAGCTGTGCAGGTCAGTCTGACCCTCCGCTGAGCTGAACTCCACCAGTTTATCCCGCTCCAGCTCATCGGTGGCGAAGGTCGACAACAGCTCGAAGAAGGAACGTCGAGGAACAGCAGCGATGTCCAAGTAGGTCTCCACCAGGTGGCGCACAGTGCAGGGCTGAACAAGCCTGGCAGGAACTGAGAAGATGATGTGTGATGTCAAAGGTCTGGAGTCAGTTTTTCAAGAAATCAAGTTTGGACGAATGTTACGCAGCACACAACGTTATTATAATTATATTAGTCACATGAGGTTGAACTGTCATTTCTCACAGCACCCTCTGCTGGACCACATTTTAATTACCTCAGACTGTCCGAAGCACTTCAAAGGTTGTATTTTTTTTAAAATTTGAACAGGTTTTTTAAAGTTTGTGTTTGAAATTTCAGAGAAACTTCTGCTGCATGCACCCTCATCAGATCTGTGAGCTCATGTAGAAAATAAAAGCTCTGGTTAATTCACAGCAAGGACTGGATGTTCTGTTGTGAACATGAACAAAAATTCCTCTCTGCAGTTCATGTGTAAAAGTGGCTTTATGTTCTGCCTAATTAGGACCAGGTTTTGGTCTCCTGGTCCTGACGAGGTCAGTGTTTCTGACAGAAAAGGTCCTAAAGAGGTAACAAATACAAACACAGCTACCTGCAGTGTTGTCTGTGGCTCTGAGTGTAAATGTCGCCTCTGGATTTAATCTCAGCAGTTGGCAGAATTGTTGAACGTCTTCAGGTGTGTTACACGGACGCATCATCACCACGTCACCAGCACCAAACCTACACAACAGCATCATCACACATAATGACAGCTCAAGCCTTTACAACATCAATAACTGAAGGAGGAAGACAAAAATCCTGTATATGTGTTAGTACCTCATACATCCAAAAAAAAACCCCCTCAACTCTCTCTTCAACTGTGATTTTCACTTACTCAATCCTGGATCCGCTGATGTCAAACTCTATGAGCCTCACATCCTGGAAATGTGACGCGTCTGTCACTCTCCTGTTCGACACCAGTCTGGCAGGAAAGGGATGAGCCTGAGAGGGAACAGTTTGTTCAGTGGAACTCCTCCGCCTGTCGTCCGCCTCCTCCTTCGCATCATCCAGGAAGTGGAACGTGTACGTCGGCGGGAGTCTGGAACGTAAAAACTCAAACTCAAAAAAAAAAAAAAAAGGAACTAAGAATGAAAAGATGCTTGGTTTTATAAATGAAAATGGAAACTCACGGTTCATCCTCCCTCAGTGGAGTCACAGAAGCCAAAGTCGGATACAAGGCAAACAACTTCTCCCACAGTGATGTGAGCCACGGGTCAATCACAGCATCTGCCCTGTTTCAAACACATGACCATGAACATACGACGTACGGACAAAAAACAAAAAACCCGTCCACTTGTGGTTCAGGAACCATCAGTGCTTCTTACCCAAGGTCATGCTGGTCATCTGCCAGTCCAGCAGGCAGCAGTGGACTGGCCCCCAGCTGCAGCAGCCGCTTATGGAGCTTCTTAGCCACAAAGTTGAACCTTTAAATCAAACAGTCGACTCTCTTTATTAAAAGGATAGTCAAAGTTTTTAAATTTGGTGCCTAAATGGTGCTTTATTTCAGGTAACACTCTTCTGAGTGCTCAATTGCTGAGAAGCAGGCACAAGCTCAAAAAACTGATTTTAGCCATTTGACTAATCTAATCTAGGAAACTGAAGTTTGTAAAACCGTAACTCTCCCACACCAAACTCCATAGAGTTGGTCTACTGCTGCCTGGTTTGTTAAGTTTGTGTCACTGAGGTGAAAGTGTTTCAAACTCCATAGTGCCAAAAAAAACATTTGAAATGACTGATGGTGGCAGCAGGGGATTGACAACTTCTGTATGCTGTGATATAAATTAGCAGATTTTCTCAATGGGCTTTGGAGGAGTTTACAAAGTCTGTCACAAACTTCAGTTTCCTTGTTGAAAAAGACTGTCTAGCAGTGAGATACAGCAGTAACAATGTTTTTAAAATGTCTCAGATTTAAGGTGATGTAGATTTAACTGGGTGAGCCTTTTGATAAGTGGCTACTTATATTTTTTCCTGGTGTTCCTGCTAGTAATCTTTGATTCACTGAGCATTTCCCTGCCAGTTTTCATGCAGATTCTCAGTACTGGGGGGTGCTCAAAGCACACGGTTGAAGGACTGACTTTGGATACGACGAGTCCCCAAGGCCCAGCACAGCACAGTCCAGGCGACTGAGAGATCCAGCAGGTAAAGATTTCTTGAAGAGAAACCTCCAGAAGTTCTTGAATTACACACAGAAAACAAAACAAAACAGGACTTAATGGTACATTTATGGGACACAAAAAACTACCAGCTCATTGCACTTGTTGTCTTTGTTATGGTGCCCACATGTTGTTTATTTTCACCTTCATGTTGTCTGGTGGGTCTCCTTGACCGGTGGTGGCACAAACAAAAACCACCAGAGACTCTGAGATCAGGTTTGCCTGTCCAACAAGAAGAAACACACATGAAGGACACATCGTCATCTCCTGGTTGGAGCTTTCAGCTTCTCGATTATTTATTCAATAACTCACCACATTGTAATTGTCCAGAGGCAACACTTGAACCTGCAGCCACTTCCTCTTTGCCTGCCTTCCAATCCTCTGGGCCGTGTCCTGAGCCGTGCCAGTCTGACTCCCGTACAGAACCAGAAGAGTGGGCTCCGACATTATGACTGAAGTAAAATTAAATATATAGATAACAGTCATACCTACTGTACCTTTAATGTAGTTTTCAACATCCACCACACACTGGTCTAGGGCTGCAACAAAAACTTGTTTTCAATTTCAATTAATCTGTGCTAAATTAATTTTCTCGAATAATCGATAAGTTGTTTGGTCCATAAATGTCAGAAAATGTTGATCAGTCTCTCCCAAAACTCCAAATGATCATGTGCTCAAATGTCTTGTTTTGTACCCCAACCAAGAATGAATCAGCTTTAATGATTTCTTATATATATGTAAAGTAAAGAAACAAGAAAAATCGGGTCTTAATCATAATGAACGATTAATGTAGTAATCCATTAATAACTGCAGTCCTTATGTGGTCTCAGACAGTGTGTGTGTTGTCTTAATCTTGTAGTACACAAGTTATTCATATAAACCCTTTAAATACAGGTCACTTGTTAGAGAAAAGGTTTACATTATCGGTTTATCTGACGATTATTTTGATGATTATTCAGTTACCTGAATAAATAAAATATAATATAATGTTGATTAGTGTCTCTCAAACCTAAAAAGTTTAATAATCTCCAATGTCTTTTTTTGTCCAAAACAACATGATTTCTTTGTTATTTTAAGTAATTAATGTATCATAATCTAGTTTATACTTAAGGTCACACATACACTTCATGTGAATAAAATTAATCACTAATTATAACAATAATTTAAACCTATCAATATCCTTAACATTACTTGTTTGCTGTTAAAACATCTTGAGGAAAACGAGTGCCAGTCGCTGTCGTAACTCATCTGGCGACACTGCTAACAGGCTAACATGCTAACTAGTCTGGAACTACTGTCGAGAATGAATTGTACTTATTTGTAAAGTACAAATAATTAACAAAATAAAGATCTAACTAACGAGCAAAAATGACACGCACCGTTACTCTTCTCTCATCGTCAGTCAGAATCTGTCACGGTTAAAATACACAGCAGGGGAAACCGTCCTGTCACAAGTCACGCTTTACGGCAACCCCTTTCCCACTTGTGATTGGTCTGTGTGCTGATGCTGCGTTCATGGACATACACGGAAAATCGGAATTTTGACACTAAACTTGAAAATACAATGATGGAATAAGGAAAGTCGATAATTGTGCACACGACAATCGTTCACATCAGAACAACATTGCGGCAAGTGATAATTTTTTTTCAATCTTTTTTTTCTTAAAGCCTCATTGATTGTGTCCAAGACAAACCAGACCCCCAACCCGAACCCTTGTCCACTTAAGTAGCTTTTTATTTTGACTCATGTCACCTGAACCAGGAAGCGGTTTGTCAAACACTCTAAGAAATGACAGTAAATAGTGTATGATAATTTAGTTACTGGCCCGTGTAATAGAACGATATATTTTATTTGAAGAAGAATAGAGCATTTTTCCCTTAAGCATATCTCCTTAAACGACAATCTGATGACCAAATATAAGAATGAAAACAAAGATGTTCAAATGAACTGAAATGGGGGAATAAAGTGTCTCCTAAACTCAGTATGAGAACAGCAGTCAAGTTCATGCCTGTTATTTTTTACAGTGTAGAGCAGGAAGGCCTGTGCTGAAGAAGTGAAAGTAAAAGTATCTCTTTTTTTTGTTAATCGCAGACACACTCACTCACACCTAGACTGATTGTACTTGTTTTATTTCAGATTTATCCTTGTCTTCGTCTTCTGTCCTAATATGCTCCACAGTTTAAAGCCCAGTGAGCCACAGGCTGGAGGATTCTGCTTTGAGAACAGCCGCAGGTGAGGAAACACCTCAAGGCTCAAGACTGTGCTCAGGAATAAAAGTCATACAGGGTCTTAATGCAGTGTTTTCAAATAGTTACTGTTGACCTTCAGTGTGTGACTGTTAATAGCAGAGAGATCAGGCAGGAGACTTCAATCTGATGCTCCATCATGCTTTTCAGAAACACTGTGTTGGAGTCCGGCCTGCCAGAACTTGGCTACAAAGCTCCTAGTGCTAGAAAAACAGGGACCACCATTGTTGGGATTGTTTTCAAGGTGAGGTTCTGCCGTCGGGCTTGAATTGCGGACATGGTGGACAGATGTGGTTGGAATGTTCTCCCTGCTCTTCTTCCCTCAGGATGGAGTGATTCTGGGAGCAGACACCAGGGCCACGGATGACATGGTGGTGGTCGACAAAAACTGCATGAAGATTCACTACATTGCTCCAAATATCTAGTGAGTAGAAGGAGGGTAGACGTGTCACTAAGTGTCTTTCCAAGATCACATTTTCAGTGTAGACATTAAGGAAAAGCACTTGTTTAATTCAGTAATATCAGTGAGAAAGAATTAGCAACATCTAGTGGTGAGACTGTTGAGTGCAACAAACAGAAGACACTTCTATTTACCAATCCCTTTCCTAAGCTTTTTGTTGGGAACTGCGGTGGCCTTTGCATACCAGAAAGGATGTGAACACTATTTTATTACTCTAGACCAGGGGTGTCAAACATACGGCCCACAGGCCAGAACCGGCCCACCAGAGCGTCCAATGGCGAATTTGTGAATCTAGTCATGATGTGGAATGCTACATTTTTCAGTTCCAGATACCTGTGACTAAACGCTTTTTGTCTTTTTTAGATCCAAGGGATCTGTAACTTGTAATTTACACGTGTAAATGGTAAATTTAGGCATAATATTGTTGAAATTGCAATTTTTTCCTCACAAAATTTCAGGTTCATAATATACCTTGTAAAAAGATACTTAATTAAATTTAAAACTAAGGGGAAAAAATTGTTCATGTTGTTTATAGTTTATTATGTTATTATTTTACTGGTCCGGCACACTTTAGATCAAATTGTGCTGTATGTGGCCCCTGAAGTAAAATGAGTTTGACACCCCGCTCTAGAATCTATATTAAAAGTAGATGTAGTCATCCAGTTTCCTCATTGAGGCTAATCAGGAAGTAAATGTTTACTGAATAGCCACAAGATGGCGACTCAGTAGGTTTCAGGAAGAACAGGTTGAATGGAAATCTATGAGAAAATAAGCTTCTAGTTGTCACTTGGTTTTTGAGGTCCATAAACATTTTCCTGAGGAGTTAATGGTCTAAATCATTAATTTCAGCTCTTCATTAATAGAATATAGTTTCAATTTTGTACATAATTGGATACCAGTGTGGTTGACAGCTGGTATTGTCCAAAAACCTCAAGTTGGCGCTGGACAAATCATGAATCTTGAAGCTTCAAAACAGGAGTTCAGGTTGTTAAGGGTGACGTCACGGCCTGTTTCTACTCGTTTGCCTCTCCTATTGGTTTTTTCCCATTTCCTCTGCTGTATGCCATCCACATAAACCCAAAGCTTGAACCCACATGTGGATGGGTTTATGTGGATAAGATGGCAGCCCTGTTAAAATGAGCCTGTTTTTAGAGTACAGTACATACAAAAGGCTTATTCTACAACAACCTTTTTTATTTTAAAGTAATTACACACATGTATAAACATACTTATGGGTAATAAATTCAATTTCTGTCAATAAAACATTTAAGACCACAATATCTTAAGAAATTGTTGTTATCCGACAGGGAACACACCGCCGTCCCTTTAAAAATCCCTGGTTCCAGGTGTTTTTGTCAAAAACCTAAACTAGGTTACATTAATAATTAACTCATTGTGAGACAATACTGTGGAAGTTTAGAACAAAGCCACAGTGTTTAGTTGTGTTCATGAAGCTCGTTGTCTCCTCCTGTAGCTGCTGCGGCGCTGGCGTAGCTGCAGATGCCGACATCACCACACAGATCATGGCTTCCAACGTGGAACTGCACATGCTCAATACTGGGCGGCCCCCGCTTGTTGCCATGGTAACCCGGCAGCTGAAACAGATGCTGTTCAGGTTAGTTGTCTGTGCTGTTGATTGAATGTGGCATCCTTCTATGAGGGTGAGGTAAATCCCATCATCAACTCTGACAACGTGTTTGTGTGGTTCCTCAGGTACCAGGGTCACATTGGTTCATCTCTGATAGTCGGAGGAGTCGATGTGACTGGAGCTCATCTGTACAGCGTTTACCCACACGGCTCCTATGACAAGCTGCCGTACCTCGCTTTAGGTACGAGTCTGTGCAATCACTTCACTCTTCACTGAGTCAGAACCACGCTTTAGAAGAATCAACCAGAAACTGACTCTGCAGATGTTTCCTGGTGCTTTTGTTTTCGCCGGTTTCAGGTTCTGGAGCTGCAGCTGCCATCTCTGTGTTGGAGGACAGATTCAAACCAAACATGGAGGTGAGTCTGACCGTGTCCTTTCCTAACATTAGTTTAAAAATAAAATTCATTGTAAAGCCAAAGTGGCCACTGTAACTGGAACACAGGGGGGAAATTCTGCTGTGAAAATATTTAACAATTACACACAAAACTTACAAGTAAGCAAAAGAAGAAAATATTGAATCATCTGTATAGAAACAGAAGAAACGATGAATAAATACAAGAACACAGAAAAAGTAGTGCTGTTTATTCTTTTTCCTGTTTTCTTTTCCCTGCTGCTTTCACAATCACTAAACTGCAATGTCAAAAAAACCCTTGCAAGGAACTTAAAAATACATATCATATCACATATCACGACAGTGACGTGGTTCACAAGTACAGTATTTGAGGCATAATTCTCCCCTTCCTTCCTTCCTTCCTTCCTTTCATAGAAGCTCTTTATAAAATTTCAAACTAAACACAAGGAATTAAATTTTCATACCACAAAATAAACAAGACAATAGAAAGAGACATTGTACATCAGTGATTCTGGGTCAGGACCCACAGATCAGTCGTGGAAGATTTAGATCTTTTATTGAAGAGTAATATGTATATGTTTTAAATAAAATTAATTAATTAATTATTTACCATTAATTGGTCAGTTACCAAATGAATTAACTGTTCTGATAACTGATTTGGTCAGTACATCTCTCTCTTTCAGCTTGAGGAGGCAAAGCAACTTGCACGAGACGCCATCGCTGCAGGGATTTTCTGTGACCTGGGCTCCGGCAGCAACGTGGACTTGTGCGTCATCACCGAGGCTGGAGTGGAGCAGCTTCGAGGATACGACATGCCCACGGTCAAGGGGAAGCGGTGAGCCGTCATACACATGCACACACCCGAGAAACAGGATGTGTCCTCCAGCTCTTTGGTCTTCAATATTATGTTGAAACCTCAGACGGTACTGTGTTGGTCTTGAATTTGCAGAATTGTGCTTGGAAACTTATTGAAAAGTCCTTGAATTAATTATCTGTATCTGCTTACCCCTTATGGGTGAAAAGTGGACAGTGAGACCAGCCGCTATTTTGAGCGTTTTTTTACCTTTAAATTCTTAATTATGACATATAATTTATGCTTAGTTTATATAATAAGATGGGTATTTTTTGTTTTTCAGGGAGGGGCAGTACCGGTACAAACCGGGCACCACAGCCGTTCTGACCAAAACTGTGACCCCACTCTCTCTGGAAGTGGTCAACCAGTCTGTCCAGGTCATGGACACAGAATGAAAGAACAAGTGTGACAAAACACCAGTCCATGTTTCGTAATGGCTTATTGTAATGTAATTGTAATGCATCACTGGTTGTATCAGTAGTTTTGTAGTAAAAGCTCTTGTTTTTTAAAGTGTCAGAGTCTGCAGCTTATTTGTTGATCAACCATGGCACATTTGAGAAGACACCAGTGTGACTGACAGTTGGTTTCATCCAATAGAAGAGTGTTTTCATGACATCTGTGAATTTCCATTTACCAAAACTGTCATGGCGATGGTCAAATCATGAATCTTAAGGCTTCAAAAGCAGAACTTCATATTTCAAGCTGAAGTTGAGAAGGGCGTCCCCTAAAGAGCAGCTGAAAAACACCAGCATATTTTTTTTTGGAACTCCACCATTTATTTATAGTTAGTTACTGTTTTTTTTAATCTATTAATTTAAAAAAAGAATCCATTAAATCTGTTAATTTAAAAAACAAACAAACATTGGACTAAAGCAAATGTTATTCACTGTGTAGGGTGAGTTTTTGAAACAACAGAAATAATTTAAAAGTTGTAATATCTAACAAAGTCAAAAGCGAAGGGAATAAATTCAAAAAAATAGCACTACATTAATATATGAGGAAAGGCTTGCTTTTAATGTCTGTATTTATTTTAATTTCAAAACGCTCAAATCAGATCAGACAGCAATATTTTGATGGATGAAACCAAACCGGAAAATGTCATTATAACTGTTAGCTTGACACCAGTATGGTACTAGCTGGTACTAGGTTCTAGCTGACACAAAATTCAAAATTTACATGCAGTGACGACGAATATGTTACCTGTGAAAATGATGCTTAACAAATAATGTAGACACGTTGATGATTTATGGGGTTTGTCTATATGTGTATTTTATTCTGAAGGGTCGAGACCGGATGTACTGGGAATGGCGACGCTTATTAAGCTCGCAGAGAATCAGAAAAAAGGTAAACAGCTTCGGAGTAAAATTCAAAATTAAACATTTAAACTTAGTTAGAGGCTGGAGTTGTCAATAACAAAGCTACAGTATCTACGACCATTAATTGACAAGGTAAGACATCAAAGTAACCCGTTTTTTATTACCTGCTAGGCTAATTTAGCTAACAATAAATGTTAGAATTACAGTAGTTACAGTAGTTGGAAAATATAAAATATTACTATTTGTATAACTAGTAATAGTAACTAGTAATAAATGTGTTGGTCTACAACTTTCTCTTCCCGCCCATGTTGTTGTTTTATGTTAAACTTGTTGAATCAGCACATACTCAAGATGGCGCCCGCACAGAATCTGCACCTGTGATAATTTCTGACTTATAGTTTTTATCACTTTTTATCACCTCACAGAAATATTCATAATGCATAGCAAGCGTAATATACACTAATTTGTTATGTAGTCTATTTATAAATCCTCAAATAAGAGTAAATTACATGGATAATGTATTGTGTGAAAATTTAAAGCACAATAAAAAGATAGGAATCATAAAAGAACTATTAATTCATCAGTAAATTGCTCATGAATGGACATAAACTACTAATATAAGTAGTTTATACTTTTTATATAAACAGCTTTATTTAAAAGTGTGATTTATATAATTTTAGGTTTTACTTATAGAAATATTGCTCATTGTTCATGATACTACCTAACAGTCATATTTAGTATTATATAGACTAGCTACTAGTGGAGGGGTTTGTGAGCCAGTTCTTATTATAATTTGATATTAAGGAGCAGGCCACATAAAATCGAGTGGGGGGTTGCATGTGGCCTGTGGGCCACGAGTTTGAGACCTCTGGTCTGAAGTGTTGTTATGTTGTAGTTCAGCATGCAGACCAATGGTGCAGCGTCACATGATCCAACCATGAACCAGAGTTTGTCACACCCTGATGAAAGTCAGGTGGATGAAGATTTCAAGTTAGCGGCGGAGCTCTGTCTGGAGAGGTTTGGCTCCAGTGACCAGAGAGGTATCTTCATGTATGTAAATATATCATCAACAGTTATGTTAAAGTTATGATGATGTAATCATTGCCCTTTTTTGCTAAAAACAGAGGTTGATTTTCCCTCCTGCTTCACCGGGGCTGAGAGGGCATACATTCATCGAATGGCTCAGTCTTTAGGTTACGTTTCTAAGAGCAAAGAGTAAGTTCTTTCAACAGCTGTTCAATGTATATTTTACAATTAATTGATGAATTCATAATAATAATAATTCCCCTTTGGGTTATTTGTTCAGCGGTGTGACTTTGATTTACAGACCCAAGATGACAAGAGAAAAACATTTCTCTCTTTCTTTTTCAGGAAAGGACACAAACGCTTCCTCACTGTTTGGAAGAGGGAGAGTGGAGGCAAATTTCTGACTTCCATTCCCCTCATAATCTCCCACAAGTCTTTATATTTCATCCAGTCCCTCCTTCAGAGGTTTCCCACCAGATATAAGGAAGACATGGACATTCAGTTCAATACTGAAAGTGCCATATCTGTGCCTGTACAGACTGGTGAGTGTCAACCACCTGCGCCATGCTTCCTATTTAAAACAGTGCTGTCTTATTCCCATAAAGGCCTGCTTTTTCATGTAACATTCTTCCTTTTCCCTCAGACAACAGCCGTGACAAATTCAGACCAACCGGATTCTTACACAGCAGCCTTCCCTTGGTGCCCACAAAGAGGAATCCATCAGAACTGGACAGTTTCCGATGCTCTCTGCCAGTTTACGGATGTCAGGAGGAGATTGTTCAGCTCATCAGAACTAACAGGGTTGTGATGGTAGTGGGAGAGACCGGCTCTGGAAAAACTACACAGGTGAGCCCAGCTATCACTGGACACCTAGAGGTGGAGATTGGTTCTGAGAATCGTAGTTGATAATAGATATTAAACCCACAGATCCCTCAGTTCCTGCTGGATGATTGCCACATGAGATGTGAGACCTGCAGGATCTTCTGCACTCAGCCCAGACGCCTGGCTGTTATTTCCCTGGCAGAGAGAGTGGCAGCAGAGAGAGGAGAGATCGTGGGCCAGAGTGTGGGCTATCACATCAGACTGGAGAACAGGTCAGACACCAACCAACACAATAACTTCTTTCATGGACGAGCTACAGTAGCAGGCACATAAGGCAGAACAGAAATTTGTTTTAAATTTGGGAGATGATTCTCTTTTGAACTATTGGAGCGATTCTAAAATTAGTTATTTATGAATTATGAAATTATTTATGAAATTAGACAGTATTTTCATAAATAATTAAGCAAAGAAACCTGAAAATATTCACATTTAAGAAGCAGGAAAATTGAGCTTGTTTTAACTATTAAACTCCACTCCAAACCAAATAATCAGTTATCATAATTGTTGACATTTAATGTATTATTTGATAAATCGTTGCACTCCTAAATGAAGCATCTGCAGTATTCTATGTTGTTACACAACTTGTTGAATACTTGTTTCTATTTGCTATTTTCCTTTAAATCTGCATTGTCCAATTATTATTTATTAATTGGCCAGTTCTTAGAAACTTGATAAAATTTTTCTGTCACTAAAACTTTCTTTTTTTATGGAAAATGTTATTTGTAAAAGATTTTTTTATGTCCTGTTTCATGTATTTAATTTTTAGTTTATACATTATTTTCTACTAAAAATACTGCATGAAAATGCTGCACTGCAGTGCAGACATAAAATGTAAATTGAAGAGACAGACCATTAGTGTTGTTTAATAACTAGTAGCTGATGTTAAGCCATTTATTTTTGTTTTTTGTCATTAAACTTATGTTTTAGCAGTTTGAAGGAAAAAAATAAATCAGCTACAGTAAATATATAGGCAGAAAGAATCGGCGTCAAACATTGGTCATTTACTTAACCTTATGAAATCTATAGATAGTATATAGTATATATAAATAATATGTGAGACATTTTCAACAGGAATTTGTGTCATTTAAACCACTCACTCTCCTAATAAGATTTTAATTTTACATCACACAGGAGTTGTTGATCCTCTGCTGCCCCCTTTAGTATATTCAATTGTGTTATTTTGTGACTTTGGTGTCTTTAAATTGACTTGTGTCTGTTGCATATGAAAACTCAGGATTTCTCCAAAGACACTGCTGACCTTTTGCACCCACGGAGTGTTACTGAGAACACTGATGACTGGAGATTCCAGCCTGGCAACTGTCACACATGTCATCATGGTGAGCATCAAATCAACAAAGCCTCCCAGTGTGTTTTTTTTTGCTTTCACTCACATTTAGAAACACACCGTGTAAAAAAACAGGACGATGTGGACGAGCGCGATGGTCTGACCGACGTCCTGCTCACAAAGATGCGGAGTATTCTTCAGCAGATCCCCACACTGAAGCTGATCCTGTCCAGTGCAGCTCTGAATGTAGACCTGTTCCATCAATACTTTGGCTCCTGCCCAGTTATTCACAGTAAGTGAACACTAATAGTGGATGGGATTTGACTCAATTTTCTACCACAAACGTTGTCAAACTTTGCTCCTACTTCACATGATGCTGCTCTTTGTATATGTGTTAGCCTCTCTGTGACAAAGCAGGTCGAGATGACAGTCTCTGTTCGGATGACAGAGAATAAAATTGACTGTAAACAAATAAAGGATAAAGTGAAGACTAATGAACTGATGCTTCTTCTGGCAATGTTCTTCAAGCTGCATCTGTCATTTTATGATTAAGATGAGATTTCCAACAGTAAAATGAGATGTCCATCATTTATATTAATAATGTAAATATAATTTTTTGCTTCAGTCAAAGGAAGACAGTTTGAAGTACAGGAACTGTTTCTGGAGGACATTCTGAAGCTGACAGGCTTCAACATTAAAGACAAGAGGAAACATGGGGATAAGACTTCAAGAAGTACAAGGCTTTTTTTAAATTATTTAAATCAGTCCGTCATGTCAGACTTGACCGAAAACAGAATAGGAGATGATCTCATTGGTGTATTTCTGGTTGTCAGAGACAAAGCAGAAGCAGACGTGTCTAACTGAGTGGTTTAAAGCAGCAGAGAATGATGGCTGTGAGAGGAAACAGAGGAGTCTTGAGTCTGTCCCAGAGTTCCTTCAGGACAGCGGTCCACTGGACAGAGAGGACAGCACCGTCACCAGGCGGGTAAACCAACACGCACACACACAGACTCAGAGGTATCAGATACAGTCAGGCTTCAGTAGCAGGTTTCTTCTTTCTTGAGTGCGTCTTAAATTCCTGTAATTTCAGTTTAATCTGAGCACTGAACATGAATGTTTTGTTTGGAAAATCCAGGAAACATTTTACAATAACCTCGTTAAATTAAATTCAGACCAGTACTGACATGATATGTCTGTCTGTGATGATGTGAAGTAAAGGTGAACTTCATTCAGTCACTGTGTGACTGTGTGTCACAGACGGAGAACGACTCAGAGCAGCTGGTGCAGGAGATTGACTCATGCATCTCCAACAGTTTCTTCAGTGAAGACCTGGATTCTTTCAATCGGCTGTTTGACCTCATCCTCTTTAAAAACATTCATGGTACGAAGGTCAGGGTCGATGTTAGCTCATGTATAATTGTTTTAATTTATACAGTCCATCCTACAATCAAAAATAAAGAATTGAAATACTTCATTTCGGCTTGAAAAAAAGATCTAATGGACTTTTTGCACAGCAGCTATTTTGGCAGGTCACTGTAGGAAAAGCACAGATGTAAATAGCCAAATTGATGATGGCTGAGTTCCATTTAGTTTTACTCATTCCTGACGTACATTAATTGAATAGAGTCGTCATTACTGTGATCAGTGACACCTGTGCTTTTTCCTGCTAAAAAGTGCAAAAATGGCTGCTGTGTAAAAGGCCTATTGCAATTTTTATTATATTATTACAAATATTGCTGTGCCACAGAATTAAAAACAAGATGAAGCATTACCATTGGAGATGCAGTCAGAATATTTACTACGATACTGTGAAGCAAGAATAAGATCAATACTTTTATGCTTTTAACTTTTATGTGCTGCATTTTAAATTAGCACACATTTTCCGATTGTGATTTCGATATCAAAAAAAAAAGAGTTGTTCAGCCTCTCCTTTGTTCATGATATTGTGGTTAAACCTGCAGCAGCTTATGAAGAACTGTGCTGTATATGAATATGATATAGGAAGTTTACATTAAAGGCAAGTGCAGAATCATTCTTGTACTTAGTGGACTACGCACACAGTGAGATGGGAGCCACTCCTCTGATGGTGGCAGCCAGTCGAGGACTTGTGATGCAGATGGAGCAGCTGCTCATCATGGGAGCTGATATCAACATTAAAGCAACTAATGGATGGTAAGACATTATACTCTGATTTATGATCATTATGGTTTGTTTTCCTGTCATTATGAGTAAAAATGTAGGAAAGGTTTAAATGTCATCTCATTCCAGGACAGCTTTAGACTTTGCCAGAAGCTGCCAACATCCAGATGCAGTAGATCTCCTCCAGGCCTCATTGTGAGTCTTACTTCTACTTCAGATAATGAGTTTTAAATGGTATTTGGTCCTTTGAGAAAACTGAAGGTAATTTTTTTGTGCTCTAAGTCTAAGTTAGTAATTGTCAACACCCATCTAAAATAAGTTTCCAAATAAAAACTGCACACAAGATTACAAATGTTTCTACTTATAATTAGTCATTGGAACGATATCAAAATTATTGTCACTGTCATTATTATAAAAGTATTTTTGATTTGCTATGTTATTGTGATATTAATAAAAAAAGGCTTATTCAAAGTATGGTTATATAAGATACTGACACGTAGTTTGTCCTGAGCTGGAGTTAGGCACCAGCGACCCCCGCAACCCTCAGTGGAGGATAAAGCAGTAGAAAGTGAGTGAGTGAGTGAGTTTGTCCTGACTGTGATATGGAGGTTCATGCTCAGTGAAAAATAGATTTTAGCAAATTAACAGGAGGCTCACCTAATAAAATCTACATATTTGCAATATCTTAAGACTGTAAGTGCTTTATCTCACACTTTGACAGTAAACTCCTCACTCTACTACACCAAAGTCCATAGAGAAAATGTGTGTTTTTAGTTTACAGGGACATGTGGCTGCTGGTCTACCACATCCTCCATTTATAAGTTCACATGTGTTAACTTGTGATTTCTGTGTCTGAAATCTTGAGTTGAGATTAACTTCAATAACATAAATTTACTAAATGGGACAGCAGTAAATCAGCAGCTCCTGTGTTGATGAAGTAGAGGTACTGAATATATCTGTTTCTGTACAGTCCTTTGAGAGAGATAAGTGTTTTGGAAGATCAGTGTGGATTGTCAGAACTCAGCAGTGACGAGCAGGAGCTGGACCTCATCATGGATCTTCTCTACTACATTTGCTCGACCACCTGTGACGGTGAACTTTAGAAGATGGACATGTTAATAACAGTCATATTTTACACTATATGGACCATTAATCTGTATTATGATGATTTGAATGTGCGTCTGTGTCTCCAGGGTCTGTGCTTATCTTTGTGGCAGATTATTCTCATATAGTGTCACTTAAGCACCGCATCCAGCATCAAGAGCAAAGATTCGTCACTATTACTGAGAGGTAACACGTAATCTGTACATAAGAAACGTGCTTTAATTGCTTGAGCTGTTTGTGCTGAGCAGGATCCTGTGTGGCTCTGACAGAGGTGTGTTGTGTGTGTCAGGTTCCAGTTGTTCTCTGTATATTCAGACACGCAGACTCTGGATCAGAAAGCCGTGATGGATGCTTCTCCACCTGGAGTCAGGAAGATTGTGAGTCTGAGATATAAAAATGTTTTACTCACTCACAAGCCATGTCACACACTCACAACCTAATTGGTCAACATTTAAAACCTGGGCTTTAAATGAAGTCTTGTGTTAGCTGTAATCAGCTGACAGCAATCTATTAGTCATGCTCCAATACACTGTCACACCAATGTGGTCCATTTAAATAACATGCCACCCTCACTCATTAGTTGCTACACCAGTGCTTCCTCACAGTGCTGCCACTAGCAAAGCTTTGTTGCCTCTAGTCTAATAGATTCAACTGTTTAAAGTTTTATTCAGTGTCTTGCTTGGAATCACTCTTGGGGTTTCCTGCATTGCTCTCCATGTTTTGGCTTAATATGATGCTTTTGCCAGACCAGGGAGCATCTAAAGAGCAGAGCCTTCAAGTCTAACTGCATTCCCATTTGTTGCAACAAATAGTTAAATTAGTAACTAACTTTTACTAATTCCTTAATTAGTAAAAGTGTGAATAAAAAAATAGATTTTTCCTGTTGTCCTTACTGGCAGCCATGTTGGATTTCAGCACAGTCTGTGCTAACTATGTGTCAGTACCTCATACTGCATGAAAAATGAATCCCCTTAATAATGTGTCATTTCCCTTTGAATTGAACTCAAAACCCAATTTTAACTTGTTTTTTTGTCCTTTCAGATTCTTTCCACTAACATTGCTGAGACCAGCATCACCTTCAGCGACGTGGTTTTTGTCATTGATTCAGGAAAAGTCATGGAGGTCGAGTCACTGCTAATGAGTTACAATTAAAGTTAAACCACCATGTGATCAGTGAGGAAGTAATGAGTGTGGTTTTATTCCTATTGTAGATGTCCTTTGACAACACTAGTCATGTGTCCATGTTGAAGACGGCTTGGATTTCGAAGGCCAGTGCTCTGCAAAGGAAGGGAAGGTAACATAAACAACACAAACCCTCTTTTCTATTTGCCAAGTAGGTAACTATTCAAGTGTGAATCATCTGAAGTGTCTACATTTTATGTGCATTGTCAGAGCTGGACGCTGTAGACCAGGGATCTGCTTCCACCTCTTCATTCGCCACAGATTCAACAACATGGTGGATTTCAAGGTCCCACAGCTGCTGCAGATGCCACTGCAGGTAGAAACAAACACATTCTGGATTTAATACAGATTAATCCCTTTTTTACTGCTAAAACAATACCACAAATATATTAACTGATTACATTAAAGTATAACTTCACACTCCAGTCTGAGCCCAAATCCAATCACAGCATTCATAGATTCGGAAAACTGCTGGGCAGATGGTTTGAAAGCAACTGGAAACCAGCTGTGATGTCACTCATTGGAATCGAAATTCCCCTTTTCTAACCTTGAGATTCACAATTTGGTTGTTCTTTATTGTTTATTTCTTTATCAATGTGTACATAATTTACAAAATTAATATCATGGGCTAATGGAGGAGACCTGAAATTTGTGCTTGAGAATATTAACTCGTCAGGAAAACAACTACAAACCAGAATTGTTCATATTTTTTTGCAATATGGAGCAAAGAAACCAAATGTGAAAATATTCCCATTTAAGAAACTGAAAAATCAAAAAACCTTTTTATTTATTAAAAACAGTGCTGTTTATACAAAAACAACATTTAAACTATAACACGAGGAATAATTTGATTTGATTAGAGTACAAGTGTAAATGTGTGTCATGTTGTGCATTTAGGGGTTGTGTCTGCAGACCAAGCTGCTGGTTCCCTCTTCCTGTCCAGTGTCTGACTTCCTGTCCAAGACTCCACAGCCTCCTCCTGCAGACGCCGTGAGCAAAGCTGTGCACAGGCTGAAGGTACAACTACATACTTACACATCTGACTGTGTACTACAGAAGTTAATTGCAGATATACTGAGGTGTTGTGCTTGTTTTATATTGTAGGCAAAGTCAGACTTTAATTTTGGAAAAAGAATCTGTTATTTTATTCTTAATGCTTGTTATTTTGATATATGATTTAATTCATCATCAATTCTCAAGATGAAAAACATCAAACATACATTATTCTCGCTTTTCTCCTCAGGCGATTGATGCCATGGACCAGGATGAAGACCTGACATATTTGGGCTGCTACCTGGCCGACATATCCATAGAGCCTCACCTGGGTAAGATGGTGTTGTGCTCTGTGGTGCTCAAGTGTCTGGACCCCGTCCTGACGATCGTGTGTGCTCTCGCCTACCGTGACCCCTTCACCCTTCCTGCGCAGGGCTGTGAGAAAAAAGCCGCTCTACAATGTCGCAAAAGTTTCTCGTCCTGCAGCCTCAGCGACCACATGGCTCTGCTCCGAGCCTTTCAGGTGGGTGGGGTTCATGGTTGGAAATTAATTGGTTTAAATAGGAAATTAAATGTTTCAGGGGTATTTTGGATCATTACCAGTGCAGTAAGAGAAAGAGTCTTTATTATAAGAATCTTTATTATATTTTATTTTATAGATAAGAGGAGGCTGAAGCATGTTGTTCCTTGATGATTGTTTGTGTGTGTGCGGCTGAAGGCTTGGCAGAGAGCTCGCCGTGATGGATGTGAGAAATCCTTCTGTGAGAAGAACTTCCTGTCCCAATCCACCATGGAGATGATATTTGACTTGAGGGTCCAGCTGCTGGGACAGCTCCGTGCTATTGGTCAGTTTCTCTTCTTTTTTTGTTTTTATTCACAAGTGCATGTGTATGTGTGAGACAGAGCGGCACCACCAAACCGCCTGTAACATGTTGTCGTGTCATTATCACAACAGTGAAGCTGCAGTCGTTCCTTACGATAAGAAAAAATGAAAAGTTAAAGCCGTAGTATGTAACTTTTAACTTTTTTTAACCAATGTCAGGTACATTCAAACCATTTTACACAATACTGACTAAATCCACTAGCTCCACCTGATATGACAACATTCTCATGCTGCACACAGGAAGAGATTTGTTTCACATTATGATGGACAGAGGTAACAGCAGCATTGCACTATGACTGCACTCCTACATTAAGATATGATAGTTTAACTCGACAGGTCTTTTTCAAAAAAAAGGAGGCAGCAAACTAATAATGGTACATTGTCTTGGTTCTCAAAGACAAAAGGCAGAATAATAACAGAAACCACTAAAAGTTACACACTGCAGCATGAAGACACAGCTTGAAATGTCATGTTTGTTCCCCAGGATTCGTGCGGCCTCGTGGAAGCAGTAACATCCATGAACTGAACCAGAACTCTGAGAACTGGGCTGTGGTGAAGGCGGCTTTGGTGGCTGGTATGTACCCACACATGGTCCATATTGACCAGGAGACCTCGCTGCCCTCGAGCAACACGGACAGGAAGGTCCACTTTCACCCCACGTCTGTCCTCAACCAGTTCAGGGAGGTGAGAAAACACAACTAGATGAATATATTGGTCGGCTGTGATTGGCTGAGGCCACACACATATGAATATTGTGTGTGTTTGTTTTTGCTGTTCAGATTAACACAGTTAAATCAGTTGAGGTCCTTCCCACCACCTGGCTCATTTACGATGAGATGTGTCAGGGGAAAAGGAAGGCCACTGTCCGCTGCTGCTCCCTGGTGACTCCCATCACTGTGGCCATATTTGGAGGTCGTGCCATGTTACCCAGTTCTCCCCTGCAGGAACATGCTGTACCTAGACCAGCTGGTAAAAAAAAAAGCTGAATGCATGAGTCATTTTGTACAGGAAAATAAGCATGGGGTGGTTAACACAGTGATGTCCATCTTTCCTTTGTATTCAGGTTCCTCTCATTCAGACAGTCGGCATGACGACAGTGACAGTGACACAGAGGAAATGGCTGAGATCAGTGTGGACAAGTGGCTCACCTTCCACTGTGACCCAGAGGTGAGGGTCTCTTATTTTAAAATAGTTATAACTCAGCTTTAGAGGATCCAAGTCAATTAATTTAAATGAACTTCCATTAAATTTTCATCCTGGCTATTCTGCTCATTTGTTTGTAAATTGTAAACCTATTGCTCTGGCATTTGTTTTCTTTCACTTTGATGTTCATGCACTTCTGTCGATATGTTTTTTTCGTGTTCAGGCTGCAGGACTCGTGTTCAGACTAAAGCAGATGTGGCAAAGTTTGTTTGTCAAGAGGATCCGCTGGCCTTCAAAGGCGTACACTCAAAGAGAAGAGACGATCCTCCAGATCCTGGTGTCTGTATGTAATCACCACTTGTTGTGGTTGATAATATTCCTGTAAAATTCAGACACAGATAAATTAGAAACAAAATAATGTTTGTTATGTTTGTATGAGGTGCTGATACATAGTCACCACTGACTGCACTCTGTGTGCTAGGGCTGTCAGTTTTATTTGGATATTTTTTTGACTATGTGAGGAGTTCAACCTTAAAAACTCATTCAAGTTTAGAGTATGTAGCCTAGAAGCCCCTGAGACTGTGAATTAATTACAAAGTTGTCCAGCAGAGGGCACTGTGAATGCCGCTCAGCATGTATCATGTCCTCTTTGACCAAAAAAAAAGTGATATTAGGATGTTTGTTTTGAAAAACAGAATTTCGTCCCTGAACATGTGGCGTAAGTCTACGTCATTCTAAGAACATAAGCACTACTTAATTTCGCTGTTAGGCTGCCTTTTCTCACAAGAAACTGCTTGTATTCCCATAAATAGAATCACTAAAATTCAACTGAGCTATGGATGTCTATCAAAAACATCATAAAATAGCACTTTTAATGATGGGGGCAGCAGTAATGTAAAAGAAAATGACTTTATACTCTTTATACTTTGGTGCAGGAGAGTAGCTCAGTACATGGAGCCTCCATCTCAATATGTTAGTAGTTAAACACAGTCCTCCTGACCACTGCAGCTTTAATGATTGGACTTTGACTTTGACTCTGACGTCCCTCAGGTGCTGACAGAGGAGGAGCAGGAGGCCGGCCTACAGCAGCCCTCAGGAATCGGCCAGCGGCCCTGGCCAATGACATTAGGAGATTCATCTCTGGCTCCTGTGAACAATTCTGACAGTAGCAGCCACCAGAGAGTCAGCGGCTCCGCCCCTGACAGGTGTGGTCATCAGGGATGGTCTGATACCTCATGTACTCCCCATCCTCCTGTAAACCTCCTGCTAGATCATCATCCACGGGCTCCAGAACCTGTAGAGTAGATCCACCACTATAGAACTTTCTCCCACAATCCATCCATGACACTGACTTTTTCCCATATCTTTTGATCCTGCCTTTATTTTTTATTTTATTTAACAGGACAAATGTATTAAAATAATTTTTGATATGGTGCGAGTAGACACTGGGCAGTTGAATGCAGTTTTGTGTTTAGAACTGTGAGGAATTAAGGTCTGACTCCCTCTGCTTTTGCGAGCTGGTGCTTGACTTCTTTCCTTTCATGTTGAACAGGACACCAGTAACCTCAGGTCTGGTTCAGAGGAGAATCAACAGCAGAGATGACGCCTCACTGCCAACACATCAACTTTCTGACAGCCTCTGGACGTCCTGCTCTGTGACCTCCAGGAGACCCTCCATCTCCACCTCAGAGAAGGTATTCACTTTAATTTTATTCCCATCACACTTTTTAGGCACAAATGCAAAGTGCTTTCTAGGTGAAGTAATAATAAAAGAAATAAATATAGGAATACAAAATAAACCTCCCCATTGACCTGAATTGCAAACACATCAAGCACCACTGAGCCCATACTACTACAAATGTTAATATCTGTAATAAACCCTCACTCATCTTCCACCACTTTATCCACCTATATCCTAGCCTAATCCCAGCTGACATAGGGTGAGAAGTGGGGTACACCTTGGACAGGTCGCCAGTCCATCGCAGGGCCACAGAGACAAACAACCATCCTCCCTCACATTCACACCTATGGACAATTTAGAGTGTACATATCTGTAATAATCACATAAAAATAATATTATAAATAAAATATCAACATGAAAATGAACTCAAAATTTTGAAACAAAATGTTTACACTTATTGTTAGTATATTCAATTTCTAATTGAAATATTACATTTCTGCCAATAAACTGTTATAAATGGTTCACACTGGAACTGTACGATCTGAACACACGAGTACATGATGTCCCTCAGGGGCTGACAGAAGACGAACATAGACTCGGCCTGCAGCAGCCGACAGGAATCAGCCCCTGGACCCTGTGATGACCCCTGAGATGACCCCTGAGATTATCTGCCAGCAGAGGGCGAGCAGATCCGTCCTCCTGTCAGGTCTGAAGTCTTCTGAGAACACTGACTGACTGACTGACCAATCTGCACGTCAACAACCTCATGCAAGGACTTTTATCTCGGTTACACTCTTCTTTAACAGCAGCATTACAACAGATTATTAATCCCAAAGAGGAAACACAGAGACACAACAGCCATTTTACATAAATCAGAATAAAACAAATGAGTAACCTGGCCAAATTCTACAGAAACTAAACTGAAAATGAAGACTAAAGCTAGAAACTCAACCTTTTCTCAGATAGTAAGTGTATCTACTCTACACTGACATTGTGTCATTATATAATTTCTCGATGACGTTCTTCATGACCCACTTGTTGAGTGTGTTGGCAGACAGTACGTGTTTTGTCTTTGCTCAGTCTGAATCAGTGCAAGGACCCACTGCAAAGCAGGTTTATTCTGACCTGAAGTTTTTCTCAACGTTGTAATTGTGATGTTTTAAACTGTTCTGTTCAGAAAAAGGTCTACGTTAACCATTTGTATTGTCACTTGTTGGACTCGTTGTAGTTGTCGTGATGTGTTGGAGTGTCTGCGGTTCTGCGGAACAGACATCAGTGTTTGTTTGACCCTTTGTTGGTTCAGTGGTGTGATAAGCTAAAGTTTGAGTCAAATAAATGTCACCCTGAAACGACGACACGTCCTCTAACAGTGTCACTGATAAGTTAGCATACCAAAGCTAAGTAACTAAACTAACTAAATAAATCATCCATTTAATCAACATTTTGATTGTTAAAAGATGGATGGTCCATTAAAGAGGACAATGGATTAAGTACATGATTAAGACACGTTAATCAGTCTGTTATCAAAAAAAAAAAAAAAACCTGAAAGGTTGATGCCAGAAGTCAGAGGAGAGTGACCTGGTTAGTTTGAAATAATCAATCAAAAGTTATGAAGAAGATAATCTCTGAACGTACAAGTCAAACCTTGAAGCAGATGAGCAGCAGAAGAAGAGGATCTCACTGGGAACAACTCCTGTGTACCTAATAAACTGGTGGGTTTTATATCTGTGTATGTATCTACTGTATGTACTGTACTTCGTGTCTTAGTAAGATACATTTTCATCTATATGAACTTGTGTCCTGTCTGTCATCATTCAGTATGCTGTATTTAGTTGTTTTCTTTATCTATCTTCTTTTTGTTAGTTTGTATTTCTGTGACCATTTTCCATCATTTATGTGATCATTTTTCATCTCTTTGAACTGATTTTATGTCTCTGTGGTCATTTGTTGTGTTGTTTTATGTCTCTTAGGAGATGTTTTGCATCTATGGTCATTATTGAACTGTTCTTTGTTACTTTTTTTGTCATTATGTGATTATGTTTGAACTTGTTTCATGTTTCTGTGGCAATTCCTTGTGTCATCTTTTTTTTGTCTTGTTTTGTGTCATTGTGTGATAACTTTTCACCTTTAAGACATTAGTTTCTTGTCTCTGGTTATTCCTTGGGTTGTTTTTGGTTCTTTTGCGTATCTTTATTGTTGAAATTAGAGTGTTTTTACCTGTACCTCAGAAAAAAAAATGTTGATTTTTATTCATTAATTTTTAAATTCCTGCTTTAATAGT
This sequence comes from Brachirus orientalis, assembly GCA_016785285.1. Lineage (NCBI taxonomy): Eukaryota > Metazoa > Chordata > Actinopteri > Pleuronectiformes > Soleidae > Brachirus > Brachirus orientalis. The sequence goes on from JAFBJR010000086.1 coordinate 2,576,437, forward strand.
TTTCAGCTAACTGCAGTAAAACTTGGTGCAGTAAAAGTTGTGATTTGTCCTGACAACCGCAGCCTCTCACCGGATGAGCGGACTTGAGCGGTTGCCATGGACACGCTGCTCTGTCCCACCGCCGCGCCAGGAATTAATTCCACCGTCTGGTTGGTTGCCCCTCTCTCACCAGACATCGTACATGTGACGCGATTGGCCCACCGTTGCGGCTGTGGCGCGTGTTGAGAACACTGCGCTCTGATTGGCCAACGGTCCACGGGACCTGGTAGCGCCGCATGTAGTGCGCGCGCTGTGATTGGACGCGTGTCCAGGTGCTGGAGTCCGGGTTGTCCGCTGCTCTGTCATCGTCATATATAAATACTCTTGTACCGGGCGGACCTGACAGCACCGCAGCGTTACTTGTCGCTATCACTTCGCACACAGGTGAGACAACCCTCACATTCTCAGATTAAGTGTTTAATCTCCATAAGTGTTCGTGTTTGTCTCGTTTTTCCTGGTGTACTTTGAACAGCCGAACGTGTTGAGTGGGTTAAGGCTTAAAAAGGGACTTAATATCTCAGGTTGACTCATCAAATTGGCCAAATTAATCTTACTATTTATGTTATTACAGTCTGTTGATATCTATAACGAAAGGAAAAGCTTATCTTAGCTCTTTTAGTTAGAACGGAAGCTGGTCCGTTCGCTATTATTGTCCGGGTAGGCGGTTATAAATGAAATTGTGTTGTCACTCTGTAAAACTAAACTTTCTAATCTGTAAAGAGCGGTGTCGTTACTTTATTTATTAATTACGTAGTCTATATTAACTTAATGGACACTAAATTACGGAGATTCTGGTGTCTCGGGTTACATGACTCGGTAGCGGTCATTAATGACTCAAGTTCCGGGAAATCCCGCTGCCCTTTCACCCACTTTTTCTGACCCGTGTTTTTAATCTTTGCTCTGTTTACTAAACAGAGACTGTGTAGATTAGTAGGGTATGTTAGTATGATATGAACCACAGAGACATCTAGCACAACCAGCTGCTCTAAAACCACGGTTACCTTTAACCTAGCTAACACCAGCTCTGTTAATACCCTGCTTATCTTGTTTTTTCTTTAATTAGCCGACACAGTTATCTGTGTTTCCATGCGTCCGTTCTGTTTCCCAACGAGTTGTAGCTGTTACATGTCACTAAAGTTAACTACCCAGGTAATAAGTGTCATACAACCTGTTAAGCTAACAGGTTAGCTGCTCAGGAACCTTGTCATTGAGCTACAACCTGACACCTACTAGTGTTTAAAGTAATTATGAGATGGCTGCTGTCTGTTGCTGCAAACTAGTTTTAAGTCAAACAGTAATTTTCACAGTAAAAAGATAAATGCCCCCTAAGGCATAATTTCATAACAGGATGTTATCACAAAATACAAACAAAAATACAGACTACATACACAGTATTATCATACATATATATAACAGGGGGTAATGTTATAATCTGTTTAAAAGGCAAATAGTTTAAGAATCAAAGGACGGTCTGAATGTGTTTTTATTCCTCTTTGGGAGACCAAACCTCTCTCCTGAAGAAAGCATCTTAAGTTCAGCATGTAAAGGGAGTTTGAGAGACCTTTTGAGATGGCCTTCTCTTCGTATCAGTGCTGGGGATCGTTGAGTAACGTATCAATAATTTGACTTATTTGATTACTTGTAGCTGCTCAGTGTAAGCTAACAGGTTTTAGAAGATGTTAGCTGTAAATGTGTAGCTTTTGAGTTGTGGTGTTTGTTCAGTATCTGTCAGATTGACATGATAATCACCACAGTTCTCCTTCAGTCAGAATGCCTGGATCAGCCTCAATCAGTTGCCTGGGACCATGGCCCAAAGACGTGGGTGTTATTGCCATGGAGCTGTACTTTCCATCCCAGTATGTGGACCAAGCTGAGCTGGAGGAGTTTGATGGCGTGCCAGCCGGTAAATACACCGTGGGCCTCGGCCAGGCTCGCATGGGTTTCTGCTCTGACCGCGAAGACATCAACTCCCTGTGCCTGACTGTGGTCCAGAGGCTGATGGAGAGGAACGGCCTGTCCTACGACAGCGTGGGTCGTCTGGAGGTCGGCACCGAGACCATCATCGACAAATCCAAGTCAGTCAAGACTGTCATCATGCAGCTGTTTGAGGACTCGGGCAACACAGACGTGGAGGGCATTGACACCACAAACGCCTGCTATGGCGGCACAGCAGCGCTCTTCAATGCTGTCAACTGGGTGGAGTCCAGCTCGTGGGACGGTGAGTAAACAGCTGCTACTTTTTTCACCGTCATTCATGAAATCAGTCATTTTATTGATTGATTGTTTTGCCCTTTAAAAACACAAATCCTGGTATTTCCAACTGTGCAATGTTTATGGCGGTGCAAATAGTGTGGAATCCTTTGGTTTAGGGCAAGTACAAATGAACATTGACAAAGAGTTAATGATAAATATTGTGTTTTTTATGTAAAAACAACACAGGGCTTCTCATATTATGGTCATCTATTTACTGTAATCATTCTAATCTACAAACCCCGGGTGTCTGCAACACCTTTCGGGCCTCAAACCTCGGACTCTTGGGGAAACTCTGTATGAACGAGTCTTGTTGTTACCTCTCTGCAGGACGTTATGCTTTGGTGGTAGCTGGGGACATCGCTGTCTACGCCACAGGAAGTGCTCGGCCCACAGGGGGCGCTGGTGCCGTGGCAATGCTGGTCGGACCGAATGCTCCTCTGGCATTTGAACGAGGTCAGTGAAGTGATGATTGCTGGCCAGCCAGTTGTGTCCTCACTGACAGACTGAATGATTAAAGCTCACTGTCATTATCTGATCCTTCAGATCACTGAACTGAATAAGTAGTGATTGTGTCTCTAGATGTTTGGAAGCAGCCTCGCTATACATGAAGAAAAAGATCAAAATCCAGGGATGGGTTAATATAATAATCATTATCAGGATTGGTCCGATACCAGTCAAAAAGTGGTAAAAATATTTAAAAGGACTAATGTCTGTATTGAAATTTTTGAAATTGTTGTATGAATATAGGCATTGGACACAAACAAGTTTTACTGCAGCTGACGGTGTGTGTCTGTGGTGCAGGTCTGAGAGGAACTCACATGCAGCATGCCTACGACTTCTACAAGCCAGACCTGGTGTCCGAGTACCCAGTGGTGGACGGGAAGTTGTCCATCGAGTGTTACCTGAGCGCTTTGGACCGCTGCTACTCTGTTTTCCGCAACAAGATCCATGCACAGTGGCAGAGAGGTGGGCCTGAGCTTTTATTTTCTCGTCACACTTCTGACACCTGTAGCAGCTCTCGTTTGCTCTCTACATTGTTGCCTGCTGGTGAACTTTTTGACGCCTGACGTGCACAAAATGGCATGATATTAATAAGACGTTTACAGTTTAAGGAACAGTTCTTTATTTTAACATTTAATAAGAAGCAGTTGGTCTGCAGCAGCACAGGTGTGACTCTTAGTGGATGGTCGTGGTGTGAAGTTTGTTCTCATCATGTTGTATGTGTGCAGCCGTGCAACGAGAGTCTTCACGGATAAGAACTTAATGAGTTTAAGGGTTTAGTTCTTTAGTGTTAGCTTTGCTTAGAAGTGTATTTAGGTTCAGTGACTATAAAGTAGTTTAATAAGATGAGACACTCTCTCTTTCTCTCTTTCGATACCACTTGTGAACGTGGTCATGGATCAAAGTGATTGAACTTGATCTTTTTCTAATAATAATTTCTGGCAGATTGTACACCAAGAGCTGCGATGCTGCCCTCTGCAGGAATGAAATATTTGTGTCCACAGTTCAGAGTTCCTTAACAAATTTAAAGATTTATTCCACTTTATTATAGTGTCCTAAACTTAGTCTGTCTTAATGAATTATGTGTAGAGTTAGTACCAATACCCAGCAGAACCTTTTTTCACTACTTTACTCTTACTTTACTCTCTTTATAAGAATATAAATGTAGTTTAAGGTGTGAAAAATAAGTCCAAACTTCTCAATTTCACCTGGAGAAATAGGTACTATTAAAAGTACCATGTTCGATTCCCAACCCTATTTCGTAAGGGTGTGGTTTGAGTAGTGATGATACAAAACCAACCCCATAGGCAGATTCAGTAATTCAATATTTTACCAAGCACAGTGTGTAAAACAGTAAATAATAAGCAGCAAAAAGGGTGTGTAACTAGTATTGAGCCATCGCCAGGTTTTAGATACAAGTTGGAATTTTTCCACCATCAGATCAAACTTTATTATCTTGAAATAACATTTAATAATAAATAATAAGGATTGATGTCAGAGCAAGTTTTTGTTGGACGAAAAACACAATCACTAATGACTGCCTCCACATAAAGCTGAGTGTTTGGTGGAGCCTCTGCTGGTGAATGGATGTCAGTGAAATGAATAATGATGGTTCTTGTTTGTGACAGAGGGCTTAGAGAAGCGCTTCAGTCTGGAGGACTTTGGTTATTTGGTCTTTCACTCTCCGTACTGCAAACTGGTGCAGAAGTCTTTGGCCAGACTGATGCTCAACGACTTCCTGAGTCACCCCAACCCCGACACAGAGACAGGTCCTTTCTCTGGCCTTGAAGCCTTCAGGTACACTCTTAATAACAAATTTAAGCTCCTTGTCACAGGTCTATCTTCAGTATTGATTAATTGATTGTGGTTTTTTTTGTATGGCAGAGATGTTCGGCCAGAGGACACATACTTTGACCGGGACGTGGAGAAGGCCTTCATGAAGGCCAGTGCAGATCTGTTTGACAGGAAAACCAAGCCTTCACTGCTCATCTCCAACCAGAACGGAAACATGTACACACCGTCAGTCTACGGCTGCCTGGCGTCACTCATCGCCCAGTGAGTCTCACTCTGACAACACATTCAAGCCACTGAACCAAAGGCTACAATGTCTGTCTGTTACACAGACTTTTCCAACTCGAAACTGTTTCAAGTTTCATCTTTGTGTAAACCACTTATTCTCTCATACCAAAGTCCTTGGAGAAAATCAGCAATTTTACATCACAGCACACAGTAATCTTTTGATCAACTGCTGCCTCCATCAGTAAGTTCAAATGTGTTATTTTATGATTTTGGTGTTTGAAATCCTTTGTTCATATTTACCTCAGGGACAAAAACCCATTAAACCAGGCAGCAGTCGAGCAGCAGCTTCTGTGTCCCTTTGAACTAAAATCACTTTTTTTCTCTATGGACTTTGGTGTGGGAGAGTGAGCAGTTTTCAAACCAGTTTCATGTTGGAAAAGACTTGTGCTATTCTGACATTTTAACTGCAGTAACAGATGTTATTTCAAACTAACTCTGCAGCTTATTTGCTGTGTGATGCTCATGAAACGACAAAAAATGGCGTGTGTTTTCCTTCATGTCTTACAGACATACACCATCACAGATCGCAGGACAGAGAATCGGCGTTTTCTCTTACGGCTCAGGATTCGCTGCGACGCTGTATTCTCTCAGAGTCACGCAGGACCACACCCCCGGTGAGTCGCCACGCGGCGCTTCAGCGTGTGATGGAAAAAGCAAGACAAATCAGGCATTTTAGAAACTAACAGTCGTGTTTGTCTGCTTCGATTTCTTATTTGTGTGAAACAGGATCCAGTCTGGACAAACTCGTGTCCAGCCTCAGTGACCTGAAGCTCCGCCTGGACTCGAGGAGCAAGGTTTCACCTGCTGTCTTTTCTGAGAACATGAAGCTGAGGGAGGAGACACATCATTTAGGTACTTTTTTAAGCGACTAATTTAGCCAACGCTTCCTTATACAACAATAAAAGCATGTTTCATTGTTTGTCTGAGGACTGCAATAATATTTTTTTTATCTGTCCGTGCAGCTAGCTACGTCCCTCGTGGCTCAGTGGACGATCTGTTCCCGGGAACGTGGTACTTGACACGGGTGGATGAGAAACATCGCAGGGAATACGCTCGCAGACCTCTGGTCCTCGACCTGCCGACAGAGCCAGAAGTCGTTCACACAAACTCTAACACAAAGATGGAGGTGTGATTTGAATAATAATGTTTTTAAAAGATTAATTCTGTCAGCTCAGTGATAAGGGGGGGAAAAAAAACTTAGCATTTCTGTTCCGTTTCTCTCCTGCAGCACATCCCGAGTCCTGCCAAGAAGATGCCTCGCATTCCTGCGACTATGCCGACCTCCGAGGCTGCCGCTAGCAACTGAGCGCTCACGACTTTACCTCTGTGAGGTACCAGACCACGACAGCGGAGGTCAGACATGACTCCTCCCCCCAACTCTGTATGTTAAAGGACAATTGGACCTGGCCGCTTCCCATCATCCCCCTGCTGTCCGTCAATGAACACTGCGTTTGACCGCACGTCTGTTTTCATCACAGTTTTATTTGACTTTACATTTTCACACATGTCCCCGCGGATGGTTGACTGTGTGGGCGGGGCTTAGGCTTAGCAACGAGCAGACTTCCTCCTGGCAGCTGGCTGACAGGAAGAGGAAATGTACATGGCATCATGTGTTCTCCTGCTGATTAACTCACCAAGGAGGCGGGTTTTAATGAAATGCTGCTGCTGCCGCCGCCATGGCAACTCAACTGGAAGTGTGATGGCTCACTCGCAGTGACCACAAACATGGCTCCTCCCCCTCTCTTGATGCTGGTTTTATTCGGTCACTCAGTTCTGCTGCACAGACACGTGTTCCACTGAAGCTACACTAACAGTGACGTCAGCAGTTTCTTCACCTGCTGAGTCATGGTCACTTTTTTTCATCATGTGTGTAATAAATGCATTGAGCCGCTCTGACCACCTCAGTGTTCTCACATACTTATAAATGATCTTTAACCTCTGGAATGGAAAATAAATCATACATGGATTCTGTTTTAATGATTTGATCAATAAGCTGATCAATATTTTAGATTTAATCCTCAATCACATAAAAAAAAAATCACCTTTTTACTGCCCGCTACGCATAGTCATGTTGCCATGACGACATCATGGACTCCTCTTCCTGAAACGTCTGTGACAGAATCATCACTCTCTTCTTTTATTTAAAGGAGCAGTTCATAAAATGCGGCTGTGTTGTAGGGAGTGTGAAGAAGTAGTGCCCTCTAGTGGCAATGTATGGAATCACCAGATTTCTTTTTACCCTTTTATCTATTTAATGTGTGTATTATTTTCATTTTTATGTTTTGATGTGACAGGAAACATTTGAAGAGGCGATGGGGTGGAAGGGTGGGTTAGTGCTTAAGTTTAACACTGTAAAGAAAGCCCTTTTTTCCTGCTCATTTCAGACCAAATTACGACGATGGTGATGATGATGATGCACAGTTTAATTATTCACCTGTAACTGTCATTTTGTTTTAACTTAGTGTGGATGCAAATTTTTAGATTTTTCCTCATTACTGATGCTTTTAGTCTGAAATATTAATTTTATGACCCGTCCTGTTACATCCACAGATTAACCACAGATTATTGTGATTTACGTGGTTTTTATTCATATATAATTTGCTGAAAATGAAGAACAGTTGTCTTGTCTTTACATTAGAATGAGCCCTTTAATTTAGTCAAGAGTCAGCCATGTTGTAGTACCATGTTTGTACAGTAGCCCAAAAATGGTTTGATGGACAAATCAAACCGTGGCTCAAAAGAGGGATGTTGTTTTGTTTTTTAGGCCACTGTGGTTTCTCGTATATGTTATTATGTGACATCTTCACTAGATGTCAGTAACTCCTACACACTGGTCCTTTAAGTGTATGATGAGATCATATATTCAGACAGTGACAGTAGCAGATGATCGGTTTTTCACTGTGAAGCCTTAACGTCAACGGGCTTCGGAGCATTTTCACATTTTATCGATACAAAAGTTTCCCCCCCCCGTCCTTGCGTATCGCTGTCATTTTTAGTTGCACAGACTTCAAGCAGAAATGTTGCTTCCTCTTCCTGCTGGTCGACGAGAGGGCAAAGTGGGCGTGGCCTCAGGAGGCAGTACAATTGCACCTCAAGAAGCCTTACGACAACAAGCGCGTTTGTTTAACAGACAATAATGTACAGATATTATTTTCATTTGTGCAGTTCCACACACACACTGTCTCATAGGTCACGTGACCTCTACTCTTGTTGATGATGTACAGTACAAACTAAGATTATTAAAACTGTATAGCTGTAAATGAATATCAACTGACGTGTAGATTCAGAATAAAGTTTCAGTGTTGGAGTCAATTGTTTTCTTTAATAAAGTCAATATTTATAATAATAATTACTGTGTCATTTCAGCATTGACATGAACATGGTTATTTAAGTTTGGTTGAGCCGGGTAGAGGGCGGGGCTTTACAACGACACACTCCGCCTCCTCGTTAATTGACTCAGCACTCTTTCAGGCGTGTTGATTAGAGCTGCAGCGTTCACAGGTGTGGTGACTTAGTTTCACATTTTAGGTGTCGTCCACACAGAAACACAACTTTTCCCATACGAGTTTAATCTCTTATGTTATTAAAAAGCTTTAGTTAATATTGCAATGCCGTAGCATCAATGACAGGCCAGAATGTGGCAGCGTTATGCAAACGGAGAAGATGTGGAGCATCTCGCTGTGTACAAACCTACACAAGAAGGCGTCCACCACGATGACTAAGACAAGATAGTGACAGCGAACGCAAGAGAGGTGGGGACATGACATAATCATTTTTCCACTTTTGCATTTTAATTATATTCACACAAATGAGTTTTTTCATTTTCATTTTGAGATTTTTCCACTCTGGAACCCTTTTTCTAAAATTAGCCCTTTAGGCTCCCCTGAAAAAGCTGATATAATTTAAAAAAATGTGGGTGGATTATTCGAAACTCATTCTCGTATGTACAATCCCTTTATCTTTTCCACTTTGTCGTAGCATAGATACAGGTAGGCTAAAAGATGCATGGTAAATATCTAAATGTGAATTTTCAGACAAATATTTTGAGACAGTCTGATTTGACAATGAAAACCCATTAAATATTTTACTAGTACTATACTCTAATACATATTTTACTACTCTTTTCTAAAACAACAAAGCTAGTCGACTTTTGCGCAGTATTGTGTGTTGCCTACTGCAGCTTTAAAGAAAGACGCCAGCTCTCAGGTGAAACACTGACTGGGATTCTTTTTATTTTATTTTTATTTATTTTTTTGCATCACATCATGACATGTGGTAACGTGAATCAGATTCTGGAATGATCTCTTCACCTCTGAGCATTCAGCTGACGGTCATGACTTCTGTGCCAGGAGCGTGCTCAGTTTGATTTTTCCGTCCATGGAGGCCGTCAGACACGTGCCACAATCCACGGCTGAGCACCAGTCCACCGTCACCACCGGGGCTTTGTGTCCGCCCAGCGACAGCACGCTCTCTAGTGCCGGCTCCCCATTGGTCAGCTGGAATTTAAAAAAAACAAAAAACGACAAAACGTATACAGTAAATAAATGCTAATACTGAGGTTTGGTATTAGTGTTGAGTAAAATAAAGTAACACAAAACTACTAACATTTGTTCACTTTTTATTAAAAAAAAGGGGAGACAATCCTACTTCATAATACTAAATTACCATTAACATGACATTAAAGATGAATATTATGTAAAGGTTTTTAATTTACTCTGTATATGAGTCCTCCAGAGCTGGAACACGTCAGGACGTGTTGCCCTTCAGAGTCAAAGGCGAAGAGTCGACCCCGAGGAACCTGAACCTGAGCAAAAGTTCGGACATCAACGCGTTTCTTTGACACATTTAATTTCCTTCACGAGCTCATTCATCTTGCACTGTATTTCATGCAAAACAGATTCGTAACCAGCCGTTTCCATGGTAACATACTTGTTTGTATCCGCTGTATCCTGACAGGACGAAGGGCCCGGTGGCGTCCTGAGGTAAAACCTGCTCTGACTGCTTCACCCCACAACGATGGATGTTCCACTGTATGAACTGAACACACACACACATGTTTATTCTCTCCACTGCAGCATTAAAAAAAAAAAAAAAATATATATATATATATATATATATATATATATATATATATATATATATATATATATATTATTTGACTCTTTTTCGGCTAAATGTGTACCTTTCCATCTTCTCCGATGCTGAACACCGTGTTTTCATCGTAGCTGAACTCCACACTGTAAACTTCTCCGTCATGAGCTCTCCAGCTCATCGCACTCTCATAACGCTGCATATCTACATCACAGACAGAGCCACGGGTTGTAATCGTCACGTAAAGGGATATTCATTTGTTTTTGTTTGTTCTATTGACACACAGTTACTGGTCTGTGAGCGCCACCTCTGCCTCAAAACATAGCTGCAAATCTGGAGGAAAATCAGATTTTAGCCACTTTACAAAAGTCTCAACTGATAAAATCCTCATCAGCTTAATTCTACGATATCTTCAGAATATGTTCACCGCTTTATTTCTCTATTAGGCAGTATTTTCCAAAAGAAAGAGTATGTGTCACTTGGTAAACCATCAACTCTCCCAAACCAAAGTCCATAGAGAAAATCAGCAATTTTACATCACAGCACATGATAGTTGTTAATCCACTGCTGCCTCCATTAGTAAGTGCAAATGTGTTTGTTTGTGACTTTGGTGTTTGAAATCCTTTGTTCACAATTACCTCAGTGACACAAACTCACCACAGGAGGCAGCAGTAGGCAGCACCTCTTGTGTCCCTGTGAGTTAAAATCACTGATTTTCTCTATGGGCTTTGGTGTGGGAGTGTGTGTGGTTCACAAATGACACAAACTCTAGTTTCCTGTTGATGTTAGACTAACTGCAAAAGAAAGCAGACAACATATTCTCAACATAGACTTATACTGACATAGATTAGGTGAGTGAGTTTGTGAGTCTATGGCTGTTTGTATCAAACATAGCTGAAATACCACAGTCATGTATAAAAGATGCAGAAACTATCCCTTTAATGACTCACCAAACAGTCGGATGACTCCATCAGCAGCTCCGGTCACCAGCAGGTTTCCATTGTGGTTGAAGGCCGTGCAGTTGATGGCGACCGGTTCAGGCTCTAAAGAGAACTGGAGCTGTGACACAGCAGTGAACGGGGATTAAAACCCAGACTCGGGAAAAACTCAGACTGTGTCCTAGTCCTGAGAAGGACGTTTGGTTCGTTACCTGCTGTTTGACTGTCTTGGTGTCCCACAGCAACAGTTTTCCAAACACTGGTATGGGAAGTCGAGGAGCAGACTCGGCGTTTCCGGATCGACTGAGAGCTGCCGCTGAACAAACGAACGACGAGCCGCTGGGACTGCACGCTAAAGACAAGATACTGGGACACAGACAGAGAGACAGGAGCAACATTTTAGCATAAATTGTTATGTTATTATTATTCCATCATATCCTCCCTCCCTCCCTCCCTACTGTTCCAAGCAGGCCCAGCGGCGCGGCCTACACTGCGATGCCACATATCCATTATGCCTATATTTGGATGACGGACTGTTCAACATTATTACGTTCAACTTGTAATAATTGTGGACTAATTGATGTTATGTTATGTGGTATATGGATGTGATATTTCAATTTCCCAGCTTGGGATTAATAAAGTATCAATCAATCAATCAATATACAGTGTAAGAGAGGTTCCCAAAGACTGGGTCGAAACCCACAAATAGGTCGTGCGTGACATATTTTGGGTCCCCAAACAAATTGGCCAAATTTTCCAAACCTTTTAGTTAAGAATTATGCGTATGTTTTAAATAATTGATCACGTATCTGTTGGAAATGAACAGGCAGTGATGTCACTTCCTACCGTGGATGACTTTCATCGATGTTCATCTCATACAGATTCTTCTTGGCGTCTGTATCGTACAGCCGCACTGTGCCGACTCCGCTGCCTAGCAACAACTGAAAACACACACACACACTCTTAAATTAAATTCCAGGAGACCTCTGCTGTGTGACAACATGGTCACATAAGTGTCTGTCTCACCCACGTTAGGGCTATAGGTGTGTCTCCATCAGCGTCGCACAAAACTTAAATGGTGTTAGCTTGTGTTGTTAAAACGAAGCTTAGATGTGTTTTAACATGTATTGTTAGCATCAAGATTAACCGCTGTGCTGTTAGCTAGGTGGTGTTTTTAGCTTATTTTTCTAGCACAAAGCTTTGTTTTAGCATGTTTTGTTAGCATGAAGCTTAAATGTGGTGGGTTTTTTTAGCGTGAAACATAATGGTAGTGTTTATAGCTTGTGTTTCTGGCACAAAACTTTGTTCCTCTTTACATTCTGTGTGTGTTCAGTTTGTACCAGTCTGTCAGGTTTGGCGGCCCACTCCAGAGACAGCAGAGGAGACTTGGACATAATGGTGGCTTTGGTCTGTATGATGGGGTTGAACGACCACACCTGAGGAAGAAGAGGAGGAAGGTGACTCTTCACGTGTTTGAATTGTAGCAGATTGTTTTTTTCCTTTTCTGTGAAAATGACAATGATTTACCTTGATGACACCGTCTACGTCCAAACTGGCAACCCGGCGTCCAGAGCAGTCGACTCTGGAACGCAAGAGGAGGAGGATGAGAAGATGATGGTGTGTATGTGTGAGTGTAGTGTAGTGTAGTGTAGTGTAGAAGGAAGACCTGCAGTGCATGATGGACGAGTGGTGTTCTCCATACTCCTCCTGGCTGAGTTTGATGAAAGGCTGTTCCACAGACAGTCCTCCACCCTCTGCTGCTCCTCCACAGCTCCTGCCGGTGGAGGAGGTGGAGGACGAGGGGTCAGGGAGGTCAGCGGCAGTGTCCGCAGGAAGCTCCACCTCCACAGCGTCAGCCTTCTTTTCTGGTGTCTAAACACAACACGAGAAAGGATCAAATTAATATAATGCCTTTTACAGGATAATTCACTCACTCACTCACTCACTCAGGGGGGGGGGGGGGGGGGGGGGGGGGGGGGGGGGGGGGGGGGGGGCACTGGTACCTAGCTCCAGCTGACATAGGACGAGAGGCGGGGTACAACCTGGACAGATCGCCAGTCCACATATTTGCATATAACTTGTTTTTTTAATGGAGCAATCACTGTCCCGCCCCCTTAGCTGACTCAGCAAACAATCCACACAGGAGTCATTACGCTAGCGGGAAAAGCAGAAGTCATGGCTGTTTGAAGTGGACATAGTTCATTAGCTTGTTAACAAACTTCATTAGCTTGTGTAAGCACAAAGCTGAAATATTGTGGTTTTTGCATAAATTGTTAGCATGGAGTTTAAATGTTGAGATGTTAGCTTATGTTGTTAGCATGGAGAGCTGATGTGGTCTTTCAATACAGTGTGCTTACTTTTATGTTAAATGCTGATTAAATTGATTAGAGCTGTGTTGTGTTTTACATTAGGATGGTTTATGCGCGTCTAGCGGCGTGTCTTTACATGCTAACGAGGTGTAACTTGTCGTCTGTTATCCAGTGTGTGTTACTGTAAAGCTGTTTAAGTGATCGCAGCTAACGTTAAAACCTGTCAATAGTGACCATATCCTTAAAGTTAGTGGTGATTACCAAACATTAACTAACTAGCATAGTAAACTTTTGATTTCAAGCAAGTTACATTCACCTCATTGCCCATAATTTCACATTTCTCCACATACAACTTTATATTAAAGCATACAGCTCAGAGTAAAGACAAAATTGTTTTAACATGATTTATTAACTGACTACATTTTTTCATAATTGTTGAGATTTGCCTGAATGTAAATAACACTTTTTAATGGTATAATAAACTAAAAAACTGTTCACTGTGTGAGTGTCCGGTCGCTCAGTTGTGTGTGTTTTAAACATGAGGCACCTGTTGCGATAGTGGTTTGGAGAAAAGCTCCTTCCTCTCTTTCTCGTGGTCCTGGATCCTCTTGTGTCGTGGATGCGATGGATGGTTTGTTCCCTGGTTGTTGACTGTTGTTGTCTGGGAACTCGACGGTTCACTGCTCAGCGTCTGACTGACGACTGGCTTCGTGTCCTTTGTTTGGACTGATTCTTTTGACTTCACAGGCTGGAAAAAGACAAGTTTAGACACATTTGTAACATGATGATGATATCGCCCACTGCTTTGCAAGTTCTGCAATTCTCCAATGCCATCTTGTTTTTGTGAAACCAGAAGTTGTACTCAGAATTCGTAATATCCCAGTTAGAAGCGCCAAATATCTGGAAGTTGTAATTTCAAGTAATTATCTAGTTTACCTCAACTGTAAAGATTTACTTGGTTAAGTCTCTAGTGGTGGTGCGTGGGTTCTCACTGGGTACTCCGGCTTCCTCCCACAGTCCAAAAAAATGCAGATTTGGGGACTAGGTTAATTGGACACTCTAAAATTGCCCGTAGGTGTGAATTTGAGAGTGAATGGTTGTTTGTCTCTATGTGGCCCTGTGATGGACTGGCGACCTGTCCAGGGTGTACCCTGCCTCTCGCCCTATGTTAGCTGGAGATAGGCACCAGCGCCCCCCGCGACCCCTAGTGGATAAAGCGGTAGAAAATGAGTGAGAGAGAGAGAGAGTCTCTAGTGGACTTTAGAGGAACTGCAGCTGTAATTGGCCTTTTTAGGGTAGAATTCCTATTGTTTTCCGGTTTTCTTTACCTGACTGATTGGTGGCTCCTTCCTGCTCACTGCCGCCTGATTTGGTGAAGACCCGGTGGTGACCTGGGTCGGTTTCCCTGGCGTGCGTCGGCCCTGTGGTAGGAATGTGGAGAAGAAGTTTCTGGAAGGCGTGGTGACGGTGCTGACGGCTCGCTGGCTTGACACCAAGTCCCTGAGAAGGTGGAAGGAGACAGTGAACAGTGAGAATTTGGTTGTATAACTATTGATAAAGTTCTTAAGAAGCTAATTTAAACCTTAGACAGTGGAATTCCACATTAAATACAGGTTTTATTCTTCTCATAGTTCCACACAGATTTCTTGTTAACCTCTCATGAGTGACACTGAAGCTTCAGAGGATGTTTTCTACACCGACCAAGTATGTAAACGATTTTGTTATCTTCCCTGTTTTTAAATGTAAACTGAAAATGGGACTAAAAAAGTTGGATTTAAACAAAATTGCTGATTTTTTTTTCTTTTCTCTTTTTATTACATCAGAACTTGAAGACTTTGAGTTGCACCAAATGTAAGTAACCTAACACGATGGCCTGCTAGGAACAAGCTTGTGCTAATCAGTCAAAGAAGTTTAAGGAACTAAAAGAGTTAAGACAATGTAGCTACAGCTTCAGTTATGAGCAAATTTGGAAAATTTATGCAGGAATATGAAAGACTTTCTTTACCCCCATTAGCAGATGAATACAATGTAAAAATAATGAAGAAACTGGAGAAAAATGCTAAAAGGGTAAAATGTAATTGATGAGTTTAGTGATTCATGTTAACTCTCTGATGTGACAATTAAAGATTATTTATTTTAATGCTCTGCTGCCCCCCATAGGTTCAGGAATGGAGGGCTTACACCCCCTTTTAGTATCTTTTCTATGCAGATGATACACTCGCCTTCACAGTCATCGAATTGGTCTGTCAGAATAGAGCTGCTCAGTTCATCTGGTGACAGGTGACGTGTCACTTACCTCAGTGACTCTGCATCTGACTGGCTCATTTAAAGCTCACGTGATGTCATTAACTGTATGTTTACAACGCAGAAACTAATTGTTTTGAATAGTTAGACGACGAGCAACAACTACAACTTTTGCAGTCAGTGAAAGATGGCAGACGATGAAATCTCCTGACTTGGACAGTTTGACAGCGCCATCATCAGGTAAAATGTCTTAAAAACCTCACTCTGTTGGAGATGTATTTTCTGTTAGTCAGACTCCTTAAACCAGACTTTCAGTCATAAATGTGATGTTGTGTCATCTTGTTTCGTTGTCTTGTGTCTATTTAAGGTCCGATTTGTGGGGTTTTAGATTTGATTATGATATGACAATGCATTTTTAGATATGTGTTGTTTTGTTTTGTGTTTATTCAATTTTATTTTATTTTAATTAACTTTCTCTGTTCTCAAATCTATGTAATTGTCAAAAGTGCAATATAAAAATTGGGCTATAATTATTGTTCACCGAAGGACATACTGATCCATGTAATACAATGCAAGTTAAAGACAAAAGAGGATAACGGAGGCTAATTTACAGTATTTTAATGGTCTGCTACCCCCCATCTAGGTTCAAGAAAAGAGAGCTTAAACCAATTTTTACTGTGTTTTTCTATGCAGATGATACACAATCATCGAATTTGGTCTGTCAGAATTCCATTCATCTAATAATATACAATATAAAACATTATTGTTGTTGCTTTTGTTAGTGTGTGGTTTCCATGTCTCCAGACAACTGAAACATTTTGCTAAACAAACTAAAAACGGTTTTGCACATTTTGTTGACTATCATGTCAAATGACAGCTACATTTAACTTTAAAAATCCAAATATTACTGAAATTGACTAAATTATTTACTTACATATGTTGTGAGAATATGATTTTGTAGAATATTTTTTGAAGCTTCTTAAATTTGCGTGTGACAGTAAAAACAAGAAGAGAAATTGAATTTCTATGCTGATGACGACAAATTCTACCTGACGATTCATCCTCAGCCTCTTTGGACACTATTACTCTAAAATTGCTATTGTTAACATTAGAAATATAAATTTTACTGTGTCCTGTATTAAACTGCTCAGACTACAATTAACGGTCAGTGTGAAGAAATATTTATAACAAAAATGGATCGCACTGACAAAAAACAACAATTCATCAGGTGAATTGTTTATTTGGCAACAACAACCGCATCACAACACACAGTGTAAAACAGCATAAATACTATATTATTAACAATAAATTACTTAAAAAGCCTTTTAAACAAACAGCAGTTGTTTCTGCATTAAAGTGCCTGGAAAAAAATCTTCTAAAAGTGTCTCGATGAAAACATGAGGGTCACAAGTTAAACTAATATTCATCCTCACATTCTTCAAATGTCATCGTTATCATCATAATGATACACTGCTGTTTCACGGCCAAAAGCCACATGACCTTTTCCACCCTGATTTCATCAGATGCTCAATCATTTTATCATCTAACAGAAAAGATTTCACAATAAAATACCAGGAAAACAAATGGCAGCCAGTCGATGCATGGAGGTAAAACAAAGATGAAAAATACTAGAAATGTAATTCCTCTCGGTTTAAAAGAAGATTAAAGATGGCTGCCACCTGTAAGTCTATAATTTAAAAGTGATGAACTTTTTTTTTAAATATTTGAATCATGGGAGCCATCTTGGATGTACAGAGGGCGGACCGAACCAAGCAGCCATGTTACAAATATAACAATTCTTTTGATTAAAATTGAAACGGTTCATTTCAAAGAACATGGACGACAGAGTGGCAGCCACCTTTACAGTAACTTCATCAGTAAAGACAGTGATGTTAGTGTCTCACAGCTCAGTGTCTCCCAGACGGTCCATGTTCTGGACGTACACCGGCAGTTTGTGGTGGACCGTTTCGTCTCCGTCTCTCTGGTCCCGACTCTCTGTCTGCAGGGCGAACAGCTGGACGAGACACGATGAGACAGACGGGTCAGACATGTCAAGTGTCCCTCTACACAACAGACACAGACAACAGTTTTTCTTCTCACCAGCTGCCGGAGCTGTTCGTTCTCCTCCGTAATGCTCGTCGTCTTCTGGACCTCGGCATCGAAACTCAACAGGACAGGCTGAGGTGGAAAACAGTTAAGGACTGGAAACAAGCAGAGTTTATACCACTGTTTACCAGACTTTCTAAATGGGGACATAGTTTTAAAGATGCAAGCTACTGTGACTCAAATCACAATATAAATCATGACGAGAACAAATCTGTGCATAATGTAACACTGCTATATCTGTAAAAACCTAATATCATTTTGAATTAGTAAATGAATAACTACAAATGTTTGGTAAATTAATCAAAACTTCATTTTATGCAGGTTATCTTAACTAAAAGGTTTGGCACAATTCAGCAAATTAGCTTGAGGACCCAAAAAAAGGTCTCCAGTAATCCATCAGTCTTTGAGCATCACTGGTTCATACAACATCTCGACTGTTACATCTGTGGAAGGATATGTATGCACTGAAACAAGACCGACAGGAAGTTGTGCAGAGACACCAGGAAGGTGTCGGACCACTGGCGGGAGAAGTATGGTGAGAAGGCGGGGTTCTGCTCAGGGGAGGGGATAAATGGCAGGATGAACCAATCCCGCCACTCGGCCTGACCCTGCAGTTCCAACGCCTGCTTCTGGAAAAACTCCTGCGTCTTTTCCAGGTTTCCTTTCTGAAGGGACCAGACAAAGGACAGGTTTGTACCAAAGAGGTTTTTAAGTGTTGTTTTGTGTAATATGGTTCAAGTCTTTACCTGGACGGTGTTAATGACGTAATATCTGTACAGGCTGGTTCTCAGTTTGTTGACTGTGGATCTGTAAATGTCCTCCAGTCTGCAGAACAGACGTCTGTCCAGGTAAAGCCAGTACTCCTTCAGTCCAAACAGGTCAAAGCTCTGGATGAACTGCTGCAGCTGATCGATGATCTTATCCACCTGTGGAGACGAGATGTCTCCATTTACAAAAACAAACGTTTCCTTCTTCACTTAGAAACAACAGCCATTAAACTTGTCTCTTTACCCTGAAGCCTTTCTCCTTGTCGGCCTTGATCTCGCTGTCCAGGTGTTTCAGCGTGCTGGTGAAGCCCCGGTAGATCAGATACTCTCTCACGTGTTCATCTGTTCTCTCCACTGCTGACCCCATGGTGACCTCTGACCCTGCAAGGTACATTAACATTGTAAACCACTTACTCTCCCACACAAAATTCCATTACAGAAATCTGTGTTTTTAGCTCACAGGGACACAGGAACTTCTGGAGTGCTGATGCCTCCTTTTCTACTACTACTACTTTGTGTCACCAAGATAAACCTGTATGGAGGAGTCCAAACACCAAAGTGTCAAAAATAACAAATTTGAACTTAACTGTTGGAGGCAGCAGTGGATCAGCAACTCCTGTGTTCTGTGGTGTTAAAATTGCTGATTTTCTCTATGGACTTTGGTGCAAAAGAGACTGTCTTACAAAACAACCCAAACTTTAGTTTTCTTTTAGAAAAGGCTGTCTAACAGTGAACATATTGTTACAATTCTGTTGACTTAAGCTGTTGTTGATTTTTTTAAGGCAAGACTTTTTTAAAAAAGTGGCTAAAATCTGTTTTCCTTGTGTCAGCTGCTTTTTCAGTGCCTCTGTGTCCCAGTGCTGACTAGGACTGCAACATTTGTTTGATTAATCATTACCAGATTCATCGTCATAATTGAGTAATCATTGTCAGTGTTTTTTTCAAAAATTAAACCAACCTTTCTGATTTTTCAGCTTCTGAAAAATCAGAAACGTAAATATTTTCTGGTTTCTTTGCTCCATATAAATGAAAATCGTTGATCAACATTTTCTGTCCTTTTATGGACCAAACAAGCATTCTATTAATCAAGAAAATAATCGTTAGTTGCAGCCCGAGTGCTGTTTTCTGATTATTTCGTCACCATTTTGAGAATTTCAGTGTCTCCCAGAATCGTTAAATCAATTGATCAAGAAAACATGTAGGGTTTCTGCACGTAGTGTTTACTGATAAATTAAGTCACTTTCATTAACGCTACACCAACAAAGCCGTTGTTAATCGCATCTTTATAAGTGAGCGTGGAACGTGTTTTAAATTGAACGTACCTCTGTGGAAAACCCAAACTGTCTTCAGTCGAGTTAATTTTCCGTGGAGTTCCGCTGTGAAACAAAACCTTCGACCCACGAACACGGAACAGATGTAACTCAATATTAAAGTGTGAGTCTGAGCACCGATCTACTCCTCTGCCATTTTCTGAACGCGTCAAAAATCCAAATATGTTCACAACAACAAAGAAACGCAACTCTTCCTGTTGTGGTTTTCCTCATGACAGTCACGTGATCTACCCATGTGACGTCCACAGCGGAGGGCGCCCACACTGCGCCCTCTGTCGGACAGAGACTGTCATGACACGGAGGACAGCGAGGCTAATGTTGTAAACTGACTCCAGAGCAGTTGAAGCCACAGTGAGCCGGGACTTTTTAAATGTTTACATTTGATCAGAGAATGAAAAGAAGAAGTTGGTTTAATAAAAGTAAGTTTGTAATTTTTGTATGGCGTTGTTTCACTTCCTGTTGTTAGCACACAGACTGCTGGATGCTAAGTTAGCATCGTTGTAGCTTTGTAAAAAACTTTTAATAGTTTGCAAATAAGTGGAGTCAACGCGTTTAGAAAATATTTTATTAACACTTTATATACTTACGATAAAACTCGCTAATGACTGAAGCTGTCAACTCTTTATATCGCTGTTTGCTTTGTGTTTTGGTTGTTTTTCAGCTAGTTACGTTAGTTTGCAGTTGGCTAACTTGGTAAGCTAACGTCATTTAACATCACTTGAAACCTGAAATATCTGTAGCTCGTTGTTAGCTTGTTTGTTGTTGAAGTGTATGTATAAATAGGTTTTCAAGCCCATGTTTTAAGCGATGTTCAAGTCAGGAAATCAGTGCGTTTCACTTGCCGTTGCCTGGATACACATTGAACTGTTGCTCTGACGTCATCACAACGATTCGATGATTAGTTAATCGATTGATTGGAGTCACATTTTGTCCTAATGATGATTTCTTTGTTAAAGCAAATATAATCAGTCAATATTCACATTAAAGAAGATGAAAAATCAGAAAGCTTCTTTTTTAAATATTGAAAAATTATTGAAACCGATTATTTGATTATAAAAATAGTTGGTGATTAATTTAGTTATTGATTAATAATCTGTTAATTCAATATATTCAATGCACTCAATGTGATATGATTTAATTCGTTTCAGAGGCTTGTGGTTTATTTTTATCTGCCCACAAAACAACTAAAATATGATCTGACATTTCAGTTTTAAATTGAACTTAATTTTATGTCCTAAAAACGTGATTGTTGTTAAGTTCTTGTGTCACTGCAAACAGGAAGTGATCTGTTTTATATTAAGATAGACAGAGGCAAAAATAAAAAACACTAAGACATTCCTACTAACAGTGTTAGAAGCTTTTTCTACTGCTCAAAAAACTGCACTGCAAATAATGTTAACTTACATTATTTCTGTTCATGAAGGCCAAACAGAGGAAATTTGACAATGTCAACAAAAGAAATCACTAAATGTTAAATCTGCCATTAGCATTCCCCTTCTTCTGACTTACATGAGCTCATGAACCCTGATGATCTTGTTCTCCTACCTGCTATTGTTTGTGTCCTTTGTAATCTTGATACCTGTTTTTTATGACCTAAATATGAACAGGAGTTAGGAACAAGCAATAGCTATAATCTCTATGTGCAAATAATCAGTTACTACAGTATGTACATAGCATACGGTGGAGTTTAGTGGTGATTTGCATTGTCCCTATCAAATTAACTATAAAAATAAATAAAACAAAACACTGATGAGGGGGTGGGGCATTTATTCACCAATTTGTGCCTGTGGATTTACTGTCATAGCCTGAGCCTGAGAGAAACGTCACTGAGTGAACAGAATATAGAGCTTTCTAACATAGATTTTAACTAAAGTAAATCATGTACAGAATCAGATCATGTGATGTGTGACCTTACACTATTGTGTTTGTTAGTATGGACGGTGACAGCCCGGCCGGTGACTTCCTGTCTCCAGAGTCCACAGTAACCACTCTGCTATCGAGCTCAGGCCATCTGAGGAGCAGCCTGCGGGTCCCTGAACGCACCACTGCCTTCAGATACAGAAACAAGGTTCACTCTCCTTCTACTCTTTTACATGCAATTGATAAAATGGCCAAAGGATTTAGATGGTGTTTACCGTACTAAAACCACTGATGTTCTCTCATTCTTTTTGGCAGGACTATGACTCCGCCTCCGCAGCACTGGACGCCTACATTGCAGACTTTGAGAGCAGTTGTCAGAAATGCAGCTCAGTGACCGGAAGACTCGTTCTGCCACAGAGTCCCTCGTCCACTCCGAGCAGATTTAGAGCAAGCATGCTTAGAAACAAAGATGGTAGGTCGCGACACTTCGTCGAGGCACTTTCACGAAAGAGCACCAGTTAATGTTGGTTTTATTGTCCTCATATTGTTTTGTTTTTACCCATAGTTCTTAGGGAGAGTTTGACTGAGAGGGAGCTGGACTTCCTGAATCTGCCTGTCAGCTCCCTCCACCACCGTGGCAATCGAGACAGACTCTCCATGACGACGGACGAGCTGCTGTCTATTCCTTATGATGGCTCTCTGCCTGTCACCCACACGTCTGCCTTCTTACAAGGTCTGTAAACACATCACCCACACCTGCCTTCATCCAAGGTCTTTGAATGCGTCACCCACAACTCTGCCATCGTCATCCAAAGTTTTTTAATGTACTGCAGACACTTCCACCATTATCCCAGGTCATTAAATGCTTCACCTACTCCTCTGTTTTCATTCAGAGTTTTTGGACTTATCATCCAAACATGTGCTGTCAGTCAGGAATATTGAATATTGAATATTGAAACTTAATCACCACTTCATCTCAGGTCTTTAAAGGCAACACAGAGGACTTTTGCGTCAGCCACAAGCCTACCTCGCTTCTATCACAGATGTTAAAACACAGAATGTTCAGGTTTTTTTTTAAGACTGTGTCTGACTAAGTGGATGGATTAAGAGAAGAAAAAAAATTGTTGATTGTGTTAATTCTTTGGATCCAGGTCTCATGTCCCAGTCTGGAGCCTGCCAGCTCCACTGCGCCCCCTCCTGTCCAGGATGTAGAGCCTGTTCTGGGCTCAGCAGCAGCCACACTGATCCCCGTCTGAACCACCACCACCACTACCCTCAGCTGATCCGGGCACCCAGGAGCTCCAGGTTTATGCTGCTGTCTTGACTGTTCTGTTCTGTGAGAGGTCAACATCATCTCAAAACTTTCTTCAACTTCACAGGTTCAGACAACGATCAGGAGCAGATAAAGAGTTTCCTGTGAGCAGCTTTAAGGTGATTATCCCAGTTCTATTTTCTTAGAGGTTTGCTCACTGTGTGGTTCAGAATGTACATCGTTTTTCAGGCTATAACTGAATTTTCCTTCTTTTGCCTCTACACAACAGTCTGCTCACAGAGCAGCAGTGTCGCAGTGGGCGGAGCCATTCGAGTCACACCCTCCCTGGTCTGACTGTGACCTCAGCAAGCCGCAGTCATCCTCAGAGTCAAAGCTTTGCGACGAAATTGTCCACAGTAAAACATTTGCTGCTTAGCAAGTATGAGATGATATTTAGGAGTCGTTATGAATCCCTGTGACAATATTTGTTTTTTTTTTCTTTCAGGTGCTTTTCCACCCGTTGCTGCCAGAGGTGGACCTCCGTCCTGGGTGGCAGAGCTGGAGGAGGAGGACAGTTGTTCACAGGTGAGAGAAGCTGTAGGTTGATGTCGTTTTCTGTTGTGTTCGTGTGGACATAGATTAATGCTAATGAGTGTGTGTGTGTTTGTGTGTGTCAGGTGGACAGTCAGCTGTCTCTCAGAGATCTGAGGCTTCAGTTTGCTGAACAGGTCTCACTGCTCGCCGCAGAAAGAAGAAGCTCTGACAATATGGGAACTCTGTTCAGAGGTAATACCATACTGGTGGCACTACCTTCATTGTCATCAACCTGCTGTTGTGTGAAGTGTGTTATTGCTGCGTTTTAATGAGCGCAACTGTTCCCTCCTCCTGTCAGACACCAGGATCGAGTCTCTGATCCAGAAAGCAGATCAGGTGCTGAACTCTCTGTGTCAGAGACGTGAAGGAGCAGGTAACGCTGCAGATCAGAGCAGTTAGCATCACTTTAGCACAAAGATAACACCACGTTTTAGTTTTGTTCACCAAACTGTGATCATAAATAACAGTTCTTTAAAAAAACATGATTTTTACATGAAAATGAATAACTGGTTCTGTTGTGTTCCGTTCTGTAGTGAGTCCAGTGAACACTGAGGATATGCTCAGATCTCCCTCACACCGTTCTTCGTTCCCTCTGTAAGAATGATTATTTTTAAAAACATTTTCTTTAATTCTTTTTGACATACATAGAAAAGAGAAAAAAGTTCAAAAATATTGTGGACTACTCAAAAATAATCCAGTTCCTTCCTTTGATTCAGTGAACCCACCATGTAACTGTTTCAAATAAATCAGAAAAGGCTGCCATACTATTTGAAATAATTCCTTTTCATGGAATGTGTTAACGTCTCTGAAGATAAACCCAATTCACAATTCACAACAATTCCTATCTTTAACTTTGAACATATTTCATGATAAAACAATAATTTGTTGTGCGTCAAACAAGCACAGATCTACAAAAAGGTTCTGTCTTTATTTTATTCTTTGGTGGCTGATTGAATCATAAAGTCCAGATTTTAAACCTTTCACTCTTCAGCTCATAAGATGTACATGTAACACAATTGTCGAACCTGCAGTGACTCAACAGCAGCAGCAGAGGGCAGCACTGAGGCTCAGCATGACAGAGGAGCTGAGGTATGTTTCTTCTGTACTGCCTCTTTGGTTTTAGTCCTGAAAAGACAAGAAGACACTGTCTCATTGTGTCTTTTCTGTGACCATGTGTCTCCTCCAGACTCTGGGCTGTGGTCTCCATGGTAACAGCATCTTGGAGCAGCCTGGTCCAGTGGAGGCTCTAAAACAGATGCTGTTCAGACTCCAGGCGGTGGAGGCGCAGCTTCTGCAGCCAGAAGGTGAAGCAGCAGCTGCTCCTACAGAACCTGAGAGGCTGCAGATGGAAGAGACGCAGCTGAAGCAGGTTGACGAATGTTTCATGTCCCTGAACGCACCTCACATGTTCCACACATTCATGTGTCTCAGGTTTATGAAGCTGCGTTTGTGTTGCAGAGGCCTGAAGGTGAAGCAGAGCTGGAGAGTTTTACAGGTGGACCATCACTACACAGGTAACTGACGAGACTAACATCAGGTTTAAAGGGATAGTTCAGGATTTTTAAAAATGTGGCCGTATGAAGTACTGACATATAGTGTCTAACATCCAGCAGACTGCAGGCCCATGCCACTTAGCCACTTAACAGGAGACATACCTAATAAATTATACATCACCTTAAGTTTACAATATGCCAATGATATCCAACAGGAAACAAGTTTGTGTCACTTTGTAAACATGTCACTCTCCCACACCAAAGCCCATAGTGAAAATCAGTGATTTTAGGGGACACAGGAGCTGCTGTCTCTACTGCCGCCTTAAGTTTGAGTCATTGAGGTACAGTAAATCTGAACAAATACCAAAGTCACAATATTATGTATCTGAACATACTGGTGGATGCAGCAATGGAGTTCAGTGTGGAAGAGTGAGGGGTTTACAAAGTGACACAAATGTTGATTTTCTGTTGAAAAGGGATGTTAAACAGACTCGTGTCCATCTTCAGAGCTCTGCATCACCTGAACCGTCTGAAGCTCCTGGTGGAGGAACCTAGACAGAAACAGCGGGAGGAGGAGAAGGATGAAGATGAAGGACGGTTTTCCGCCTCCTCTAATGATGGACTTGTCTGTACTCAGGACAAAAACTCCTGAATCTGAAGGAGGAGGACTTCCTGTCAGTGTCGTACAGAAGGCGCAAAACAAATTCTCTATAAAGTCAAGGATTTCACATGAAAACCGAAGAATGTCCAGAAGAATTGTCCAGAAGAACGGGTTTGGGTACTTTCAAGAGTTGCGGGAGAAGATCTGAACTGTCAGGTGAGGGGGCGGAGCATGGGCGGAGCTGCTGGACGCAGGACACTCACCCTCTCACTTGCTGTTAGCCATAACCTTTCCTGCAGTTTTCTAAGGGACATGTCTGGACTCCACACAGTATTAACTCTGGGACTTTATAGAGGAAGAACAGAGGATGGTTTAAAGGGACAGTTCTGTTTTGCTTTTTTTTTGAAGTGTAGTTGAATGCAGTTCTGCTACTGACTAAAGTTTTTTGTAACTGATTAATTTGTCTTCTATTTTTCAATTAATTCCTGAGTTTTTGTTTCATAAAATGTTGATTAGGGTTTCCCAAATGTCCACAAATCAAAATGTGTCACTTTTTACCTTTTTTTTGGTCCACACTTGATGTAACCATGGTTCTTTGATGAAGCAACCAGGAAGTAATCAGCTCTGGTCGTGTGACAGTTTATTAAAAATGTTTATTGACTTTGAATGGGTATGTACATGTCAATTAAATCAAATGAGATGTTGCAGTGGCATCAAGACAAAATGGCTGCAGACAAGAGGGGGAACAACAAAAAGATTTAGAAAAATTTTGTCTCGACCCAGATCAAATCGGGATTCAGTCTTTGTTCAGAAGAAGTCAGAATCATTGCCATTTTTCTGTGACGACATTGACCTCAGACTCCAGCTGTGGTTTTCCTTGATGGAGCATGATGGAGTCGGTGGGGAGGAGCTGGTAGATGCTGCCAGTGCAGACCTGACTGAATGACCTGGGAGTCTTTAGTTCATGAAGAAGGAGAACCTTCACCTGTTGAAACTCTGTGAGGCTTTGTCTGCTAAAAGATCAACTTTTAACAGCTCTCCTGCTGTGGCTTCACCTGCTGAAGCTTTGTCGCATGATGGGTCACCTGCAGAGGCTTCGCCATTTGAGGCTTTGCAATGTGAGGTTTTGCTGTTTGAGATTTTACCATTTGAGGTTTCGCCATTTGAGGTTTCATCATATGAGGTTTCACCGTTTGAGGTTTCACCATTTGAGGTTTCACCATATGAGGTTTTACCATATGAGGGTTCACCAGATGTGGTTTCACCATATGTTTCACTATTGGATGTTTCACCATTTGAGGCCTCACCATTTGTGGTTGGGCCAGCTGAGGCTTCATCAGCAGCAGCTGAGGCTTCATGTGGTGAGGTTTCACCAGCTGAGGCTTTACTTCCTGAGGCTTTACCTGCTGAGGCTTCACCTGTTGAGTCTTTGTTTGCTGAGGCTTTGCCTGCTGAGTCTTCGTCTGTTGAGGCTTCATCTGCTGAGGCTTCACCTGTTGAGGCTTGACCTTTGTCTGCTGAGGTCTTGGGTCCTTTGTGGATGTTTTATCACTGCGGTCATGCTTCGAAATGGTCTCTTTCTTGATTTGCTGACCTCGTCGTGTGCCCGAGGCTCGATCCTTCTCTAAACGAATGAGTGCTTTCTGCCTTATAGTTGCTGCATGTTTCTTTTCAAGCTCGGTCAGCGTGTGCTCGTGGTGCTCAAGCTGTTTCTCCAGCTGTTTGATCTCCTCCTCCAACCTAGCTTTCTCCTTTGTCGTCCTTTGGCACTGCTGCTGGTGGAAAAACGTCTCCCTCTGCAGCCTCACCAGGTTCTCTGGTGCCATCAGCACCTCCTTTCGTAGCTGTTCAGTCTCTTTCTGGATCGTCTCCAGTTTGTCCAGGAGGCAGCACCTCCTGGAGGGAGTGCAAGAAATCGAGGTGTCTGACGAGGGTCTCTCTGCCTTCAGCTCTTCTCTTACAGTTTGCAGTGCGGCACTGTACCACTCAGTATCAAAACTCTTCAATGTCCGAGTGAGACCAACGTTGCGTAGAAAGTTCCTCAGGAACTCATCCACCGTGTCTGGAGCGCTGATGCTAGTTGGCACAGGTTTTTGTCTGGCAGCCTCCTCCTCTGCAAAAACCTCCTTGTTCTCCTTCTCTGCTGCTCCCTTTTCTTGTTCAGACATTTTCTCTCCTCTGCCTCAAAACGTTTTTGTTTGCCTGTTGCTATGGTTACTTAGACAAAGGCACAGGAAAATCTTGTTTTCCTAAAGGAATGATGCATCAGCTATGGAGCTCCTGTCGGCCCAGGCATGTCTGCCTTGTCTGGGTTTAAACCTTACATTTCTCTTCTCTTTTTTCCCCTTTCTTTTCTATCATCTGACATCCAAAAACCTTTCATCTGGCGTTCCTTGTCATGCATCATGTCGTGCGCTCAACACTTTCCTTTGATGTAGCACAGCTGAAGAATTGTCTCTTTTTTCAACAGTATTAACTTAATAAAATCTTGTGCAATTTCAATAGGGTCATTTGCACCTTGTGTGCGCTGACCGTAATAATTTGCAGCAAGATGTTCACTGAAAGGTGTAATCTTCCCGCCACAGTTTGAAGTCCTTTAAGTAATTGACAGGTTTAACTTTCTGTTTTCTGTACAGCCTTGCCTGGAAATTATTAGAAGCAGCTTCCACGGTCATGCCTATTATTTATTCCCCAGGAAATAAATAAATACCAATGTGGTTTTATCACATCGGTGTCAAATATGGTCAGTGTAATCTGTAGACCTTTGTGATTAATTCTCCCTTTTATTAGAAACACTAACCTGACTCTTCAAATTAAATTGAAATGTCTTTTTTTTTTTCATTAAATGTAAAATTAACCTTTACAGTAGGCCAGTGGTTCTCAAACTTTTTTTTACCACATGAGAAAATATTGAGCCCTTAAAGTAACAACATTATCACCAACGTTAAAATACAGTGTTGCAAATAGGTTGAGCAAAGTCAGCTTACAGACTTTTCACAGTAGGCAGATTTATTCCCAATAAGATCATCCTCCTCTTCCTCACACATACTTCAGACACCTACATTTTAAAATTCGATTAAGATGGAGTGAGAGATGAGGTGACTCTAATTATTATTATTTAATATTATTATTTTGATATTTGTTTAATTTTGTACATACTACAGTCAAAGTTCCTCAGCTTCATACCGATTACATACCCCGGTAGAACAGTATTTCTGATTTTCCTCCAAGTACCACCAGAGGTACATGTACCACAGTTTGAGAACCATGTCATGAGAGAATATAATGGCTGTACCAGGCAAATGACACTTCATCATAGTTCTTTTATGAATTAATATTTCGTTTCTAACATATTGCTCCTCCAAGTATGAATTTTCTTGAAAATCGTTTCTACTTTATATGGATTTTATTTAGATATCTCCCACTCCTTACCAGTTGGCGGCGGTAGCGAGGCAATAGGTTGTTTACCCACCACTAAATTCATCTCAAGAAGAAGAAGCAGTACCCGGAAGTAAAAACCTGGTTCTCCGAATATGGAGTTGTTATTACACGTCTCCGGTTTAGACTCGGAGTAAATAATCCGTGATAACGTGTAACTGAAGTTGCTACCGCTTTTTTTTTTTAAATTGTATTTCAAAGTGTGAGCGTCTTTATTGTTTGTTAATATTTGTGCGTGAATAATAACGCAGCACCCACCGTGTCTCGCGGTGCGCAGGCTAACTGTGTCTGGAGCGGCACGTGCTACTGCTAACGTTCACGTTTCGAAGGTTTTTACGGATTTATCACTTTATTGGAAACGGACGGGTCCCGGTAAATTAACGGCGTGAGAATGTCCCGACCCAGTAAGAAGAGCGGCGGCGGCGGCGGCGGCGGCGGCGGCGGAATACCGGACAGGTGAGAGAGTTTGTTTTGGTTGTGCTGAAATTAAACTTCATTCACTTTCTCTTTGTTGACGATAACTCACTATTGTAAAGTAGTCCAGTTATTGCTGTGTCACTCGGTGTGCTTGTGTATGGTCCCCACACCAGACAACTAATCGTAAATAACATTTAAATATAAAATAAACCCCCCCTTTTTTCCATTTACTTCCATGTCATGTGACTCCAAACCAATCAATGGGTTTCCATCAGCCTCTATCGCTTTTATTTAAAAAAAATAACCTGAAAATAAGCAAAGAAAATATAAATGCTAATAATTTAATTGCAAACATCCTTTGCGATTACGGATTATGTTTAGAAATTACATGTCTCAAACTTCACTTGTAAAACACAATAATAAATAAAAGCTCACAATATTATTTTGAAATCTGGTACCTTTACATTGGATTATATGCTTTTCTTTCTTTACATTACAAAATCAGACTTGCATGTAATTTTAGGTCCATCCAACCATGGGAGAAATATATTTCAAATTAAAAGTAACAGCTTTTTAAAGTAAAAGTAACATTTCGCAATAAAAGATTACTAGTCTAGAGTAACATTTGTGAACAAAATCTCTCCATATACCACTCTGAAGAGAGGCCACGCTTTTCAAATTAACTTTTCAAAGTACTAGATTTCACAGTAAAAGTATTAACATTTCACGATAAAGGCAGCAGTAAAAAAAATCTCCAAGTAGAGTCACATTTATGAACAAAATCTGATTTTATAATCGTAAAGAGGGAATAAAAGCAACATATTTAGTTATGAAAGTACCAGATTTTAGCATTTACAACATGACTGTTCCAATGACTCACTTTTAGATCCGTGCAACTAATAAATTAGTTGTCAGTTATTGTTTTAAACAATCTAATGTACAGTGTATAAAGTGTGACAGTAAGACAAAGTTGTGTGTTTCGGTGTCTTTTTTCTCGCAGATGGCTCGATTATAAAGCTGTTGGAAAAAGGCTTGAAGGGACTCGTTTCATTGCCTTTAAAGTTCCACTCAAACGGGTGAGGAGTCACTCATCAGGCCTGTCATACACATACACACACACA
This sequence comes from Brachirus orientalis, assembly GCA_016785285.1. Taxonomy (NCBI): domain Eukaryota; kingdom Metazoa; phylum Chordata; class Actinopteri; order Pleuronectiformes; family Soleidae; genus Brachirus; species Brachirus orientalis. Next base: position 2,606,871 of record JAFBJR010000086.1, read on the forward strand.
GAGCAGCCTTTTTTATTAATTACCAGTGTGTTTCCTTCAGTCTCTGACTCGTCGACTCTCGGGCTCGGACGTCTTCGGCCCCTGGGAGCTGCTGGACGCTCTGAGCAAAGACAATGAAGAGCTCGGTCTGATCGTTGACCTGACGTTTACGACACGCTACTATCAACTACAGGTAGACGAGCAAAACAATATCCACTCACACATTTATCTCTTTTATTTAGATTTTTGTTAAAGAATAATCTCCCATAACTGTAACTATGAAACAAAAACAGACGGGCAAGCTCAACCCCCTCTTAGAGCATGTGCACATGAGAATCCACAAAAGTTTTTATCATATCGGCTTTTTTTCCGCACACGGAACCTGTGTTTATGGAGCCCTAAAAGTTTTTGAGAATGGATCCCAAAATCATAAAAATCTCAAAATGCCAGTGTGTAATGTGTGCAAAGACGTTTCTTGAAATGGAAAACTTTTAAAAAAAAACAAACAAAAAAGGCAAACATTTTATAGGGAAATTGTAAATAAGACCTCATAGAAAACAAAATAAGCATAAATCATACATTATCCTCAACTTCACCTTCAGAAACCTCAACCAAACAAACACACTGGACTAAATAAAGAAAGAAAGAAACAGCAACAGGTTTAAAAGTCCATTTAATGCGCTCCATGTCATCTCATGTCAATTTAATGTGTTCTTCTCTGTTTATATCATTATGTCTTTTTAAGTATTAACATCTTGAGTACAAATGATAAAAATACGAGTATCCAAATTAACAGATTCAAATTTATTTCAGCATGTAATATTTATGATAACCAGTGGTGTATGTCAGACTGAATTTTTTAATTTATAGGGTGAGCTGATGTGTGTGTGTGTGTGTGTGTTTTAAGGACGTGCCAGCGTCCCTGCTCTTTGTGAAAATCTTCACGGCGGGTCATGAGGTTCCCCGTGACGAGACGATCCTGAGTTTCAAACGCGTTGTTCACAGGTTTCTACGAGAAAACCGAGGCAATGGTGAGAGTTTATCATCAGTTTATATGTCAGGAACTTTTATTTTCTTATTTCACACCTCCACCAAAGCTCACTTTCACTGGTGTGTCTGCTGCAGACAAACTGATCGGTGTCCACTGCACCCACGGCCTGAACCGCACCGGTTACCTGATCTGCAGGTACGTACAGGAAAAGCCCCAGCGCCTCACTTTAATCATCCAGTGTGTTTAACGGTGTTTTTGACCCGTAGGTATCTGATCGACGTTGATGGGATGGATCCTAAACAGGCTGTAGACTGTGAGTGTTGATTGCTAATCATTATTGGTGATCATAAAATGTTAAAAGCATGATTTAGACTAAAAGTTAAACCTGTTAAATGTTGTTTGTTGTCAGTGTTTAACTCAGCACGGGGCCATGACATAGAGAGAAAGAACTATCTGGAAGACCTGCAGTGTGGACCAAGGAGGAGGTGATTAAAACCAAGTCTTTGGTATCTTAAGAATATGTTTACTGCTGTATCTCACTGTTAGACAGAGTTTTTTTCAACAAGAAGTTCCAGATTTTCAACTGCTCACTATACTGCACCAGTCCACAGAGAAATTCACTGTTTTTAGCTCGTGGGTCCACTGGAACTGCCACTGCGGTCTATTGCTGACTCGTTTTATACGTTTGTGTCAATGAGATGACTGTACAAAGGCTTTTAAACAGTTAAGTTACAAAATAACAGGTTTGAACTTATTAATGGAGGCAGCAGTGGATCAAAAACTCCTGTTTGCTGTGATGTAAAATGACTGATTTTCTCTATGGACTTTAGTGCGAATGGTTTACAAAATAGCACATACTTCATTTTCCTGTTGGAAAAGGCCGTCTAACATTGAGACAAAGCTGTGAAGAAATTCTTAAGCTATTGTAGGAAGGATGAAGAGATTATGTTACAATGTAACATGATGACAACACCAAAATCCCACTGTGCTGAATGATTAAAAATTAAAACATGTACTGTAAAATAGTATTTGTGCCTTTTTAAAAGCTCTATTGGTTTGTTTTCACGATAGTAACGAGGGGATGGAAGAGTCGGAAAAGGAGCCACAGAGAGGCTGCGCTGTAGGGCGGCCATGTTCTGAGCCAGTCGACTGTGATGACAGAGAGAACAGACGAGCGCACGGCAGTGACTCCTGGTATCACAGGTACGTATGGTACGTTCCAGTTGTGGTCTGAAGTTGGGATTTCTTATTTCCTCGTCGAAAGTGTCTTGTCTATCTGGAGCGCTCCCTCGGGTCGGATTTCCAATCCCACAAACTCCTGACATGGGATTTCAAAATGGCTACCATTCCACTTTACTGTTCTGTTTAGATTGGAACTTGCAATTTGGAACTGGGAGTGACATCACGCCATGGATAAGCCATGTGCTAGTTGAGAAGTTGGAAATGCAAACATGTCAACAATGCAGTTGAAAACAATGCTCTGCATGATATTTTGTGCACACAAACGTCAAAGTGGAGGAAGATTTCTTGACATCTAATTTTATTTAACTGATGTTACAAATAAATGTTAATCTTTTTGTGGATGGGCATTGATGCCTTCCATCCACAAGATAGTGCCAAGTGCTCACTCTCACTAGAGCTGCTGTGTGAGTATTTCGTAATAGATGGTTTCACAAATACAAGGCACATCGCAATATTGTGATAATATCATATTGTGACTTAAATATCGTAATAATATTGTATCGTAGTGTCTCTGGCAATCGCTAGCCCTAATTTAAAGCAACAAGCAGAGCAACGAGAAGAAAATGTGTAACCACTCGCTGCAGGTCATGTGATGTTTGTGGTTTATGTCTCTCTCTCTCTCTCTCTCTCCAGCAGATCTTTCCCTCCACGAAGTCCAAACCCCCGTCCACATCATCATCATCATCATCATCCTCCTCTGTATGACGGCGGTCTTCCTCCCGATCCTCCACGAAGGAACGGCGGCCTTCTACCTGATCCGCAGTTCATGCCTCCACTTCCCTTTCGTCCATACATGAGAGCCCAGTTCCACCCGTATCGATGGACGCCTCCTCATCCTGGCGGTCAGTGGAGGAGACCTTCTCCTCAGGAGTCCACCTTCATGAGACAGAGCAGAGCCCCGCCCCCTGTCTTCACAAGGACAGAGGTCGATGAGGAGGAGCTGGGATGCCTCCGCTCGCCCTGGACCAATGAGGATGAGTGGGCGGGTCATCGCCACAGACACACGCGCAGAGTAAAAGGATTTGACCACTACTAGGGCGATCACATGATCACATGACTCGTCACGAATCTAAAACACAGAATCTCATTTTAATCAGCTGCTGAGAACACATCAGTGGAGAAGAGGGACATTTGTAATTCTTTGACTTATTTATTTACAGAAGAAGATTAATATTGGCCAAATAAATAAATAAGTGTTTTTAATATCTGACAATATAATAATATCTGTCTTTTCTAACAGGAAGTTGAAGTTTGTGTTAGTTAATCATTCACTTCACTGCACCAAAGTTCTTTGAGAAAAAACGCTTTACATCATAGCGCCCGTGAGCTAAAAATGCAGATTTTTTTCTTTGGACTTTGTTGCAGGAGAGTGAACGTTTTACAAACTTAACTGCTGTTGGAAAAGTCTGTCTAACAATAAAGCAGTGAATATAATGAAGATTTTTTGGCAATGTAGATCATATCAGGTGTGTCTTTTCTTAATTGACTGGAGTCAGTTTTTCATCTATGTGTCATTACCTCAAACAATCTGAACTATACCTTTAATAGGTATATAATGTTTAATTGATGTTTAATGTTTAATTAAAAGCATTTGAATGACTAATTTATTTAGTCTTTATGACAATGGGCATCAAAAATGAATGGGGCAGAATTTAAAGAGAATTAAGGCAGAAATTAAAGAGAATTTACATAGAGAAACAATGAAACCTGGAGATGAAATGCATCTTTTTCTTCATCCTCACTTCTTTTTTATATTTTTTTATTATCTTACTGTCATTAGTCGTTCTCACGTCCACACTACCCAGGAACTTTGGGGATGGTAAAGACATTTTTTTGTCTGAACTGCCGTCTCTGAACGCAGCTTGTTTAGTTGTTAAAACAGTCGAAGAAGATGGTGTCCATTAATAAGGCTGTGTTATTGTATTAAGAGGACAGTTTCCTACAGCTGCCGCTGTTACCTCACATGATTATTGGTGTTGTTTGTGGGACAACAAAACTACGTTTACACTGTGATACAATGTGTCCCTGAACACATCACATTGTGTCGCTAAAGGCATAAGAATGTGTCCCTGTACACATCACGTTGTGTCCCTGAACACATCACAGTGTGTCGCTAAAGGCATCAGAATGTGTCCCTGGACACATCACAGTGTGTCGCTAAAGGCATAAGAATGTGTCCCTGAACACATCACAGTGTGTCGCTAAAGGCATCAGAATGTGTTCCTGAACACATCACATTGTCTCTGAACACATCACAGTGTGTCACTAAAGGCAACAGAACGTGTTCCTGAACACATCACAGTGTGTCCCTAAAGGCATCAGAATGTGTCCCTGAACACATCACAGTGTGTCGCTAAAGGCATCAGAATGTGTCCCTGAACACATCAGAATGTGTCCCTGAAAATGTCAGAATGTGTTCCTGAACACATCACATTGTCTCTGAACACATCACAGTGTGTCACTAAAGGCAACAGAACGTGTTCCTGAACACATCACAGTGTGTCACTAAAGGCAACAGAACGTGTTCCTGAACACATCACAGTGTGTCCCTAAAGGCATCAGAATGTGTCCCTGAACACATCACAGTGTGTCCCTAAAGGCATCAGAATGTGTCCCTGAACACATCACAGTGTGTCACTAAAGGCAACAGAACGTGTTCCTGAACACATCACAGTGTGTCCCGAAAGGCATCAGAATGTGTCCCTGAACACATCACAGTGTGTCCCTAAAGGCATCAGAATGTGTCCCTGAACACATCACAGTGTGTCACTAAAGGCAACAGAACGTGTTCCTGAACACATCACAGTGTGTCCCGAAAGGCATCAGAATGTGTCCCTGAACACATCAGTGTCCCTGTGTTGTGACAACACATCATTGTCTCTGTGCGTCATGTGTTCTAAAGCACAGGTAATTGCAGCTGTAAGTTAAATGTTTTGATTTTTTTATTTTTTTTTTGCCTTAATAGTTTTTTTGTGATAAATATCTTTTAATTCAGGTTTTAAAAATTGGACCCCAGCGCCCTCTGGCTGCAGATGCAAGGGTCAGAGGTCACTGTGTCCTGTTCAGTCAAAAGTTGACCCCAGTTTGCCAACGAGAATAAATGTTTGAATTATGTTTTTCTATTTCATATTAAATGTGCATGTTTTATTTGTTCACAGTTTTGTTTCTCCCTCTTACCTGCTACAAACGATCAGTTATGTTAACTATTGATTAATCTGTTAATTTATTCATTTGAAGGATGTAGTTTCCTTAAGTGACTTCTTCAGCTTTTTCATTACCTCCAACCATCGAATAATCGTTTCATCTCAGCTGAAACAATTTGTCGATTTATGTATTAGTTGATTAATTTATTTGTGCTAACTTTTTTTTAAACTAAATACTATAATTTCTTAAAAATAATGATTTGGCATTTTTTAAATTAATTTATCTTAACACCTTAATTTCGAACACATTTCTAGGCATCATAAATATAATTTGTAATATTTTTGTTTAATCTGTTTAGATGAACATTTAGATGAACCTTTATTTCACTTCAACAGATAATTTTATCATTTAAATTTATTGAAAAACCAAACAATACTGAAGTTTTAAAAATTACAAATGCACAAAGTATGCACCAAAAAAATATATATTTTTATAAATTTCATATACATATATATTCTATATTTTGTACGGAAAGTAAATTATATTTACTATGGAAAACTGGATTATTAAAATGTCATAATTGTATTTAAACAATGCAAGAAAGATATAGTGAGTTAAAAAATTTTTTTTATAATTTTATACTTAAAGATTCTCTCTGGATCTATTTTTTTCTTTAATTGGTAAATTAAAAAAGCTTTAGCTTTGAAAGAACAAAGTCATTCCAGATTAAAATCTGCTGTTGTGGTTGTGTCCCTGCTGGTGCAGCTGCCGTGGACGGTGCAGCTGCCGTGGACGGTGCAGCTGCCGTGGACACTGCGCCTGCGTGGACCTGTCACGACTCGGCTGCTTCTGCCGCGGTGAAACATGGCGATGAAGGCGCTCAGAGGGATGATGAACGGGGCCATGAGCGAGCTCTCCTCCGCCGTCAGCGGGAACAGAGCGACACCCGGAGCCGCAGCGCCGACCTCCGCCGCCGCCACCGCCACCGCCGCCTCCCGGGAGCATGTGATGGCCGTGACCCGGGATTACATCTCCCAGCCCCGCCTGAGTGAGTCCGTCTCCTCCGTGTTTGTGAGGACCGGAGCCGAGGGACCAACATGACGCGACACATTCCTGAAGATGAACACATGAGATTATGAATGACATGATGGTCGCTGTCCATCATCAGCTCACCTGAAATGATGATGATGATGATCATGATAATTTCATGTCTCTTCACATAATCTTCCCCATTCACCAGTGATGGGTAAAAAATCTGAAAACATTATTATCAACTTAATCTGTGTTTTTGCTTTTCTCAGCTTATAAAACCGTGTCTGGAGTGAATGGGCCTCTGGTGATCTTGGACCAGGTGAAGGTAAGACCTCAGGCCCTCCTCCTCCTCTCTGAACCAAAACATGGAGATTTTCTCATCTGGGATCCAATCTAGTGGTTCTGTAGGTTTTTATTGGGTTACAAGATTAAAGTGGCTTTTAAAGGGTTCTACTGGTAAACAATCTGTATTCTTAAACTACAGGTAGTTGAAGGACCCTCATGATGATAGTAATCATCGTGAAGCTCTTAAGAGGGTTCTAGAGGTTCCTTGGGTTGTTTTAGGGTTCAGTTGAAGTAGTCATTAAATGGGTTCTACACAGGTTTACTAATCATCATGAAGCTTATATAAAGGTTCCAGAACTTATGTTGGTTGTTCTAGGGTTAGAATGTTAAAGTTGCCATCAAAAGGTTCTATGGTTAGTTTTGGGATCGTACAATAATTATAATAGTATAATAAAAATCATTATGAGGCTTAAAAGAAGATTCTTTAGGTTTCTTTGGGTGTTTAGGGTTTAGAATGTTTAAGAAGTGATTAAATAGGTTCTGCAGGTAGTTTGGGCAAATCTTTAGTAATCGTCACTAGGCTTATAAAAATGTTCCAGAGGTTGTTTTAAGTTTAAGAAGTTTTGGCTGGTCATGAAAGGTTCTACTACAGGTAGTTTTAGGACCATTCGCTCCTCTACAACAAGGTTCTGAGGTTCTGCTGGTGGTTAGATGTTTTTTTAAGGCATTATTGACGGTTCTAGAGGTACAGGTTCAGCTTGTTCTAGTTTTAGAAGGTCATAAATAAGTCACTGGTCATAAATAGTTTCTATGGGTGGTTTGGTCTTCATCAACAAGCTTCAAAGAAGGGTATAGGTTGTTTTAGGGATTGGAATGTTTAAAATAAGGGTACAGATGTTCTACAGTAAGTTTACAGTGATTCTTTAGTTGTTATTTAGAAGGTTCTAGATATACTTTAGGTTGTTCTAGGGCTTGGGAGATTTTTGCGCCAAATGAAGAGGTTTGTCTAGCAGTTATAGTGTATTTTTTTGTCATGGCCCAAAGGCCCAAAAGGTTGTTCTAAGTTAAAGTGATTATTAAACAGTTTCCACCAGTGGTTTTATAATAATTTGTTATTCATAAAGAAGGTTCCAAAGGTCGTTTCTAGCCCTACAGGATATTAAATGTATAACATCCTGTGTCTTCTTATCCTTATGGTTCCACAGTTCCCCAGGTACGCAGAGATCGTCCACCTCACTCTGCCTGACGGTACCAGGAGGAGCGGGCAGGTGCTGGAGGTCACGGGCTCCAAAGCCGTGGTTCAGGTACGTTCAGAGTTCACATGCTTCACCTCTCAACTGTTTACCGTCGGCCCTCTGACGCCAGATCGAGACTGAACCTTAATAATCCTGGTCACGTGACAACGTCTTCACAAAGTCATAACTGTTTCATTATAAAAACAGCGCCATCATCGGGTCAAAGTTGCAGCTGTTCACCACTTTGGTTTATGATATAAAAGAGAGTGAGGAGGAAACAAGTGAAAGAATGGTGGGAAAACAGAGCTAATTCTCACCTGTGTTCGTCTACTGGGCCCCCTGTAGGTGTTTGAAGGGACTGCAGGCATTGACGCCAAGAAGACGAGCTGTGAGTTTACAGGGGACATTTTAAGGACGCCAGTCTCTGAGGACATGCTTGGTATGATGCATGACAAAAAACCCTGCGTCCATTTTATGCAGTTTTTTTGTTTCCACATTCAAACGTGTGTGTGTGTGTGTGTGTGTGCAGGTCGTGTGTTTAATGGATCTGGTAAACCCATCGACAGAGGACCAGCTGTCCTGGCTGAAGACTTCCTGGACATCATGGGTACGTCATAGTCACTGTTCCTTTAAGTGGACAGTCAGCTGACATGCAAGTCATGTGACCTTTTAAAGAATGTGAAGTTACAAGGCATGGCGTTAGCGTTGTGAACGTAGAACGTAAAAGTTATTCTCTCTGTTTTATTGTTTTATTTATAAAATATCGTAAAAAAACATTATTATGCAGAAATGATTGGACACATTTTTTTTGCATTCTTTTGTTTATTTCAAAACTTGCTGGTGCTGAATTCTTTCTTCCTTTCATTTTTTTGGGGAGGGGGGATATTCACATTTTCATTTCTGTGACACAAATTTAAAGGGATAGTTTTGGTTTTTTTGACGTGTCGCTTTAGCTCACTGTCAAGAAAATTGAATTTGTGACTTTTTGTGAACAACTCACTCTTCCACGCCAGAGTCCATAGAGAAAATCAGTGATTTTTACATCACAGGGACACAGGAGCTGTTGGTCTACTGCTGCCCTGTTTGGTTGGTTTGTGTCACTGAGGTAAATCTGAACAAAGAGCTTTAAGCACCAAAGTCACATAATAACACCCTTAAACTTACTGATGGAGGCAGCAGTGGCTCAACAACTCCTGTGTGCTGTGATGTAAAATCAAAGTTTTTCTCTGGGGACTTTGGTGTGGTGGGGAGTGACTGGTTTACAATGCGACACAGACTCATAGTTTCTTATTCTACCACCAGGTCAGCCTATAAACCCTCAGTGTCGTATCTACCCAGAGGAGATGATCCAAACCGGCATCTCTGCCATTGACGGTATGAACAGTATCGCTAGAGGGCAGAAGATCCCCATCTTCTCTGCTGCAGGGCTGCCACACAACGAGGTACACACACACACATACACACACACACACACACTGGTTTCCATTGCATTGACTTACATTCATTTCCTTAAAGAGGACAATCAGTAGAAAATCAAATTTCTGATGTTTTTTGGTGTGTCCTCGTGTTCTCCCCGTATCTAAACATCACTAAAGTGTCGCAATAAACACTTCAGCCACTTCTGAGAAAGAAGGGCTTCTCTGTTTACCTGCGCTCGAGCAAGCGGTTTTGAAAAGTCGAGTTTAGTCACGTAACTAGCACTTTTGTCGTGCAACGAACGCTCGCCCAACAGCTACTCCTGGTCATGGGCGTGAACATTCACTCTGAAGAAGAAGAAGAAGAAGAAGAAGAAGAAGAAGAAGAAGAAGAAGAAGAAGAAGAAGAACTGCGGAGCAGTCAGTCAGCTGGTAGCTGGCCAATCACAAGAGATTCAGTGTTCTGGGGGGCGGGCATAAGCTCAGAAACAGAGTGCCTGTTCAGAGGCTGGCAGAGAGCAGCAATAAACTGGCTTAATCTAAAGAGACTAGGAGGTTTTTGACCATAAATATTATTTCATTTATCTAAGTAGACATCAGTAACCTTGATTTTTAGTTCAAAAAGTCCATTTTATGTGACCTTTAAGACTTACTCTAACCTTAACCATAATTACTAGTGCCCTAACCCTAACCTCAGCCTCACTTTAAAACATGTCTTCACCTTAAAACGTAGTAATTTACCTTATGGGGACTTGATTTTTGTCCTCATTAGGAAGACAAGACCCCATAATGTGATAATGTGTAAACAGATTTAAGTCCCCACAACATGAGGAATAACGTACACACAAATAAAAACTTCACTATATTGTCACAGATCTGTCCTCTGAATGAAAGTATTTTTTGAATTGATTTAACTAATTCTGTCCTTTGTCAAGATTTTTCTGACATCTGTTTGAACGCTGCCCTCCATGTTGCTCTCTCTCCTTCCTGCTCTGGCTCCGCCCTCTCTTCAGATCGCAGCTCAGATCTGTCGGCAGGCTGGTTTGGTGAAGAAGTCTAAGGATGTGATGGACTACAGTGAGGACAACTTTGCCATCGTGTTTGCCGCCATGGGGGTGAGTGTTTTAAGACACTCAGAGAGGGGTGGAAGCTTCAAGACCTTATTCTTAAAGGGATAGTTCAGGATACTTGAAGTGAAGTTGTATGCGGTACAGGTGACATCAATGTGTGTTCTCCATTTGCTGAGAAGCAGCTCAGAAAAAAAAAAACATGAGGGGACACAAGGAAAATCCCTTTGTCCTCTCAACAAAACAAAATAAAAGACTCATTTAATGAAATCTACATCAGCTTAAATCTATGTAAAACTGTTTTATCAATTTTTTCTCTCAGATGGTGTCACTTTGTAAACCACTCACTCCCCCGCACCAAATTCCAAAGAGAAAGTCAGTGTTTTAGCGCATGGGAACAAAAGAATGCTGATTTACTTTGACATCATTTTGACATTTTCTGTCACTGTGGTAAATTTGATCAAAGTATTTCAAACACCAAAGTCACAAAACAGCGCATTTGAAACGACTGATGGAGGCAGCAGTGGATCAACAAGTCCTGTGTGATGTGGTGTTAAATCATCACTTTTCCCTTTAGACTTTAGTGTGGGGGGAGTGAACGGTTTTACAAAGAAACACAAACATCAGTTTCCTCTTGGAAAACAGTGTCTGTAAACATCACTCTTTTGTGTTCCTCCAGGTGAACATGGAGACCGCCAGGTTCTTCAAGTCCGACTTTGAGGAAAATGGTTCCATGGACAACGTTTGTCTCTTCCTCAACCTGGCCAATGACCCCACGTACGACCCTCACCAAACACCTGCATCCGAATAAACGTTCTGAGATGTTTGCATCATAAGTTGTAAAAAATAATGTTTTGTTCAGCAGTAGTCTTTCTTCTTTATTTCAGCATTGAGCGAATCATCACACCACGCTTGGCTCTGACAGCAGCAGAGTATCTGGCCTATCAGTGTGAGAAGCACGTCCTCGTCATCCTCACTGACATGAGCTCGTACGCAGAGGCTCTGCGAGAGGTCGGACACTGTGACAGAGCTTTTATTCTGGAAGGACAGCGTGATTGGGGGCGTAAACTGTTTGTGTGTGCTACCTCACCTGTGACACTCAGGTGTCTGCAGCCAGAGAGGAGGTGCCGGGACGCCGAGGTTTCCCCGGATACATGTACACGGATTTGGCCACAATCTATGAGAGAGCCGGGAGAGTGGAGGGACGTAACGGTTCCATCACCCAGATCCCCATCCTCACCATGCCCAACGACGGTACACACACACACGAAGGACGCTGCTTTGACTTCCATTCATTTAAACAGCCTAACCATAATCTGCTAATGTCTAAAACTAACCACAGTTCAAATCTTAGCCCTAAATTTAACCAGTGCTTCAGGAGTGAGGTTCTGCCTCATTAGGATCAGGTTTTGGTCCTGACAAGGTCAATGTTTATACCAGAAAATGTCCCAAAGAGGGAACAAGTACAAGAACACACACACATGTTTGTACTTCTATCAAAGTGAGGACCCTCATAGACATAATATATTCCCTAGCCCCTTACCCTCACCTTAACCATGACAACTAAATGCCTAACCCTAAAACCAGGTCTTAACCCTGAAAAAGCTATTTAACCTTGTGGGGACCAGCCGAAATGTCCACACAAGTCAAAATGTCCCCACAAGGATAGGTTTGGACGTGTTTTGGTTCTCACAAGGATAGAAAGACATGTAGACACTCACACACACACTCCTAATGTACAGTATATGACTGCAGTATGTTGTTGTGTCTTGTAGACATCACTCATCCCATTCCTGACCTGACTGGTTACATCACTGAGGGTCAGATCTACGTGGACAGACAACTTCACAACAGACAGGTAAAGACAGCTGTGTCTCTTGAGAGACCTGGACTTAAGTCAAACTGGACTTATCACCGTAGCTGGACTGAGTCTTTAAAGTGATATGTTAGTGTGGTTGTGACACATATTGTCAGAGCTGATTGTACTGTGAGCGCCCCCTGCTCCTAGAATCAGGCAAGCATGGTCAAAGCATGGCCGCCACTGGGGACACAGGAAACACAGACTGTAGGCACTTAACAATAGCCTCACCTGGCAAAATCAATGCCACAACATTTTCCAACAAGAATCTACAGTTTGTGTCACGTTATAAACCACTTTTTCTCCCACACCAAAGTCCATAGAGAAAAACAGTGTTTTTAGCTCACAGGGGACACAGGAGCTGCTGGTCTGCTGCTGCTTCATTTGTCAAGTTTGTGTCTGAGGTAAATATGAACAAAAGAATTCAAACACTCGAGTCACAGAATAACATATTTGTACTTACTGATGGAGGCAGCAGTGGATGAGCAACTCCTGTGTGCTGCGATGTGAAATAGCTGATTTTCTCAAAGGACCTTTGTATGGAAGACTGAGTTGTGCGCAAACTTCAGTTTCCTGTTGGAAAAGGCTGTCTCACAGCAAGATGAAGTGGCAAACATATTCTGAAGATATCATAGACTTAAGCTGATGTCGATGTTATGAGGTGAGTCTTTTGTTCAGTGGCTTAAAATCCTTGTTTCCGTTGGCAGTCATGGTGCAGTCAGTGGTCACAATGTGTCAGTGTCTCATCCTACAACAACACTTGAACTAGAAATAAAAACAGTCCAACAACTGTATAAATTCAGAGACTTGATACAAGATGTGATGTTCAGCATTGCTGCTCTTAGAATATTTACGCTCAGAGCTGCTGATCCTGGACGGGAAGTGTGTGAGCAGCTCGTTACCCAGTGTCACAATCGTTTTGCTTTGTTTTTTCCGCACCGTGGTCAGATTTACCCGCCCATCAACGTGTTGCCATCTCTCTCTCGTCTGATGAAATCTGCCATTGGTGAGGGAATGACCCGCAGAGACCACTCCGATGTTTCCAACCAGCTCGTATGTACACACAAAGACTCAGGCTCTGCTGCATAATGTACACAGCAGCCTGTTCATCACTCTCTTTTCATGTGGTGTGTGTGTAGTATGCGTGTTATGCCATAGGGAAGGACGTTCAGGCCATGAAGGCCGTGGTGGGTGAGGAGGCTCTGACAGCTGATGATCTTCTCTATCTGGAGTTCCTGACCAAGTTTGAGAAGAACTTCATTTCCCAAGGTACACTGGGGTTATCAGGGAGATGTTTTGCTCACCGAATGCAGATTTATTGACAGCGTGTTGTCTTGTGTCCAGGTGCGTATGAAAACAGGAGCGTGTTCGAGACTCTGGACATCGGATGGCAGCTCATGAGGATCTTCCCAAAAGAGATGCTGAAGCGGATTCCTCAGAGCACTTTGGCTGAGTTTTACCCCCGAGAAGCCAAACACTGAACCAATCCTGCTACTTCTATGTGTTCCAGTGAAGCGTCACTGCATTTAAATAAATATATAGAGTACATACAGTGTAGTGTTGTGACGCTGTAACCATCCTGTGGCCTTGACAACAATCTGTTAACGCTCAAACAGCCAGAAACAGAAGATGTTTATTGTCTCCAAAGGTGAAATTGATTTATTTATGTTAATATTAACCAAATAATGACAGAAAACGTACATAATCAGGTTTTACTGCAAAACAAAGAATATCACTAATAACTGAGGAACCATGTGTGATTTAAATCCATAGTCAGTCGATAGACTCCACTTGGTGGCGCCGTTCACTGACAGACTGTCTTTGCTGTTGTGAGGTTCAGTACAAGGCAGAATATCTAACATTTTTCATGAAAGCCATGTCTGTAAAAGGGAACCAGGAGATGACATTGAAATTATTTTGATATGAATATGTGTAAACTAACTGCTTGATGATGGCAATGGTTATGTTTTGAGTGATGTTTTCTGTGTATATGTGTCGTGTCTAACGTTTGAACACATCAGCCTTGAAATACTGTATCTATGGATTACTGTTATGTGTTTCTTTTTGATCGCTGTCTGCTTATTGATTAGATGTTATAATCAGATTGCATGCATTGTCATTGAATGTTTCCTGTTGATGCCTCAATATGTGAAATAAAAGCTACTGTCTCATTATTTCTCATCAGTACAACAATAATTTCCACTGCTGCCTCTATCAGTGCATTCAGTGCTTCCTAAATGTGATTATAATATAATTATTGTGGCAATTTACACAGTCAACCAAAGCAATTGCCAAATCATTTAAAAATAAATATTAACATTAGTTGCACCCCTGAATGTTTCTGTGTAGATATTTTGTTTACTATTTGCCTAAAATGCTTTGTTTTTGTGACAAACAGGCTCCATATTATCAATATTTTCATCATTAGTTGTAATATCAAGTGTACTTTAATTAGCTTATGTAAATGCTTCATTTTCATTCTAAACATGTTATCCATTAGCTATTCAGATCAGTGTGACTTAAATTGTGACATGTTAGTGCTAATCAAAGATAAAAAAAAAGTAAAATAATTTTAAGTTTGAAGCAAATATAATTTAATCTGATAACAAATTTGCTATGTTATATGGTTAGTGTTAGGGCTAAGCTAGCTAATTCTTGTCAGCAGAAATTTAATCTAGTTTAAGTCAGTAAAACCTGGCCCTACCTTGTGTCTGATTGGTTAAATCTCAGACAGGGTAACTGCTGATTGGTCAGGGAACAATGTGATAATTAACACATTGCAGGAAGACTAACTTTGCATACAGGATGTTGGAGGTAAGAAGAAGGCGGGGCCACTCAGGTGAAATTTGGCTCACAAGTGCGGGTGGCGGCCATGTTGATGTGTTGAATGTATCCAAGTAAAACAACTGATGTCTAACGTGAAGCCTTTTGGAATCAATTTACCTCAAAGAGGAGGTGCAAAGCTAAGCTAACAGCATGAGAAAGAATGTGCCAACACAGACAGGAAGTTCACTGGTGCGGTGGACTTGAAGGACAACACAAAATGGATGTCGGATGAAGTGAGTTTTTTGTTTGTTAAGTGTTTTACCAATGGTGAAAGATGTCACTGTGGCTCATTGTGTGGTTATTTTGCTAGCTGAATGTTTATTAGTTACTGAGCTGCTACAGCAGTTAGAGGGGTGTTTTTTATTAAACCTTAACATCAGTTGGTGTCTGTAATGTTGCATTACAGCCTCCATTTTCTCTGTTCTACCATCTTATATTTGTCTTGAAGCTACAATAGCTTAATTCTCTCATAAACCTAGCTTAGACTTATCTTAAATCTGTCTTGAACTTAGCCCAAACCTATCTTAAATCTGAACAAAATAGCTGAAATGTTTCTTAAATTTGTTGTAAACCTAACACCCCTCTCTTAAATGTGTTTAAAACCTACTTTAAAACAATATTTAATCCATCTTAAACCCATCTTAAATCAGTCTTAAATGTAGTTTAAACATTTCAATCTTAAATCTAGCTCAACCCTATCTTAAATCTGTCTTAAACTCGTCTTATTTGCTTATTGCCTTGGTTTAAATTATTATTTCATTTTCAGTGTGATTAATATTTTTATACTTATAAACTTTTAGATTTGTATTATTTTATTACTATTTTCCTCTCCAGTGCAGCATCAGCTCAATGCTACGATGATTATTTTCATTATTCATCTGATTAGTTGATTTATGATTTATGATTACAAGGAGACTTTTGTGTACCTTTTCATATGATTGACAATTAATTTCAGTTACAACACATGTAGGATAGCAGGGTCCATGTTTTATGTGTGAATGGCAAACCTCCCTCATATGAAAAATTTATTTATTAGTTTATTATTTCATACACATGTTTAATGCATTTTCATTCCATCCAAAAAGGTTGTAGGTGATGTCTGGAGTGGACACTTGTTAAAATGATTATTCAATTTAATTATAGAGTAAATGAGTTATGTTGTAAGATGCTTTTATATTTGGAGTGAGGTGGATATTCACCTGAAGGTGAATCTGATGTCTTTAATTCATCTCTAATCTCTAATTCACTTAACCTCCACAGAGTGAAATAGAGTCTGTCTTTAAACCGTGCCACAGCAGCTCTGGAGGTGACCACAGAGAGGCGCTATTGGTCCATGTGAGTGATGTTGCACTTTCATCTCTCCTCTTTGAAGCAATAATAAAATGAAAGGTGGAGATTTTTTTTCCACTTTCTGCAGTCAGACACCAGGTGAAATATGAAAGTTCAACTTGGAGATGAGAGTCAAAGTCTGTTATTTGCTGAAGTGTCTGAAGTCGAGTGTTTTCCTGTGGAGATTTATGAGAGATGAAGGCAGGACTGTGGTCAGACTGTGGTCAGACTCTGGTCAGACTCTGGTCTGAGCAACAGCTTGCAGAGATACTGAGATTAATCTCAACTGTATTCATTCTGCCCCTGTTAAACTGCATAAATCTCTGTTGCAGACAGATGTGTTGCACCTCTGAGTCAAGAAGCTAGGTCGGAAAACAACAAACTCAAAAATAAAACTCCTACATTTTAAACAGAAATTACCTTATTGATGCACTGCAGTGATTTTTTTTTCTTTTTTTTTAGTGAACAGTTCTGTCTTTACTGAGCACATTTTCCAGGGTGGAGAGGGGAGTCGGAGAATCAGAAGGATTAGGTGTTTCTGTTATTTTGCAGTAAGCAGAGGTCTATGCAGACCTGGCACCACGAGGAGGCTTAAGAAGGCTTAGCCCACTCACTTATATTTAAAGGAATAGTTAATTTTTTTTTTTAAAAATGTGGTTATATGAACGATTGCTACATTATCAACAGCCAAGTGTGTCGTCATCTCAGTAAATCCGCAGCTATTTGCTGTCAGAGACAACCTTTTCCAGCTGGAAGCTGAAGTTCGTAAAGTGCTCTCTCCTCGCACCAAAGTCCATAGAGAAAATCTGCAATTTCTACACCACAGCATGCAGGAGATGTTGATCCACTGTTGCCTCTATCATTCAAATGTGTTATCATGTCACTTGTGGGTTTGAAATTTTTGTTCGGGTTTACCTCTATGGCACAAATGTTCCAAATGAGGCAGCAGGAGACCAGCAGCTTCAGTGACCCTGCAAGCTACAAATGCTGTGTCCCTGTGAGCTAAAATTATGATTTTCTTTAAGGGGTTTGGTTCAGCAGGAAAAAGCAGGTACCAAACTTAAGTTTATCAAAAAAAAGTGTTGAACCACAAGATATACCCACTAACATATTAGGGGTTATATGTATGCAACTTGAGTTTAACATGAGTGCTGCAATCCAAATTAAAAATATTAAAGGGCTTGGCTTGTCCCCCCCGCCTGTCCTCCCCAGAGACCTGAGGTTGCCAGCTAGTTTGTGGAACCAATCCTGCATTCACCAGAAGTTAGATTTCTGAGGAGCTACACTTATAGTTTTTTTTCTATAATATGAATATAAACTGTTAATTTAGATTTAAATTATGGCTAAACTGGCTGCGCAAAAATTGTTATCAGTGAAGCCACTTTTTTTAATTTAACACATTTTTATAATCTCTCATGGTCTTTTTTTATGGCTTACAAGCAAAACATTTCTTACGTAACAGCTCTTTAAAGGTATCATAGATTTTATTCAATTTTTTTTTATTGTCCCTGCTAACATTCATGTTATCAGTGAGAGTGAGTTTGCAGCTCTCAGGCAGGTCCACACAAGTGGCAACCACAGTGGGTTGGGCTCACACAAAATTTTTGGCTGGTTAAAAATCACAGCTATAGGACCACACTGTCCTTCTGAACAGTGTTTTTAGGTTTCCTGTTCACTGTTTTTGGTTGTTTGAATACTATATGTGAGCAGTGAACAGCTGTTCCTCTGCCCTTTCCAAAAAGTAGCGCTCTTGTTTTTTTTGTGTTCAGTCTTTAACTTAAAAACAAAGTTTTAAGTTCTTTGTTTAAATGAGTTAAATTTGAAAAGTTGCCCCTCACAGTTTTCATAATCCCCTGGCAATTGCCTGAGACACCAGGATATTATATTTTCATGATATTTAAGTCACGATATGATATCATCACGATATTGCCATATACTGAGTATTGCGATATTGTATATTATATACTGAGTATTACTATGTACTGAGTATTGGCTGATTTAAACTTGGTTAGCACATTCCTTAGTGCTTTTTCTGGCAGTACGTCTTCATCTTTCGTGTTTGTTTTATATCGTCTTTCCTAATATCCAACATTGTGTTAAAGTCACAGAGTTGCTCTTGGGAACGTCAGCACTTGAAATCATCCAGTGGACTGAAAGGTCAGTTGATTTAATCTATATTTTTAATTTTTGTTTGTTTGTGACATCCATTAAATGGTAAAAAACATCGATATTTGGTGTCTCAAAAAGCGATACAGTGTCACCATGCAAAATATCATGATATTTCACTGTACTGGTTTTTCCTTCCACCCTATCCTCCACCTCAGGTATTTCATCCTGGTGCCAGTCTTGTTTCTGTGGATGATCAGGTTGCATCTTCAGGCAGCTCTGAAGAGACAACCAAATAGAAAAAGATCCAAATCCCACACTGAGCCTGGAGTGTTTTAACCAGATGGTATGAGTGGGATGGCTAGACTGGACAAAGAAGAGCATCTTGTTTCGTTTTAGGAGCTGGTTTGTTGACTTTGGTCGACTCTAGCTAGTGTTGGACATTGTTCTAGGAGTGCAGAGGTGACAGACTTTGGAGAAAGTGTTGACATCTGGGCAAAGATTGATTAAAAATCCCTTGAATTACTCCATAGAGTGGAGGGTTCACAAAGAGCAGAGTCGACTGTGTAGCAGAGAAGTGCAGTTATTTCAGTACGAGGGGACAGATGGAGTCTGGCTCTGAGTTATTTGTGTGTCAAATCAGACCCACACTGCGCTGCAATGAAAACAAACCTGTCGGGCAGCCATTTTGGGGGGGGTTTGCCTTTCTTCCCTGGGGTCAGCTGTGTCCTAATGGCAATTTTTATATAAAGTCTATGGCACCATCCCAACAAGAGGTCTCACATTTCACAGCTTACTTTTCACACCAAAGTCCATAGAGAAAAAATGATTTTTTAGCTTGCAGGGACACAGGAGCTGCTGATCTACTGCTGCATGGTTTGGTGAGTTTGAGTCAGTGAGATAAATCTGAACAAAGGATTTCAAACCCTGAAGTCATAAAATAACACGTTTGAATATAGTAGTGAAGGCAGCAGTCTATCCACAACTTATGTGTGTCATGATGTAAAATAGCTGATGTTCACAATGGAATTTGGTGTGGGGAGGCCACACGGTTGGTGTAGTGGTTAGCACTATTGTCTTTGCAGCAAGAAGATCTGGGTTTGGGCATTTTTGCATGGGGTTCTCTCTGTGTGTGCCTGGGTTTTCTCTGGGTTCTCTGGTTTCCTCCCACAGTCCAAAAACATGCAGATTTGGGGATTAGATCAATTGGACACTCTAAATTGCTTGTAAGTGTGAATGTGAGAGTAGATGGTTGTTTTCTCTATGTGGCCCTGCGATGGACTGGCGACCTGTCCAGGGTGGACCCTGCCTTTCACCTTATGTCAGCTGGGATTAGACACCAGTGCCCCCTGTGACCCTCATGTGGAGGACAAAGTGGTAGAAGGTGAGTGAGTTAGTGAGTGACTTTGGTGTGGGACATACGAACTTCTGTTTCCTGTTGGAAAAGGCTGACTAACAGCAAGATAAAGCAGAGAACTATATTGATATTGATATATATTGATCTAAGCTGATGTAGATTATTAGGTGAGACTTTTTGAAGTGTCTTTAAGTCAGTTTTTTTTCTTGTCCTTGCTGGCAACCATGTTTTTCAGAGTGCAGTAAAGCAGATAACTCTTGAGCATCACTGCATGTCTGTAGTTCACAAAGTGAACAGTTTTTCCTGTGATGTCACATGGCTAGCTTGATTATGTCCAGTTTATTTAACTTGCAGGGAGAATAAAGTGGATCCTCTTTGCGAGTGAATGAGTATGAGCATCATTCAAAGACACAAGGAGCTGGTGGCAGAAACTGGCCATGTTCTTCATTTCTAATGAAATTACGCTGTTGGTAAAAGATTTTTAATTTCAGTCTGATGCTCAGAGGAAAAACAAACCTCCTCTCCTCTCCTCTCCTCTCCTCTCCGTTGATATGGATGTGAGTAGACGAGTGTGAGGCAGTGATTTTGATGGGTAGTGGCAGGTATGTGGCATCTCTGTCTTTCTCCACTGCTCTGATTGCTCACAGTGACTTCCTCTGCCATACTATTGCTGTGTGTGTGTGTGTGTGTGTGTGTGTTTTCAGCGTGGCTTCAGGCATCTCACACCTCTTTTGTTGTCCTTTTGTGTTGCCTTTTTTTTTAATATAACAAGATAGATGCCATTGCAGAGATGAGTTATACCACTGTGTCATTATTTGTTTTTGATTATTTTTTTATTTTTATTTTTAAGAGTGACAGGTGGGACAGACTCTCAAAAAAGCAGAAGTGGCTGCAACAGTGAGTCAGTTGACTCGACCAACAGTTTATATTTGACCAGATTTTATCAAAGTATAAACACGATGTAAAAGAGACTGTGAGTTTAAATGCAGTGACACCAGCTCTGTTCATCCTCGGAATCCTCTGTGTGTTGTCTGATCAATATTTGTGGGTCAGAAACACTGTGCAGTGTCATTTGTCCTGGTTTATTTCTCTGTGTGTGTTTGTTTGCACAGTAAAAAAAACCCACCATGATGTGCAGGAGTCTATTTTAGTAATTGATTAATCTGTCGTGATTAATCAATCAAATTGTTTAGTCCATAAAATGTCAGAGAAGGTTGAAAATGATGATCAGTGTTTCCCACACCTCAAACTGATGATTTTTTTCAAATGTCTTGTTTTTTCCACAAACCATTTTTTTCATGATTTCTTTATCTTATTAAGGAAAGAAACCAGAAAATATTAATATTTAGGAAGCTGGAAAATTAGAGAAGTTGTTCTAATTATTTAAATAGTTTCAAAATGGTTTGTAACTAACTGATTCATAACTGAGTAATTGTTGCAGCCCTAACTGTAAGTTATATGTTGTGCATCTGGCTTTTATTTTAGCATTACTTGCTCAGTTTTCATCTGGGAAAACTACATGGTGCAGGAACAGCAACAGCTGTAATTATGAATGGGAATCCTTCACTATACACAGACTGTAAAAATGTAAATAAAAATTAGCAAAAGCATTTTAGCTGAGTCATGTTTGGGCTGTTTATTTCTTCTTCTTTGTTGCACAGTTGGATGAATTATGTCTGACTCAGTACAAATGTTTTGTTAACAGCTTCATAGTTCATAAATGGTCAAAATGGTCAAAAACTACTTTATCGGACACAAAACTGTGGAATTGGCTAATGAAGACCACATGGTCAGGTTGTTAAGGGGTATGCTTCATTTGTTTTGCATTCTATTGGCAGTTAAAATATGCATTGTCACTGTTTGAGTGTGATTAAATTTGATGTAAGTAAGTGCAGGTCTATTTTTTACTTCCTCTCTTGTGCTAAGATGTATAGCATAGCTGTAGAGCTGATAGGCTGGCCATAATAGAAGTCAGACGACGAGGATGGGATTCGAACCCACGCGTGCAGAGCACAATGGATTAGCAGTCCATCGCCTTAACCACTCGGCCACCTCGTCTTTCTTCTATGCCTATAAAAGTCACGTACTGTACCTTTAATCAGCTGAAATCTGTTTTCCTTTGTCTAAGGTTTATCACAAAGATTTACTTGAACTCACAGTAGAACTGGGTGGCCAAAGGGCAAAGGTCAAGGGACTGGACGATGATTGTAGTTGTTGAGTGACAAGTAGAAACATGTCATAATGTAATGATTTAAAAGTGACCGAGACAAAAAAAAAATACCTTGCAGCTGTTATGACACTGTCAAAATGAGTCACAGCGGTTTCGTGACTACGGGAGCCATACGTTCATTTTAATGAAGTCACAAAGCAGAATGATTCATGTGGAAAACGATGGTCACTGATGTACATTGAAAGGCCATATATTCAATGTATATAACCAGAGTCACGTAATAATCTTGCCTCTGTGCTTTCAGACACGACGTCCTGAATGGTTAATTAAAGTCAGAGCAGAGCTTTGTCTTCCCTTTGTCTCATTAGCCGCTGACCACATTGATTAGCATGTAGCTACAGTTGTGGACACGACATCGGACGATGTGTTTCATGTGACCACACTGTGCATGAAACATGTACGACCATTCTGGGTCCTTCAGATCTTTGTGACTCTGATTTTGTTTTTAATAGTTAAATCAAAGGTTCTGTGTAGTTTTATTTCTATCTCCTCACTGTTTTTGTTTTGTTTTGTTAGCCGAGTGAATCTCACATTTCACAATACAGTTTGCGATGCATGTACCACGACAACAGTAATCTCGCACACCAGTCATTCTGCGATAATCTGTATATTGCAAGACAATCTTAAAATGATACATTGCAATATAACTGAAGAAAACAAAACCTTTTCATACCCTTCATACTCCGTCATTATCTCACTGTCAGCTTCTTCTTCAGCCAGTTAACTTCTCTTCACATTATCCTTATTCCTGTGATAAACACCACCAACAGGAGTCATGAAGTACTGAAGTTGGTGAGTCAAATGAGCGGTAAATATCATAAGAGTGCAAAATTTTGTAAGCAAAATATCAATATTTGCCAGAGTATTGATGCTCGTATATCACATAAAGACATCTTGTATTGACATTTTGTTTAGCCAGTGAAAACAACAAAGTTAAACCTTTCATTGACAAAAAAAAGGTAATACAAGGCACCGGCAGCTTCATCGACTTCAGGTGATTAGTCACTTGGTTGTACTTTGGTTCGCTTTAGTTACTTAGTTAGTTAGTTGGTTAGCTAGCTAGTTGGTTCACAATTCCTTATAAGAATTTTGAACAGTGTTTAATATAACCAATTGGGTACCAATATGGAATTCCAGGTATCAGCCAATTATTACAAATTAGACATTAGGCATTTTAGTCTCAGAAACCTGATAAATCACTTAAAATACTGTATATAATTGCACTGCAGTGCAGGCATAAAATGCAGATTGAATCTAGTGTTTTTGTAACAATTATACAGTTATATTTAATCAGGCGGAAGGAAAAAATAAATCAGCTAAATATATGGGCCCAACATAAAGAGGAAATTACATATTTTAAAATACTTATCCAAGGATTTTATGAATCAATACTGGATCCTCCACATTTAAGAGTGAGTGTATAGTTCAGTCAGCAGAGGCCGGTCAAATGATAACAAAGTCCTTGTTTTGGAAAAAAAAAAAGCAACTTTATGTAGGTAGGGGTGAGCAATATGAGTCTAAAATTATAACATGTTAATGCATCATAATACCAAAATAATGATCTTTATGATGATATTTCACTGAATTTCTGAATAAAAGTGTTTGCTTTGATAGGAAATTATGAAATAGTTCAAAAGTATATATGTTTTTCTTTGGCTACTCCCTGAAAGAGGGTCACCTCAGTGGATGATCTGCAACCCAATGTGATCTATTTACAGTGTCCACTTAACAGCAATCTTCTGGTTACAAGCCAGGTTCCCTTTCCATTTGGCCATGGATGACTGTGGTCTCCCCTGTGAGCACTGATGCTGCACAAGACATCCATAAACCAGAGTTTTAGTTTCCACGTGCACACACTGAAGGCGAGTCATGAGCTGCTGGAACACACTGACTCCTCTGTTCCCTCTGGACGGGTGCGTTTCCCGGCTGTGTCATCGCAGCATGTGGTGCAGTGTGAACAGCGAGTCGATATCGGGCCGCAGAGGTCGCTCCGCTGTGCGCCGCATTAGTCACATACAACTGGATCCAGTAACCGCAGCAGTGATGGCTGTAATGTGAGAGCGGGACTGGATTATAAACATGTGCTGGTATTTATCACTGTGTGTGTTTTTATAAATTTATCACTCTGTGCGAGTGTGTGAGTGCGTGAGTGTGTCGGCCTGCATGTGAACCATGTGCATACGGAGCAGACTTGAAGCTGGTGGTGAGGGAGCAGAGAGCCTGCCTCTATCCTCCATCCATCTCCAAATTCCCCACTGGCTGTGGCTGTGCAAGCCTCCAGCAGGAAGCATTGTTTGTTTTGACAGGCTCTGAAATCCATTTCCACAATCTGTCATATTCTGGAAGAATCCGTTTGAACTCTCTATCCGCCGTGTTTCTGCCACGCGGATTTGTCTTGAGTGTCTGTATGTGATGGGAAGACTGAACGCACGCCACACGTGCACCAGACGCTTTTTCACACGGACCTGGTCTGGTTCGTCCCTGCATATACCCAGCTGGGCACGCATGCACGCATCAACACACTTAGCTGGCTGTGATGGAGGTTATTATCCTTCCTTATTCTGTCATTATTCAAACATGAGCTTGCTGTTGTCCCGAGGGACGCGGCAGCAAATGAGGGCTTGTTAGAGAACAAACTAACAGACAGGAGCAGATTGGTGGAGAGAGAGAGAGTGGAGGAGATGGAGATGTAATGTCAGCCAATCTTGGCTTCTCTCCTTGTCTCCTCTGCCTGTGTGTGAGTGTGCAGACCAGGCTTGGAAATTTTGTACAATTTTTCATACCTGATAAAACAAGTTACAGTGATAATTTTGTTTTTTAGTTTAATTCAGGGATCAGAAGACACAAATTCAAGCTGATTTTTAAATGATATGTTCATGATGACATATTTCCAGCGTCGGATCAGAATATGAACGCCAGGAACGATGAACGGACATGTAACGTAACATAAAGGAAGAATAGATATTTTGTTGGGGACATTTTGAGACAATCTGACATGAAGTCTACAGAGTATTTGCTGGGTCTTAAAAAGGCTTAAATACAATAATCTGAATTTTAAGTCTTATATACCATTTTGCCATGTCAAATTAAAAAAATGAATTTTATTTTTATTAAGTTTGGTTATTCCTATATCATTTGTGGGGACATGTTTAGATTTATTTTATGGTGTAATATAACAACAGAACAAACAAATAGACCCAATAACTACTTATGTTAACTGCAGCTCAGTCAGAATTGAATGTAGAGGAGCCAGTCTGCCAACATGAGGATTGGATTAGCTTGTTACTTGCACAACATGGGGAAGTGCAGATTCAATGGTGCGTAGCTACAACAGTGATTTTCATGAGTGGTTGAAGCGGCTGGTCATTTTATTATTTTCTTTTTTGTGTCTGAGCACTAGACCATGAGCATTACCCACAACACTTCAGTAGCAATGATTGACAACTCCTTGCCCCATCTCCCTGATGACCTATGAACTTGTGCAGTGTCATGAACAATGATTGATCATTGCCAGTCCTTTTGTTTTTTTTAGGTTTGGTTGAATGAAGTACTGGAAAACATGGATGGCACTGGGGACACAAGCCACTTAACAAAATAATAAATTGTACACCAGCAAGTCTACAATATTCTAGGAATATGTTTGCTGCTTTCTCACAGATTGAAGTTTGTGTCTGATTGTAAAACCACTCACTCTCCTGCACCAAAGAGAAAATGAGTGATTTTAGCTCATGTGGAAACAGGAGCTTTTGGTCTACTCCTGACTTATTTTGTAAATTTCTGTTATTGAGGTAAATCGGACCAAAGAATTTCAACCATCTAAGCCACAAAATAACACATTTTTTGATGGAGGCAGGAGTGGTTCAAAAGCTCAGCTATGCATGTATGTAAAATTGCTGATTTTCTCCATGGAATTTGGTGTGGGAGCCTGTGAGCATTTTATAGAGTGACACAAACCAGTTTCCTGTTGGAAAAGGCGGTCTATCAGTGAGATAAAGCAGTGACTGTATTCTTGAGATATTATGGACTTAAGATGACATTGATTTTACTAGGCGAGTGTTTTGCTCAGTGGCTAAAATGATGTCCCCACTGTAAGCGATGTTTTCAGTTCGAGTAAGCCTTGTTATCTCAGGGTGTTAGTTGGCAAAGTCGGTGCTGACAATGTCTGTACTTTATACACCCACTCTTCAAAAAAGTCATGAAAGAAATCCCCTGCTCTTTTTGTTCATCACTGATTTGTTCTCAAATCTGGAAAACAACTGCAGTGGTAAGAAAACTCTGCCGCGATGTATGTCAGGGTTATTTCTAATGTGGTGCCAAAAAAGGTTGTCTAGATGCAGATTTTAGATTGAAAACCCCATTTTCATATGAAAGCACCATAGAATGGATGTAGCGTTTATGTGACGCGTCCCTCAGCTCAGAGTTAAGCCTGTGGTTATTGAAAACCATCCCCCGCCCACCGCCCACCACAATCTGCTCAGGCTCCTTCAACTGTTTGTTTTGTGCTGTCACTGACCAAACTGTGAATAAAACATAAACACTGAAGACGCTGTCAGAAGATGGTGTCGATAAAAGCTGCTATTTACATGTGTTAGTGCGAGAATTTGTATGTTTGTGTGTGGGTTTCAGTCTCAGTTTAAGTCGTTTTAGCTGAATATGTTGTGTGTATTTATAAATTTTGTTATGTATTTAACTATCTTGTTGGATGAGCATCAGTTAGTAAGTCTTACATGTGTGCATCTTTGTAGGGACCAAAAAACACAAACCACTGGAAGTGAGGACATTTGGTCTGGTTCTTTAATGGGCTTTATGGGGGTTAAGACCTAGTTTTAGGGTCAGGTCTAGTTTTGGGGATCTTATGGAGACCAAAACCTTGTCCTAATGAGGCAGAACCTCATTTCTGATTAACTAATTGTGTTTACGACTAAGAGATGAATTGTGGCTAGGGTTAGGCATTAAGTGGTTATGATTAGTCTTTTCTTTGTTTAGGCTGTCCAAATGTGTGTTCTCGTATGTGTTTCTTCTCGAGGACCAAAAAATGTATAAATCACAGGAAGTGTGGACATTATGTCTGGTTCTCATAACTTTAAAGGGCTTTTTGGGTGTTAAGACCTAATTTAGGGTTAGGATTACAGTTAGGGTTAGGTTAAGGGTTAGGATTGGACTTTTAGTGTGTCCTCAGTAAGAATGCTGCACAAGAATGTGTGGGTTCCTGGTAAA
This sequence comes from Brachirus orientalis, assembly GCA_016785285.1. Classification (NCBI taxonomy): domain Eukaryota; kingdom Metazoa; phylum Chordata; class Actinopteri; order Pleuronectiformes; family Soleidae; genus Brachirus; species Brachirus orientalis. The sequence continues at coordinate 2,634,184 of JAFBJR010000086.1, forward strand.
ACACTGACCTTTTTGGACTAGTCGTCCTCATTGAAACCAAAACCTGGTCCTAATACCTTATTTCTGAAGAAAGGGTTAAGTTTAAGACTAAGATTTGAAGATTTGCATTTAGGTTAAGGTTATGCATTAACTATAGGTAAGGCTAGGGATAACACTTTGTTTTAATGGAAGCTCACATTGTCCAAAGAAGAATAGCTGTGAAAACCTCTGTGTGTGTGTGTAGTAGGTCTTGCTCCCCTCACACACACAAAGTAACATCTAATTCCAAGTTGCTGAAAGCCGAGGCTTCGCCGGGCTGCAGCGGACCGGTATCACAGACTGAATGCTAAAGAAGATGGCCGCCGCTCTGTGGTGAGATCACACAGTGATGTGACAGAGAGGGATCAGAGCTGACACGTCCCTCACCTCGGGCCGGCTCTGGTCTGTCCCTGTGGCTGGCAGAGAGCAGAGATAAGGAGAGGACAGAGGAGGGACATGTAGCGGCGACAGATGATGAAGTCAGAGAGTGAATCAGAGGAAAGTAGAAACAAGAGCTGAGGGAGGATGAAGAAGAAATGAACTCAGACTCTGTGTCCTCAGTGAAAACCTGTTCTTACGCACACACAAGCACTGACTGACATCTGCTGCGACGTCTGGCCTCAGTTTTTGGTCATTTGTACATTATATTTACTGTATTACGTATCATAATTAAAGAGGTAAATTCTTTATTAGATGTGATTTTGACATCAGGAAAAAGAATCGTTTTCAGCCTACGAACAAGTTGCTCACCCAGTTAAAGTCAACATCATCTACAGTCTATGATATTTTGAGAATATGTTCACTGCATTATAAGATTGTTAGACAAACATTTCTAAAAGGAAAGTGAAGTTTGTGTTGCCTCATAAACCGTTCACTCTCTCAGACCAAAGACCATGGAGAAAGTTAGCGTTTTAAGTTTGAAGGGACACAGGAGCTGCTGGTCTCCTTCTGCCTCGTTTTGGAATGTTTGTGTCACTGAGGTGAAAATTAATTTCAAGTATTTCAATCACCAAAGTCACAAAGTAACACATTTGAACTGGCGATGGAGGCAGCAGTGGATGAGCCATGATGTTAAAATTTCAGATGGACCATCCCTCATCAGGACAGAATGCCAAGACTTGATTTGAACTATTGCTTAGATATGTGGTGAGTTTGTGTACATATATAATGCAAAGGTGTGATTATATAAAAATAATTATTAATTGAAAAATAATTGATTTTTATCATATATCATACAGATTATTTGTACTCCTATTTAACTACTATTACTATATAGTAATAGTATAGTATACTAGTATATAATAGTACTACTATTTAATTTAAAAAGGTAAGATTGTCACATTTGAGTTGATGAAACCACAATATTAATGCATGAAAAAGGATGTAAATGGTGAAGCTGATTTAAAATTTTTAATTACAGACTAAAATCCAGACAGTTTCCCTCTGACTGTGTCTTCTTTTTTTCCTGCTGTCATTCTCAGACTGTTTTGCTATATAAAAGCACTGTGATGATGTGGTAGCAGCTGCAGAAGAGGCTAAAAGCCTTGTAATTGCTGTCAAACAAACGGCAACATGAACGACCAACGTCGACCTCCTTCCTCTCCTCCCCCTCATCGCCCTCGCTCCTCTCTGCCTTTTCCATCTGTCCTCACCTTTGAAACCTCCTCTCACTCTCTTCCTCTGTGTGGATGTGTCTCCTCTGACCTCATCTTCTACTTCACAGCGATGAGAGACGCGAGGCCAGAGCTGCACAATGAGCTGCTGCGTGCGTTTGTGTGTACACAGCCTCTACTCCAGGATCGCTGATTCTGCTGTTTCCTCTTGTTTTAGTTATACGCTCGTGTTGAGAATGTGTTGCTGTCTAATAGCTGCACAGTAGCAGGTCAGAGAGTGGGAGTACATGCTAATAATAACAGGGAATGCTAAAGATGTGCTGTCAGTGTGATGAAGCAGGCTTAACCTGCCTCCCAACCCAAAACTGAAGCAACCGCACTTATGGCGCTTTTCCACCAAACATTTCCAGCGCGGCATGGCTCAACTCTAATTGATTTTTTTTTTTTGCTTTTCCATTAGAGATAGTACCTGGTACCTGGTCCTTTTTTCCAGTACATGCTCTGGGCCGATACTAAAATGTTGATGGGCAGAGAGTGTCGCCACTGGAAGAGTCATGAGCGCGACGTCCAACCTCCGTTAATCTCCAACATTTAACAAGGACGTTTCTAAAATCTCAATATTTAACAGAGGAGTCTGGTGTATTTAGCGACAGCACTGCTGAAAGACGGAGATCATGAGCTCAATCACAAGCCGTTCAGCCGTATTTCAATTCAGTGACTTGTCAGATGGAGTCTGTGCTCTGGTCATGCAGGAACTACTGAACTAATATTTTTAATGAACTGATTCTCATGATTCAGTAAAAAGAAAAGAACTGCTTTGACCGTTACTAGTTTTTGTGTTTGTGTCGCGTACAAAACAATATCACAGCCGTGCTCTGATGACCGCACCATGTTGTGGAGATACTGTAGTAAAACGACATGCTTGATATCAAACCGAGTAGAATTGAGCCGTGCCGTGTCGATCCGTGCTGGAACTGTGTAGTGGAAAAGCACCATTCTCATCCTAACATCATTATAATGAGTTCTTTCTGTATGTTGTTTTAATTTACAGAATTGTTTTTTATTGGGAAATATACATCATAACATATCAAAACAAACTCTTTTATTTGAAAAATCTGTAAATTGTTGTCACAATAGAATTTGAAGCTCATATTCCCCGTCTCAATGGAAAAGTTGCTTTTTCTCAAAAGGTTGGATGTTTTTGTTTCACTTGAGCGGCCCACTACTGACCAGAGTAGACACTCTTTGACCCTCAGTGGTCATTTGAGTTTGAGACTGTTTACTTATAGGTTGCAAAGGGGCAGAAAATTCCTGATAATTTTTCAGACTCTTTCCATTGGAACTTAGGCTTGGGTAATATTCTTAATTGGAAATTTTCCATGGAATTTATGGGATTTAACTGGACTTTTTAAAATATATCTATAATTTATAAACTTTTTGTTAATTTGTGAGAAGAAATTTGGTGATGCTTAATTCTTTCGTTGAACAAAAAAATGAATGTTGAGTAAACAATTTTTACCATTTGCATCAAATCTGATTGTTTAGCCACAATATGTTATTCACCAACTATATTTAAATTTCCAAGTTGATTTCCATAAATACCCAATAATTCCAATGGATTGCTTCCTTTATTGAAAATTTACTGAATTTTGCAACCCTAATCCCTGATAGAAACCACTTCTGTTAGTGATGTGGCCAGGTCCATCACTCTTATTCTTACTTCAGCAGTAACAAGGCAGATAAAGACTGTTGGCCCATGTAGAGAGGTCAGTTTGTGACAGGGGAGGTCATCAGTTTGATCTCTATTATAAATGTTGGCGGGTGAAGTGAAAGGGGAGCGCCTCCTTTGGGGTTTAAAGTCCATGCGCAAAAATCCCTGAAGTGCTGAAGAGTCCTCATCCTCAAGAGAGATGTCGTTATTTCACTTTCATCAGCCACATTTATTCTGTCAATCAAACCTGTCAAAACTGTCCCTGTCACATGCAAACGTCTCTAACCTTTGACCCTCACCGTCAGATTTCTATTGCCAGACAACCTCTCCACAAAAGTTTCAGTGTGCAGTCTTATACCTTTTGAGTTTTTGCCAGTTATATCCTTTCACGTTAAAACTGCAATAATAATTCATTTTCATAATTCATGCTTTTATGTGTTTGGGTGTCGCTCTCCCACATCAAAGCCCATAGAGAAAATCAGCAATTTTACATCATGGCACACAGGAGGTGTTGATCCAATGCTGTCTCCATCAGTAAGTTTAAGGCTTTTATTATGGAGTTTGGAGTTTGAGGTCCTTTGTTTAGTTTACCTCAGTGATACAAACTGACCAAATGAGGCAGCAGGCAGTGATGTTAAAACACTGATTTTCTCTATTGAATTTGGTGAGTTGGATTAGGTTAATAAGACACTATAAATTGGCCATAGGTGTTAGTGTGAGAGTGAATAGCTGTTCATCTCGTCATGTTTTACCCTACAATGGAATGGCAACCCATTCAGGGTGTGACCCTGCCTTTTCCCCCATGTCAGCTGTGTTAAAGGTTAACCCGAACCTTAACCCCAGAGTAGTTAAGTTTAAGGCTAAGATTTGAATTGTGGTCATGGTTAAGGTTAGAGTTAGGGTATGTGTGTGTGTGTGTGAGCTTGTATATGCATTTATGTTAGTGATTTCACAGATGAGAGCAAATGTGAAGCCTGATGACTGATATCTGCCATTTCTACCCCCCAAGAGCAAACACACTTACACACATACACAGCTTTAAAACATGTCTTCACCTTAAAATGTAGTAATTTATGTTATGGGGACTTGATTTTTGTCCCCATAAGGAAGAAAAGTCCCCATGATGTGACTAAACAGATTTAAGTCCCCACAACATGAGGAATACCAGGTACACACACACAAAATCATTAATTTATATCTTAATGAGCCTCACTTTAAGTTAATATTAAGTTGTAACGGTTGTAAATGGTTTGACCTCACATACTTGTCATCTTTTACTGCCTTTAATTAAGACATTAATAAATTAATTTATTAAAAAAAAAAACCCCTATTATATCGCCATTAATTAAAATTTAATGTAGATTTTTTTTAATAAAACTGTAATGGAAAATAATTAAAAATTTAAACACACATGGTGCTAACACCTCTTTTAATTAAAGATAGTTTTCTTTTGAAGACAGAATGAGGATTTTTTTTGTTTAAATGTGCACATTACATTTTTTGTCTCTAATGTTGAGTTTAATAAAGCACAGTTTCATTTTAAAATTCAGGGATTGATATATGGAGACAGAGTCAGTGCAGAAGTGACTGTGGAGCTGCATTGTACTGTTGTCCAGCCAATCGGGAGCCTGTCAATCAAGGGGTCAGCTGTTTTTTTTTTTTAATAACTAATTAAAGTCAAACATACTTCAAGTGGAATGAAAGCCATCTAAAAATGCGATTTTGAGTGCTATGATTCAATGATTCTTTGAGAATGTCATGGATTTAAGATCTATCCATTTAAAGTCATTGCATGCATTTACTGTTATACCACAGGAAAATATGTTACTAACCACTTTTACAAATTTGAATTATTAAAAAAAGTTTAAAAGTTAGGCTTCAAATCATGTGAAATTCAGCAAAGTTCTCTAATCAGAAAAAGTCTGCGAACGCCACTGTTTGTCAGTGTTGGTACAGAATATATAAGTATAAAATTGTTTACAATGCCCTTGAAGTTTTTGAAAATTGCCCTCAATAGACAGGTCATTGAAAATGCTTGAATTTTGTGCAAGAAAGAAGTTGATATTTAGGTAAATGTCTCCCTTGTTTGTTACAATGCCACCTACTGTTCCATGCCCTGCATTGCTTGATATACGTAGACTAGGCCTATGCAGAACAAGAGAGAATAAATGACTGATGCCTGGCAAATGAAAATTCCAAGATCTCTGTCTTACCAAAGAAAATGACCGACTGACTTGACCAAGATCCCAAGGACAATCACTTGTCCAGATGCAGAACGTGCTGCAGATCAATAAAAGTGGACGCCATGGACTGAGCGACTCTTACAATTTGACCTCCCATCTTAAGCTGTGTCAGCACATTCAGTCCTTGAATTTGAAGGAATTTGTCCTTGACAGTCCTTGAATTTGATGTCAACCAAGGTGTGGGAACCCTGCATGAAAGTCACTGGCAATAAAAATCCTTTGAATACTTTCAGTCCTTCCTTTCCCTTTCTCTTTTGCAACCTTCTTCATGGTTGTACTGGATGTGTGCACCATTTCTCTGTGTAATTTAGATCAAGTCTGCCCATGTGAACATTGTTTGCTCCTCCTGGTGAAACATCTCTTCCTTGTACGTTTGTGCTTTTATGCAAATTGAGTTCAACGAAAGGACATGTGCAGGGACACGCAGTGAAAAAAGACGGTTTAAAGTAGGTCTCACTTCTGTTGCTCTGTGGGACTGAGCTGTTTCATCTCCCCTCTGCACACAGAAAAACACAGGTCAACACAGGAGCAATGACGCGTGGCGAGAGTGTAAAACCCTGCATAATGTCTCTTCACAGTATTTAAATGTGTGGGTTGTGCTGCATGCAAATAGTCTTGTGAGTTTGGCTGCTTTGTTGTAAGCTAAATACACAGTATATTTCTTAACTTAAAAACATAAAAGTGGAACCTTTATAGTTGTGTTGATCTCTATAAAAACTGTGTTTATCCATCTGGAAATGAGACTCAAAGGCAGAAACACACACATCATATGAGACAGATGACAGTTTCATTGTATACCTAAACAATGACAATAAAGAATCTTGAATTTTGACCTGAGGCAATCTCTCCATCTTCGAGATGCTCCACCCCGATTGACATGTGTTTTACTGTGTTTATTTTCATTGTTATTTAGAGTCTCTTCCTTTTTTATGTTTCTTTGCAGCATAGGCAGTTATAGTGACCCTGGGATTCCACTGCATGCTTATTGCACACTCTCTTTCTGCTGATATCAACTGCATTTCTTATTTCTTATGTCAATGTCGGCTCAGCACACACTGATCTCTTCTTAAGTCACCTGCTAAGTTTGAAGCCTGTCGAACTGTTTGGAATGGATTAAATATCAATCTCATTAAGGTATATTGAGTTTATTGTATCTCAGCTCCAAATAAGTTCTTACAGTGTATTGACCTCTGCTCGTCATGGTAATGGTTCCCCCTCACCTTCAGTGATCTGACCCTGCTGTACAGAAAGAGGTCAGAGGTCAGAGACTCTGCACGGGCAAACTTAAAGGTTTTTGCTCAAGGCCATTTACTGACTCAGTGGTGACCTTTTCATTTATTATTCTGATGGAAAAATTGAACTAACAGGACTGAGTTACAGTCTGTAGCTCCACCCACCATTTTTTTTTTTAATGTTAATATTTCTGTCACCAGCTTTGAGTGACACCTTATTTCATGTGTAGCATTTCATTTAAGTGTAAGACTTTACATTTCACATCTAAAGGTCAGGAAAAAAAAAATCTATCTGACTTCAAAAATCAACAGCAATAAAAGCCAACTGCTGTTTCACCTCATTTCCCGTCTGATTCAGCCAAAGAAAAGCTGCAAAGAAAAAAAACAAGCTCACAAGCACATACTGTACATTCAGCACAAGCATGATATGCTATAATTCTCCACATCAGCAGGTGGCAGTAGTCTGTATTTATCAAGTTGGAAGGCCAACTTTAGAACATGGATAAACTGAGCAATCACTCACCTGTTAACCTTACGTCATCACGCTTTAATCATGACAATGTCGAAGAAGAACATGGAGTCCACCATTTTGTCAGTGTTGCTAATCGAGTAATTTATATAAAATTTTTGTATTGAATTGAAGTTGATGATTGTCTCCCAAAAGAGGACCAAATATAGGTTGTTTATTAAAATAGACAGAGTCTTCTGTTTTGTGAAGCCCAGTAAGAAGGATTGAATTAGTAAGCCACAAGGGGGCGGCTCTGCTAGTTGGAAAATGAACTCAATTTCAATGGGTTCTCTTGATTTATAAGGTGGTAAAGGTCTCAATTTCCAGGTTCAGCTCTTCATCAATAGAACACAATGTTGGTTTTGTACGAGTGGACACCAGTGTGATTCTGGGTCTGGTTGCAAAAACTGACATGACACTGACCTAAGGCTTTGTACAGTACGTCCAAGTTTTTTATAAACAGTCTATGCAGCCAACACGTGGGACACAAAGTCCAACAATTATTGTTGAAGCCAGCTGATGTTTGTTGCAGTGTAAACCCTAAAACCACATTTCTTCAGGTGTAATGAGTCAGCTCTCAGCCAATGTCTTGGCATTTGTCAAAATCTGGTATTGGACGGAGTTAGCGGCAGAAGACGGGGTTCAGTCACTCTTTAATGATTAAATGTCCTGGTCTCTTCACTCAGAACTCACAAGATCTTCTGGTTGATCTTTGATGTGACACTTCTTTTAGGGTTGTCTTATGTGTGAAATTGAGTGTTTTTTAGTTTTAGACAAGTTAATGACAAGTTTAAGTTAACACCATGTTCACTTAAAACGTTCCAGGTACTGATGAAGTAGTTGGTGTGCAATGAACATTAATGAAATGCAAATAATTAGTTTTCTGTGTACAGATCGTAATGTTAAGTGTCTACTAGACACTCTTTTGTGTCTGTCTCTCACTGCATTTTTACTCTCTGTCTCTCTCTCTCTCTCTCTCTCTCTCTCTGCAAACACACAACTTAAAACAGAGAAACTGACGTTATAGCTGTGGCCACACAAGTCCACATCACCGCTTCACTGCTCCCTCACAATTAATCCACTTTGTTTGTGTGTAGGACCAAAAAAACACAGGCCGAGAGGACAGTTTGGCTGGTCCTCTTGTTCTTTCCCACCTTTAATGGGTTAAGACTTGGTTTTAGGGCTACGGTCTAGGTTAAGTTTGGTTAAGAGTTAGGGTAAGAGGGTAAGAAGCTACAGAATGCATTATGCTGTGCAAGTGTTTGCGTGAACTTCTATTTGTGACCTTTACTGGCAAAAACACTGACCTTGTCAGGACCAGAAATCTTCATGGACACCAAATCTTGGTCCTTATGAGACAGAGCCTAATTTCAGTTAATTGTGGTTAGGTTAAGGTTAGGGTTAGACGCTATGTGGTTAGGATAAGGGGTGGGATAAGGCAAATGAATGGAAGTCAGTGCAGTGTCCTAATAAGAATAGCTGCACAAAACTGTGTGTGTTTGTGTGTCTATTAGCTGTAATAGGAGCTGCCATGTTTGTGGTTCTGGATCAGTTCCCAGTCGCTGATGTGAACCGCTGTGGCAGCCAAACACACAACGCCACAACACATCACCATGACATCATGACCACCACCACCACCACCACCACCACCACCATCACCTCTACCACCGTCCACACCAATGAAATACCAGCTCTTCATGTAAAAACCTCCTCCACAGCTTCTGTTTATTTGTTATGGTGATGTGAAATATCACTTAAAGAAAAAGATAACCTCTGCCGTTGTTCCAAGTCCTTCAGTGACGCCTCAGGTTCAGAATCAGGACCAGTCCGGTTTTATTTTTAGTGCATCATCTTAATCAAACTCCACATCCTGTCTTCAGTGAACTCTCACTGAGCAACGTCCAGATGAAACCAAATATACACAGATTCATGTGTGATGATAATTAAATGAGTTAATTTGTGTCATCTCTCATGATCAGCTGATTGATCTTAGGTCAGGACACACAGATGATGACCAGGAAAAACAGATTTTAGCCAACTTAGAATATTTGATAAATATTAAGCATGTTAAGCATTTTTGCGATAAATGCACAACCCTAATCTGAACCAGTCACCCTCTTGCTGTGAGGTGACAATGCTAGCCATCAAACCACCGTGTGGGCCCATCTCAAGCATATCTTCACTGCTTTATCTCCCCGTTTGACCATCTTTCCAACAGGAAACTGTTGTTTGTGTCACTTTGTGAAAAGTCTGCCTCATGTGGTCAGTTTTTGTCACTGAGGTAAATCTGAACACAGTATTTCAAACACCAAAGTCATAAAATAACAAATTTGAACATAGTGATGGAGGCAACAAGTGAATCAAGAACTGCTGTGTGCTGTGATGTAAAATCACTGGTTTTCTCTATGGGCTTTGGTGTGGGAGAGCGAACAGTTTACAAATCATCACAAACCAAAATTTTCTGTTTTGGTTCCAAAAGTCATCATCTGTGTCACTCTACACATTCTTTTAAAGTGTTGCACTATGGAGTATAATTTAAGCTTTAGTCATACACAGCCCTATACTGCCTCTACTTACAGGTAACACTCAACATTAACATCATTAGTCCAAATAAAACTGGACTTTAAATATACATGTAAACATGTTAGACGGACTGAAATTGTACTAATTTGAATTTGGAGTATGAACATGGATATGACCAATACTCCATGTATATGTTTAGTTGGTCCAGAGTTGGACTAGTTGGACAATCTAATACCTGGAAATTGTAGAAGAAGCCAGTAAACAGAAGAATAAGACAACAGCCATAAAACATCTTATTTTTTGGACTGACAAGGAGACGGATTAAGCTTTGTATGAGAACAGACTGTGGGCATTTGTCTCGACTTCCATGGGATATTTACACCAGGTGGAGCTGACCATACCATTTTACTCTGAAACCCCAACGGAATGGAATGTTTGGGGCTGGTTATTTTGGTTCTATTCCTTATGGAAACACAAAACCATATGTACAGTACCGTACCAAACTGAACTATTCCACTCGGTTGGCACACAGCTTTTAGAAATTCCGGGTACTTCAGGAGCTTCAGGTGATCTGTTGAAGACTGAGATGCATTTAACACTGTCGATGTTTATGAAACCTGTGTCAGCCCCACTTCTTCTTTCATCTGCATCTCCTCGGGTAACTGATGATCGCGTCAGGTCGATGAGCGGCTCTTTAATCCTTGTCCGCTGATCCTCTCAGACTGTTTTCATAATGAGCTGCTCCTCCAGTGCTGAATATTTATCTCTATCTGAACTTTGAATGTCACAAACTCCAGAGAGACCTCGCCGTCGGAGACGAGTCTTTGCCGCAGTGTGAGGAAACGATAATCTGCTCATCGCAGAATCGCAGCCCCCGCGGCTTCGCGCCATTTATCAACAAATGAGTTTGCCAAGACCTAGTGATTTCATTGATTGTCGGGCTGATGAAGAGGAGGTTTATTGAAAGTGAAAGTGGATGAGGAGAGGGAGGTAGAGGATGATGAGTGGTGTGTCAGAGAGACAGAGACGTTAGCGCCTCTGACAGCTGAGCGAGCGAGAGGGGGAGAGATTAAGGGAAACAGACACGAGCAGAGCTGACAGCCCACAATCATTTTCACTGAGAGGCAGAGAGCATCCTGGGAGCCACGGCGACGCGTGGACACTGCTCTGTCAACACGAACAAAACATGACTTCGTCAACACACACCACTCACTAATTTTTCTGTCAAAGCAAATATACATCTGCTAACGGACGGAGTTTAGAGCAGCTGAGTCAACAGGTGTGTGAGAAAAGAGAGGGAGAGTTTGTTCCACTAAAAGGCTCCGTCAGGAGAACGCAGTTTTTAATAAAGTATGTCTCGCATCAGTGAACAAATGTGTAAATGTGTTTACGTGATGAAGTATAGGATGCAGCATGAACCGTCAAACTATATTATTTAAAAAAAAATTTAAATTACATGAGTTGTCATGACATAAAACCAGTGATCCTAGACTAAACTAGACAAGTTTAAAAATGGCAGACCCATCTTCACTAAAAGAGACAAAAAAAAAGATTGAGAAGTGAATTGAATCATGACCTTAATATCAAACATATTTTCAAATCAATTGTAACATCCCTAATCAGCAAACACACCAAGACCCTCGATAAGACTAATGACTAAATGACTAGTAAGCAGCTATCTGACTTCTATACTAGTGCAACAGCTATTTTTGAAGTTTATTTATTTTGTACAATGAAGAAAATGTATATTTACATCTGCTGTGGCATAGTTATGAAAAGACAAGAGACTACTGACCTCTGCAGTTGGACTCAATACAAAAATTAAACAAAAATAATAATAATAATAAAAAAAAAAAAAATCAAACAAACAAAACCTGCTAAGGAATGCTACAACAAAGTTAGGGGATAATTGTATGCCGTTACAGCAGCTTTGAATGTATTTGTGCCTTGGTCCAACCACTTCTGATATATCAGCAAGAAGTCCAATAATAATTAGATTTTTATGTGATGTTTTTATGGATGTGTTACCTTAAGGAACACCTCAAGAGAATACGTTGTATTTAAAAAAAATAATAATAATGTAGTCTTCTGGTTGCTAAATGAACTTCCTAGAATTCCTAGATTTCATCTGCAAAGTACTCATTGGACAATACCATAATAATAATCTAAATGTGAACATAATTTTAAAAAATTGACGTAATTTGCTATTGAATAGCTGAAACTAGTGACTGAGACCATTAAGTCCTCAGGGAAACTGACATTATTATATTGTATAATAAGAGTAATAAAATAATAATAGGAAGAATTATTTCCATTTTTCATATCCAGTCGATTCTCAATTGTCCTTTTTACATTTGGCACAATTTTCTATATTTTTTTGTGCTCAGTAATTCAATAGTGACCACAATAAAAATTCAACATCCAAATCTTGACTTTTCTACTTTACAGAGGTATAAGGACTGCCTGTGTATTAATAGACATAACCTGTATTAATAGCACAATATTGATTTTAGTTTCTCCTGCTTCACAGTGAAAAGGAGATACTTCACCACCACGCTGGTTGAGATTCGATCCTGTTTCCAAATATACTGGTCCAACTCCACACATTGACGGACTGTTTACACTCCACTCACTTCCCGGCATCAGGTGAGTCTCTTGTTCTTCTTCTGGAGAAGGGAGTTTAAATTTAAAGTCGACTTTCCGGTCTCCTACCTCCAGGCAGCACTGGGCTCTGATTTGACTGGTCTATTTCTGGATTTTGGCACTCAAGGACACTGTGTATGTGTGTGTATACGCGCATGTGTTTGTGTCCTGTATTTTATACTACTTATTTTCCTGGAAACGTCCCTCATATATTTCTGAAATAAAAAAGTGAAATAAATCATCAAACCTTCCAAAAGGTCAGTTATAATATTAATATAATATTCATAATATATGGTGTATGACTGATATGATGTCACACTGTGTTGTTATTAAGCAAATAGTCTGTCTGTCTGTTACATTTGTGTACCGCAGGAAAGGCTGGACTATGTGTATCAACATGCTGGGTTCAAACATTTAAACATGGGGATTCTCTGGATTTACTTCTGAGAAAAAGCTCTTCCTTTGGCTAAAAAGGCCTTATTAAAAGTTTTGGTTTGGTCATTATTTGTCATTATTATTTCTTTCTTATGAAAAAAACTAGCCCGTCTCTTACTGAAGGCATAGCCCGTCTCCTAGCTTCGGGCATATATTATGCATGTGGTGAACAGGCACATCAGCTAACTACAGGGTTCCCATGGGTCCTTGAAAATCCTTGAAAGTTGTGAATTTCCAAAAAAAAAAAAAAAAAGTCTTAAAGTTTTTTAAAATTGCCCTAAAAATACACGAGTCAGTGAAAATGCTGGAATTTTGTGAAAGAAAGTTGATAATCAGGAAAATGTCCTTGTTTGTTATGACTCCACAGACTAGGCCTACGCAGAACAAACGTCGGGTCACAATTACTAGCGGTGTTGTGGACACTGTCCATTGTCTCTCTCTGCCATTGATGTGAGATTCCGTTGCTGTGAGATTCCATACAGATGATGTCTGGGAAATGCAAATTCCAAGATCTCTGTCTCACCAAAGAAAATGAGACTGTCTTGACCAAGATCCCAAGGACAATCACTTGTCCAAATGTAGAGTGTCCAATCTTAAGCTGCATCAGCACATTCGATCCCTGAATTTGAGGGAATTAGTCCTTGAAAATCCTTGAATTTTATTTTGTCCTAGGTGTTGGAACCCTGAATCTAGCACAACCTTTCAACTCTGCATTTGTTTTGTTTTGACATGTGTGCTCAACTGCGATGAACAGTGGCGCTCAAATATTGTACATAGAAGCTGGTGGAGCTTACATCATCCGACAAACTTTACCTGATGTGTTCAGTATAAAAAGTATCAAAAATCACACTTAAATGAATAGTGCATGACACACTAGACCATCCAGTATATTCACATAAATTCAACATTCATGTGAGGTTGTGTTGCTTATGTGTGAAGCTTCTTATGCTGACATGGATAGAGCTAACAGCTCAGGCTGCAGATGTATTGGTTTTGTTGCCATCTGTAGTGAAGAACCGGAAATACTGCCACACACCTCTATTCAGAGGTGTGATTGTCTCATTAATGTTGTTTTTAGGCCAAGATTCAGATAGCTGCACTCACAGTGCCCTCTGCTGGAAAATGCAGCAATTACTTCAGACAATACTGCACTTCTAGACTGTATACTTTGAACTTGATAAAAGTGACAACCCCAGTATCCTGTCGTGGTGTCAACATACAAGACAATCGGTACCAATACCAGTAAAATTATTTAATTTTCCATACCCAAGTGACTTCAGTCGTAAAAACAAAGGAAATGAAAAAAACCCTTGTGCGTAATGAATTATTTGAACAGGTTTGCTTGTCTTTTACCTGCTTTACTAATATGTATTGGGTATATTTTAGTATAACGTACCATGCATTTGAAAAGTATAATTTGCTCTTTTGCCTTTTCAAATCAATCATCCCTTTTTGAATGTCTGCCTCAAATGAAACATGTCAAATCTTACTAACCCAACTCTCACTGCCTTTCTTATCAACTTGTCAAGGCAATAGTTAATAAAGCTTCGATTAAAAATCAATGACTAAATTAATCCCCAACTCTGATAATGGATAAATGGGTGAGCCCTGTGAATTTCTGGCATATTAAGGACCAATCAACTCATTGATTCATCAAGAAAATAATGAGATTGGAGCGAATGCCTTGGCTCCTCTCACTGCCTTCCATATGTAGTTTTTTCCAGTGTTTTTCCAGTGTCCTTTACTTCTTTAGCATATAAGGATACACAAGGACACGTGTGGGTGTATTTGCTGCCCCCATCAGCTGGGGAGGTACTGTAGCCTTGGAACATACCATCGCATTTTCAAATTCAGAATTGACATCAAACAGTTTTGGAAGTATTGTAATCCGGTGACATCCCACTGTCTTAGTGAAAAACATAATCCTGTCAGATCCTTCAGCTGCAATGAGACACAATTTCTCTGACACTAAAGTGACTTTAGTGTTTTGGTGAGTGTTGCTGCAGTCAGAGCCTCTGAATGAGCTGCTCTCTCCTCTGTGGTATTAACATCTGTTTGTTTTTGTGCTGCTGCGTCCTCTCCTCCTCCTTCAGGCTTCTCCTCTAAATTCACATATTATTCACGGTTCGTGGCCGGAGGCTGCGCCGCCGCCACCGACTGCACTGCGGCCCCGCAGATAAAAAGCTGGTTAATCCGTCACCTCTGATAATAGACCCTGTAGGTAATTGTTCGGGAACAAATAACGGGTGACATTTTCACTTCAGGTGACGGGACTTTTCCTCGCCTCCACCTTATTTACCCCAGAATACCTCAAAAGGGGCAGCAGCTGCATCATTAATGTGCCACTCAGATGTTGGTAATTAATGCTGGTTTACACAAAGAGCCATTCAGCTAAATGATCAGGTGTGTGTGTGTGTGTGTAGCAACACAACAGGAAACACTAGCTGTATTTTAAATGGGTAAAGCTGGACTGTAAGATTTGTACATGTATTCGAATGTCCATTACAGCGACACCA
The DNA here is from genome assembly GCA_016785285.1 of Brachirus orientalis. NCBI lineage: Eukaryota > Metazoa > Chordata > Actinopteri > Pleuronectiformes > Soleidae > Brachirus > Brachirus orientalis. The sequence continues at coordinate 2,649,626 of JAFBJR010000086.1, forward strand.
TTTATTCAACCTTTGAATAATGTCTTAAAATATATTTTGAATTTATTGTCTACTTATAACAGTTTGAATAGTGCCTTTGCCAGAGCCTGAGAAGGTGGAGTTGTTGTTTCATTGGAAATGGAGGACTCAAAGAAAAAGTGGGAAAGTGATAAGATAAGATGCAGGACAAGGGTAAATATTGTTCTGCTTTCACTCGCCGGCGTCAGCTAAGGGATGTTGGAGTGATAGTGACCTGGCTGTTACTGTTGGAGTCAGTAGACACTGTTTTCTTACAAACTAAACATAGTGCGTTGGAGCTGCTGTGTGTCAGGTTGTGTTATTGAAGTCATGTCATTCCCCGTTCATGTTTGGAATTCATGTTATTCATCTAATGAAACTAGCCTAGACCCTTATTAGAGTGACCCTTTTGTGGAGTTTGAACTTCTCCAAGTTCAATGGATATCCAACTTTTAGATAAAAGGGACAAGCCTTCTCTTCGTTGACTGGCAGAAAGCACAGTTTTTCAGGTTTTAGTCTAGTGATGCTAGTCTAGCATCAAAATAACTTGCACGTGGCGATGCTGTGAGGAAAAATTTTAATCTCCGCCCATCTCTCTGTGATTACGTACTTATACTGCAAGTGAAAGACTCACACATAATTTCAAGCAGAAGGCCTGTTTTTGTACTGAAGGCCTGTGGAGAGGGTGCAGGGCATCTTGACCCTTATGCCCTGTCTCAAAGATATGAGTGCAAAGTTTGACTATGTATTACTCTTGGCAAATTGCTCATCATAATCTGAGATAACGGGCTGCACTTTATGTCCCCTAACAGATGCAAATCCTGGGACACAGCATGCGGCAAAGGTGCAAATTTGCTTCTTCCAACATCCCGATATTTAAGAAACTGGAGAATCCCTGATGTATGTGTAAACCCCAAGCAAGCAAGAGAAAGAGGGTGGGGAAAGAAGTCAGAGAGAAACTAGGACTGTATGTTTACTTCTGGAAATCTGTAAAGCTGTTGCTCACACTTTACTTTGACAACAGTTAGCTTTGCATTTGCCATTGAATGTTATTTCTGACACTACATTTGGTGTGAGAACACTGTAAGGAGTCCAGGTCCTATGGCTAGTGAGCTTAAAATTTATTATATTGTTGTTACTTAGACAAAATAAAGAAATAGGGCTGCTGCTGAGTGATTTTTGGACTGCCTCCATCAAAGTGGATGAACTACCCCACCCAGTGTCCCGGAGGTGTCATCTCCCATAGTTTACTGTTCTAATCCTCTCTGGGTAGCCAGAAGACTGAAAATCTGTCCTTTTACTGAGAGGAAAGAAAAGCCTTAACTTGATTTTCTTTAATATTATTATTATGTGACGTACAAAAAGGGACACAACAACTTTTAAAGTGCAGTGCCACTGGAGTTTTCACTGCATTTGTTTTCAGCCACAATGGGGCGTGGATGTTGTGGAGACAGAAAAGTGACATTTGCCAGTTAGTTCAAACATGCTAATGACAAGAGTGAGCCTGACTGTCACCACAGTAACAAGGCACAGTCTAAAACGCATGTGGTGTCTGTGTATCTACACAACTCCTGAGCAGGTTCCTTCTTTTAGCAACACAGTGGGAGTTCAACCAATTCAAAGTCACTTTATCTTTGAGCAATGGTATTTACCTGCATCCTCAGGGCCACATAAATCTCCAGGGTGATGGTTCCTACAGCAGAACACTAATATTAACCAGGAGAGTGTGCCGAGCCATGAGAGGAAATGCTCTGTGTCTGGAAACAGCCTCATTAACAGTAAATATTATGTTTGCTCTGTGTAAAGAGTCATCAGATGTAGGCCAGCGGGCAAATCCGCAGAGAGTCTGTCTCTCGTCCAGTTAAACTGTTGCTCTGTGAATCATAAGCCCTTTATCTTTCTAATTCACAGACGACTCACCTCCAGTGTTCACTTTGAACCTCAAGTTAGAGGCAAATAATAGTATTGATCACAGGCAAATAATGGATCAATGTTTTCCTCTGAACTGTAACTTAGGTATCTGGGGCAGAGGTAAGAAAAAAGAGAAACACGCCAAGTTTTTATGTCTCCAGAGCCTGAGGCATTGCATTGTCAGTGATTTGTTTGCCCCACTTTACTTAAAGCAACATTTTTGGTATGAATGCCAGGGAATCCCTTCAGGAATAAGACATAGATTGTGTATAAAAAAAGTCGATGCAGTCTTCACATTTGCTGAATGAAGACAACTGGGAAGTAGGAATTCTTTTAATGGGCACAAGAAAAGAAACGTCAGTTTGAATGGAAGTGTAAAAATGGGAAGATTATCTCTTACAAGTTCCAGGTCTTCTTCAATGGATGTGATGTCAGTTTTGTAAATGACGTTGTATAGATGATAAAGCACAGGGCACGAGTGGACACCAACGTGATTGACACCTGGCAGTAGCGTGGTTGCAAGTAGGGATGGCATGGTGCCTCTTATTCATGTTCGATACTGGTAGTATTTACTGACACCGACATTAGTCTGATATGGTCATTTTAGACGTTTGAAACTATGAAGCTGTTAACGAAACATTTGTGCTCGCTGTTTCAAAGACATAATTCTCTAACTGATTAACAAATATTCTTCTCCCATTAAGAAGAGATAAACAGCCAATAACACGACTCAGCTAAGATGCTGTTGCTGTTTTTTTTGTTAGTGCATTATCAAAGGTTCATGCCATATATAGGAGTTTTGGATTATGGATCGGAGTATCTTATTGGCTCAGGTGAAATGGTTGCAAAACCTTAACGTGAGACTGACTTTTGGAACAGAAAGTGAAATTCTTGTGGGTGACGTCACAACCGGTTGCGAGTTGCTCAAAGGCAGTCATCAAATTTTAGTGACTGAAGGTCAATAATCAGTGAATATACACTTTGTTGTAGTGACCACAGGGAGTGCAAAAATGATCGCAATACAATTTTCTTTAGTGGTCACCATTGCTGCTGGCACCTTGTGGTAAAATAGATTTGCTATTAATTAGATAGTCATCAGGAAAAATAGGGAAATACATACAATTTTTTGGCCATGTTTATGCTGAGGTGCATTTGTGTTGATGCAAATGTCCCTGAAATAGTGTTATAAAATCATAAGCTTCTATTGCCCCAGTGAAAACGGGCTCTGTAACACATCATGTGCATTGGGGAGGGATCATCTGTCCTTCAGATGCAATTAAATCCTCCAGAAACTGGAAAAGTGATTTTTCATGTACAGTTTGCAGCCACTTTGTTTGGAACTATTCCTCATACCTTTTTGGGATTTTTGAGTGTATGCATGTGTGTAAGAGAGCAAGAGATTGACCCGAGCACAACTCTTATCTCAGATTGATCAGTTAGACAATAAACCCATCCAGGGCGGCTATTGACGATAATAACATGGCTTTTAAATGTCTTTGCCTCTCTCGCTCTTTCTTTTTTCTCCCCCTAACTTTTTCTTCGTCATCTCTCTCTCTCCCCCTCTCCCCCTCTCTCCCTCTCTCTCTCTCCCTCTCTCCCTCTCTCTCTCTCCCTCTCTCCCCCTCTTCTTACTTCTGACAGTTGGACAGGTCGGTAAGATGCCAGAGCATTTCACACAATGATACCCATTTACGCCGAGCAGTGCTCATAATGACTTCAAATTGTCTGTAATGGCTCATAATAGGCACTTCTACCCCCACTCACTTCTGCAGTCACTTCTGATGTGCACTGTATTCTTATTTTCTCAAGGTGCCACTTCCTAACACACTGGATATGTGCTGCTCACATGGGTATAAATAAATATACATTCTGCTTTTGTCGGGCGTGGCTTGGTGTCTTCATTCTGGTTCATATGGGAAGCTAAACCAGACATTTGGTAACATATGGACTGTAATGTTGGTATGTGTTAAAGTCAACCATTCCTGTTACTAACTGCATTGTTTCTAGGTTTAATAGCTAATTAAGAACTTTAAAAATAAGTATTAGACACGTTTTGTGAACATGGACAAAATTTGGCACTGTGGTTTTACCAAACATCAGCAGAAAAATCCCCCACGGACATTCATCCTGAGTTGGGTGCTACGTAGGGGATGATGGTCCAGCTTTATCAACTGTGCAAAAGTGGCAGGTGGATTCATGAGGGTAGGGACAACCTTGAAGATGACGTAAGGTCCGGAAGTCCTGCCACATCCATCATATTGATTGTGTTCACCACACGATGATGGAAGACAGACCTTTGACTGGCGATCAGATACCTAGTGCGAAGTGTAAGCATCTCCTGTGAAAGTGTAGAGAACATTTTGCACAACGAACTCGTTGAAGGCTTCTGCTCAGTGGGTTCCACAACTGTTGATCCTTGAAAAAGCACACCAGACCATGTTGCAGAAGGACTTGGCAAGTGGATCCAGCTAGTTTTCTTGAATGTTTCCTCAGCCAGGATCAGTGTTGGGTCCACCACTTTGAGCCAGAGACAAAAAGACAGTGGAAATATCTGCTGTTGAGGACTTTTTTGACCATCATGTTGAGGGCATCCAAGTACTGCAACACCTATGGAAGAAGTATATTGACTTTTAACCACTTTTGGTCAGCCTGGCAACATGGTCAGCCTGAAATATCCAAGAATCTTTTGTTTAGTTTAGTTTAGATGTAAATATTGACATGTAGATAAACTTCCTGTTTTTCTTTCTCTCCCCCTTTCTTGATTTCCTAGACTATGGTGGCTCAATGTTGTAAAATGAGTTCCACTAAAGTTCTAAAATGAACTGAATTTTGTTTTTTATGCTTCTCATGAAACCATAAAAGCGCTCCTTGTCCAGTGGTCGCACTGAGCTGTTTGTCTCAAGAAGAAAAATCTTAAAAATCGCTAACATCAGCAGCATAAAGTTGAGTTTTTGCTCTTTGTCCAGTCCCAGAGACAAGAAGAAACAAGGGGTCAACCTTTCTTAGAATACAAGGAACGGCAGGCTACATATACGACAGCAATAGCCCTGCCCTATATCATAGTCAGAAAATCGTAACTTAGAATATCTGTCAGGATAGACTTTTTCTGGTCCATTCTGACACTAATTTGGACCATAACTCACAAAATAGACGTCATGACCTTTTGAAGATGACCTGAAACTAGTTTTTGAGATCATAAAGTCCTGGTCTTTGAGTCTTTTGTCATATTAACTAGTGGAGTCGCCCCCTCGTGGATATTCACAAGAAGATATACTGTAGGTTTCAGACAAATATACATTGGCTTCACTTTCTGGACCCAGAGATGACGTCCATTTTAGGTGAGGTTAAGTGTGTGTTTGGATCACAATGCAAACGTGTATACTTCAGTAATAACCACGACCTTCACCCAGTGTCACAGCTTTGACTTATCCAGCTGTGACACTGATTTAATTCAGTAACAGATGTTCAACTCTGTTTACATTTCTGAGTCTTCCTTACCGTCATGTTGTCATATCCTGTGGTTCTCTTTGCCTCTGAAGGGAAACGTTTTAAGGACTTATTTTAATTATGTGACACTACAGCTGCTGTCATTCACCTCTGTTTGTTTTTGTCAGACGATGAACGGGCGACTTTAGCAGCTTGGTAACGACGGCACACTGTGGAGCGTTTATGATCCGTCACCTCGTTTCAAACCACATGCAATGTCTTTATTTACAACATTAATGATGAACGGTGCAGTAAAACACTGCAGATGTGATGAAGGGTTGGGGCTTGTCTCTTGCTCTCGTCAAAAACAGAAGCACTTGTTTTGCAGTTAGTTTGCAATAAATTAAAAAACACAAATGAAAAGTAAGCGTGCTGCTGATGATTATAGATGTTCAGATATATAGAGACGTTAACGTGGGGAATTTCGCACTTCAGAGACTCCAGCTGGTTCAGGAAAGTAAATAAAGACACTGAGGGAAGAGAGACGGATGGATGAGAGACTGACGAGAGACAAACAACAAACTGAAGCGAGGCCGATAGAGACTGACAAGAGACAGATGAGACTAACAAGACTGAGGAGAGACTGATGGGAAACAAACAAAAAACTGTAGTGAGAAGGACAGAGACGGACAAAAAAGAGAATGATGAGAGACAAATGGAAGACTGATGAGAGACATGACAAGATAACTAGACAGCTCATGACTGCCATATACGGTCAATGCTTTGGAAGTCCTTGTAGCTTTAAAGGAATATTCAGTCCTTTTCAGATTATGTCTTCATGAGAAATAAATTCTTAAGCTTATTTGTATAGATTATACCTTATTTTAGTCTAAAGATTTTTTTGGACCAAATGAATCTGAGAAAATCAAATTACGATGTAACGATGGAAATAGTTTGCCCAGCTAATGTCTCGTGTGTATGTGTTTGTGTGCTTGTATTTATTACCTATTAATAGGGGTGGGAATCGCCATAGACACCACGATATAATATTGACACTTGCATTGTCACTGGCATTCTTTCTCACTCCGGAAGACAACAGCGCAGCGCAAATGGCAGGCTGCTGTTCAAGGAACCGCTGGAGCATTACATATGTGCTGTTCCATCTTGTACTTCTGTCTGTTTTGAGCTTGTGCCCTGGGAACTGAAACATTTTCTGCTTTGTCTCCAAAGCGTGACTTGCCACCGGACTTTGGTTAAAAAAAGGCTGTAATGCTCCGCACTCTCTTCTAAGATTTAAATTGTGGTTAGGTTAAGGTTAAAGGATAAGGCTTTGTTTAGGCTGTTAAAATGAATGGTCAGTGCTGAGTTCTAAGAAGAATAGGTGCACAAACCTGTGTGTGTGTGTGTTTGTTAGCAGCTTTAGGTGACATCAGTTGGAGAAGCAGGTTGAAAACACGACAGATCAAGAGTGAGAGAAAGAAGGTGGAGGAAGGTGTGATGAGCTGCTGTCAGCAGGAGATTGTGTTTGGTTTAGATCACCGCATGTGAGCGTGTGTGTGTGTATGTATGATGATGTTCATTTCCTTTCCTTTATGAGCTCATGCCAAAATAAGCTCATTAACATCACAGGAGCCAAGGCTGGAATTCAGAAATTCATTAGCACTATGATTTGCATACTCTCACTCTCCTCTGCAAGTATGTGTGTGTGTGTGTTTGTCTTTTTATATATGTGTGTGTGTGTGCATGCACGTTTATATATTTATATTAGCAGGATTCAACTGTACAATGAAATGTGTTGATTTCAGGGTTTTCAGATGTGACATTTGAAGGCAGAGATAGCTGTACACGTGTGTGGGTGTGTGTTAGGAATTGGTTTAGAGAACATGCATTACATTTGTACCACTCCCTCATTGGTCAGTACTATGGTATCACTGTCCTGGGATCTGAACCGACGTCCCTCTGGTTACAAGACCCTTCCACTCAGCCACGGGCTGCTATAGTGATGAGGATGATGATGCAGCATCTGGCATTTAGAGATTATATTGTTCACTCTCCAGTCCTCATGACAGACAAGTGCTCTAAAGTTCAGGCTTATTTGACGCTAATAAGAAAATTAGCAAAGATAACATACATCATATGTTTAAATGTGCAGTTACTTTTAGCATTGTTATGAAGAAGCTAAATGTGGTATGACCCAAGCTGAAGCCGAAGAAGTCAGTACAAACAAAGAAATTTAAAAAGAAGGGAAAACATCATGTTCTACCTAAGACAAACTGAAACGAATGATTGAGACAACTAAATCCTCCGGAAAATATTTACCTGTACCTCATTTTCATATAGAACAGTGGAGTTATTTTTGCAGCCAACGGAATATTCAATATATTCTCATTTCCTTGAAATGACGTAGTTTCCTTAAACGTAGTCTTCATGGTATCTTCTGAAGGAGGAACATACCATGAAGACTATGTCAATTTTTAATATACACTCAGTGATCTGGACTTGAGCTGAGTTTAAGTACTTTGATGTGATGGTTAAAATTTGATCTCCCATAGAGATGGATGTTCCTGACTCTCTCTCTCTCACACACACACAGACGTTTGCACAGCTATCTTTTTAAGGACATGCACTGACTTCCATTCAATTAGACAGCTTAAACAATGTTATCACTAACCCTAACCTAACCAACACATCAAATCTTAGGCCCAAACTTTACCAGTTCTTCAGAAATGAGGTTCTGCCTCATTAGGACCATGTTTTGGTCTCCATGTGGACTGCCGGTCCTGACAAGGTCAGTGTTTATGACAGAAAAGGTCCTAAAGAGGTAGCTAATATAAGTACACGCACAAACTTGTTTTTATATTTTAGTGAGGACACTCATAGACATTACCCTAACCTTAACCAACACAACTAAGCCTAACCTAAACCTAACATAGACCTAATTCTGACCCTAACCCTAAAACCTTGTCTTAACCCTGAAAAGTCCTTTGAAAGTTGTTGGACCCAGACAAAATGTCCCCACAAAGATACATTTGTATGCTTTTGGACCTCACATAGAAATGAGTATGTGTGTATATGTACATATATACAGTATACACACACACATGCTCTTACCTGCTACCCTGTCATGCTAGCTCTCTCTCTCTCTCTCTCTCTCTGTCTCTCTCTCTCTCTCTCTCTCTGTCTCTCTCTCTCTCTATCTGTCTCTGTCTCTCTCTCTCTGCCTGTGTGGCTGAATAAAAGCGTCCTCTCTCTCGCTCTGCTGAAGGTCTGAGCTCCACGTTCAAAGAGCTGAGAGTCTGAGAAGCAGAGACTGACAATTACTGCAACAAAGGCGTGACCGACAGGGAGAGGAGCTTTAATTGAGTTAAAATTGAGTTTCTGAATAGATACATTGTGTTAATTTTAGAGTAAATACACTTCTTCAGCAGTGGGGCCGCACCAGCCCAGGAGCAGGACGATATGAAGTTCTTTCTCACTGCCCTTTTTGCTGCTGTCATTATTCTTCATTCTTTGTCGCTGGTATATCTCTGTAATAAAGCAGTCGTGATCTGAGCTGCGTCTAAGGGTACGATATCAGAGATTCAGCCGAGAGGAAGCTTTATGAGCCTGTGTTTGTGTGACTTAATGTTTGAGCTCAAGAGCACTTCAGCAGCAGTCACTGTAGATGGGTCTTATGACCTCATAGATGCTGTTGCTATGGCAACGATTCAACTCCGTATTAATTTGAAGTATTGTCTCAGCATGTTTGTCTTAAATCTCCTTGATCATCCTGTCTAAGTTCGCTGAGATGCACACTCTAATCTCCTCCTGACATGTCTTCCCCTTTAAATGTAATAATAAATTACATTATGGAGACTTAATTTTTGTCTCCATAAGGAAGACAAGTCCCCATACTGTGACTGTGTAAATGGATTTAGGACCCCACAACATGAGAAACATCTGAAACACACACAAACACGCACACTGGTTTCCAGGAGGACATTGCATTGACTAACAATAATTTCCCATAGACTTACTCTAGTCCCCATAATGTGACTGCATAAACATTTAGGTCCCCACAACATAAGGAATACCAGGCAGGCACACACACACACACACACACACACTCATGCTGAGTGATGTCATTGGCTGAAGATGAAAGAACACGCGGGGCAGAAACATGGGTCGTGTCTCAGGCTCTGAGTCACACGGCTCCTCTAACTGTCCTTGAATGTCTCAGGTGGAGTTTGGCTCCATGTCATTTGGCGTCTGCTGTGAACTTCAAGTGTCTGCACATGACACTCACACACACACACACACACACACACACACATATTTGTGCTTCTATCAAAGTGAGGACCCTCATAGACATGATACATTCCTTAGCGCCTTACCCTAACCTTAACCATCACAACTAGATGCCTAACCCTAACCATTAACCTAACCCTAACTTAAACCCAATCCTAACCCTAACCCTAAAACCAGGTCTTAAACCTGAAAAAGCCCTTTTAAGGGGTGAAAAAAGTGAGGACCAGCCAAATGTCCTCACTTTGTGAAAATGTCCTCACTCTGTAGGTGTTTATACGATTTTTGGTCCTCACTCTGCATCAAGTACAAGAACACACACACACATGTTTGTGCTTTGATCAAAGTGAGGACCCTCATAGACATAATACATTCCCTAGCCCCTTACCCTAACCTTAACACAACTAGATGCCTAACCCTAACCCTTACAATAAACCTAACCTAAACCCTATGTATCTACATATCTTGTTTTTTTAATTATGTATTGCAATAATACAGTCAAAAAAAAAAAAAAGTATATAACACAATATGCTTTACAAAGACATACGGTTCATGTACAAACACAAATAATGAGCAGAGACATGTTGGAGGGTAAAAGTGATGAGTCACACAGTGACACAGCAGGTAGCTGAAAACGACGAGCACAGGTGAGACAGAGAGAGAGAGAGACAGTGACGGAGACACAGAGAGAGAGCCAACGATATCTAAAAAGAGACGGTGGACGCATCACAGCGCTGTCCTACTGCTGTCTTTGGACATGCTGTGTATGAAATGCAACATAATCAAATGGCATGGGTTGGCGTGACGGTTAGCGAGTCTAGCTACAACGCTAACATTAGCCTCAGAATTAGCAGACTTTTCAAGTTCTGTGGAAACTGGAACGCTGTTCCCGTTTCTGTTCAACTGTAGCACACTGTGGTCAATAGACAAATTGTTAGTTTCCATGGATATGTACTCTGTAAACATGAGGGTATGACGCTGAATGAAAATCCTCTGTATAATTTGTTTTTTAAAAAAATGCATAAAGTTGTGACTAATCATGAATCAGCGCTGAGGTTAGGTTAGACCAGCACTGTGTGAAAAATCTGTTAAAATATCAAATTTATCCAATTAAATTGTCCATTACTGAGGGTTTGTCTGAAGGAGACTGCTGTGAGATCAGTGTGATCGCATTCAATCTTCAGTTACTAGTTTGAAATAAGACCTCTGAACATCTGGCTTATTAGTGAAATTCGTTAATGGACTTCCTGGTTCCATCTCTTTTCATGTATTCAATCTCAGATCAATGACTCGTCTTTAAATCCTCTTCATCAGTTTCATTACATCGGTCCACTTCCTCCTGAGCGCGCCGCTCGCTCGCCGGGGGCTGCAGATGAGGATCTAATAAACGGCGGCAGAGAAAATGGCTGCACGTCTGATGTAATACAAAGAGGTTAAACAGGAAGGAATTGGCTTTAGATTGAAGTGATTTGTATGTTTTAGCCTCAAGTTCCTCCAGTGCCGCTGTAATTCAATTACTTTAAAAAAAAAAAAAATGGGAGCAGACTGAAGAGATTCACACACACGCACAGCAGGCGCTCGTTCCTCTGGAGACGCCTTCATCTCTTTCAGGAGCGAACAGCTTCAGAGGACGAGCGTTAGATCAAACACGGCGCCGGTTAAACCGTGGCAATTACACCATTCACCTGAGGGAGGTGCATGTTTGTGTGTGTGTGTGTAATAAGAACAGATTGCAGATCAGGAATTCCAAGCACTGCTGAATTAAATCAGTTGTGGGAGACGGGGAACGTTCAAGTAATTAAAAAAATAAGATACGATTGGCGGCAGCAGCCTCTGGTGTGAACACAGGCGTCTGCATCAGTTTAAGTGTGTGTACACACTGTACAAGTACAGTCAGACGGTGAGTTTGTGTGTGACCACTATGACCTCATCGTTGTCCGGTCTGTTGACAGAGCACAACACATTTCACTTATTATTAATGAAGGAAACCACAGCGTTCTGTGTGTACTTGTATTTGTTTTGCTGTGATTCCATCATGGTACAGTTCAGTTTGGTCCAGTATGGTATAATTTTGAATGCTTGGTTTGTGGCTGTTGGTCTCAACAAGACGTCAACATTTATATGAGAATAGACTGCGGGCTTTGAAGAAACATCGGTCGCAAGGAAGAGACGTTTTTCTGTCGCCCAATAAGCTGCATACTATACCATTTTACCCTGATACCTCAAGAGAAGGATGCCAAAGACTGGAATGGTTGGATGGTTATTTTGGTACCATTCCTAAAGGAAATGCAAAAAAAATAAAAAAATAAAAAAATACCACCATACTGTACCAAACCGAACTGTTCTACTCGGTGGAAACACAGATTTACTGATTTGAATTAAGATTAGCATTAGCAGGGTAAGGTTCTGTGTGCTTTGTTTAGGCTGTCCGAATGAAAATAAATCAATGCAAGTCATTAAAAGGATAGTCATATCTGTGTGTGTGTGTGTGTATGTGTATACATTATATATAATATATATTTTTGCAGGTTTGCCATTCTTGGGTTGTTTAATTATTTTGACCAATATCAGTCTTGATCACAAAAACAAAATATCCATATATGTTCACTGTTATAACATTGAAAAATATCAAGAAAATTAAATATGTGTCCTTTTGTGAACCAGTCACTCTCCCACACCAAAGTCCATAGAGGAAAATTAGTGATTTTACATCACGGCACACATAAGTTGTTAAACCAGTCCAGCATCCATCCGTCTGTTATTTTGTGTTATTTAAGTGTTTGAAATCCTTCATTCAAAAAAAATTATTTCAGTGCTAGAAATTTACCAGATGAGCAGCAGTAGACAAGTAGTATGAGTCAACTCATGGACTCCGTGGACTTTGAAATAGAAGAGCAACAAAAACCACAACCCAAAGCCTGAACTATCCCTTTAACTTCACATTCTTTCTTGAAATTCCTGCTATGTTTTCTTGTGAGGCCTTCACTTTTCTGACTCGGAGTGATTTAAAAGTGAATTACAGCTCTTCATCAGACGTGTGGTGACAATGTCTCTCTCTTTATATCATAGAACAAAGCTTATAATTTTCAGACTGACTCATAAAACATATATAATTAACCATAAATGTCCCTCAGGTGTTTTAATTGATCGAAACAATGTATGATTCACAGAACTCTGATGTAAATTATCTGCTGAGTCATTAAAACCTGAATCACAGCAGTGTTTGCTGTGGCCTTTGTCTCAGGTCGTTCTGTGGACTTTTCACCTGCGTATGATTTATGCATCATGGTGTTCAATGCTCCATCGCTGCACACACTGTGTGTGTGTAAGTGGGTAAAACATGTTTTATTAAAAAGTTTACCTGAAAAATATAACAGCAAAGTTTCAGCACTGACAACCAGATTTCAATAATGACCACACACACACACACACACACACACACACACACACACACACACACACACACACACACACGTTGCTGGTAATTATTAATATTATTTACTACAAATGTTATGATATTATGATTGTTATGAATCATGTGAACTTTGAAAAAAATTATACACACATTGCAACTGTTATGAATGTGTCAAACATCGCAAACTTTATAAATTATACGAACATTGCAAATCGTTTCAGCTATTTAAACACATCTTTTACAAATTTTACAAACATCTTAAATGTTACAATATATACGAACATCGCAATACATGTGTAATAAAAATGTTATGTAATACAATAGTATGTAAACGTGTAAAATGTAAATTGTACTAACATCACGGAGCTCATGAAATACATGAACTTTGCAAACATTGTGAATCACGCCATCACAGCAAAACATTATACAAAGATCGCAAACTTTATTAATTACATAAATATTCATTTTTAAATTACATAAACATCGCAAAAGTTATGAAGTATATACACTGTAAATGTCAATTTAACAAACATCACAGATGTCATAAAGTGCACAAACCTGGCAAACGTTATGAGTTATATAAACTTTGTGAATTATACAAACATTGAAAATGCTGTAATTCTACTGCAAACACTGTAAATGTTAGTAATATTTTCAACATTGCAAACTTTATAAATACAATAAAATCGCGAACGTTATAAGTTTAACACTCGCTTATCTTCTACTGCTTCATCCTCCACATGAGGGTCACAGCTGGGATTACATGCTGGTGCCTAATCCCAGCTGATATGGGGTGAAGGGTGGGGTACACCCTGGACAGGTCGTCAGTCCATCGCAGGGCCACTCTCCCATTCACACCTATGGGAAATTTAAATGGAGAAAGGCCCCTGTTCCAACTGGGTCATGAACCTGGGTCTAACCATTTAACCAACCGTGTGGTCTGTAAGTTATGCAAACATTCTGAATTATATATACATTAAAAACTTTCTGAATTGTACAAACGTTGCAAGTGTTGTAAAGTGCACCGACACCACTAATTTTATGAGTAATACGAACATCACAGACGTCATGAATCACATAAACACTGCACACATTTTGAATTATATGAACATTGCAAACATTAATATTGCAAATGTTATGAATGTTACAAATGCTAAAAATGGTACGATCTTCATGAACGTTACAGATCTAATCGCGCTCACATTACAAACGTGTGAGAAGAGACTAAATTAATCGTTATCGTGGAATTAATCTCGCGTTTATTCTTACACTGTGTGTGTTTCAGTCAGACTCATTTCCTCATTAAATTCAGATCATGAGCAAAGTTTTTTCTCTGCTGCAGAAGGACGAGGAATCTGAATGTGATGAGATGAAATTTGACTCTGAGACACAATGAGGTTCAAGCTCTCTCTCTCTCTCGTCCTCGTTGTAAAAATGCTGGAGTAAATCCCTCTCTTCACTCAGCTTTATAAATATGTATTTACACTTCTGCCCTATATTCAAATTATAAGTGAGAATAATCTGAGGACTATTAGGTGAAGTATAATCCTCCTCATTCACTCAGTCTGTTCACAGGAGGAGGAGGAGGAGGAGGAGGAAGAAGTGAGCACATGAACTCATCTCACATTAACTCCTCCTGCCTGTGACACAGTGTGTTGACATTCATGTCACATCAATGTTCAGGTCATATTGGATATTTACGCATTTCATCTGCACGAAAGCCACGTCATTCGTCCTCATCATTTCACACACAAACGTGTCTGTGCATCGCAAACATCATTTACGTTTTATTCAATGTGTGTGTATGTATATACGTGTATATACAGTATATACACGTGTATATTCATACGTATATATATATATACATATATATATAGTCTCTTGTTAAAAGGAAATGAGCAGAATAACAACACCACAAAACAAGGAATACCAAAGAAGAAGTAATTACTTCTGAAAGACAAACTCCTTTACCCCTGGCTACACACACACAGACACACACTGGTTTCCATGACTTCTGAGGACATTCCATTGACCTACATTAATTTCCTTGAGACTTACTCTAACCTTAACCATAATTACTAGTGCCCTGACCCTAACCTTAACCTAACCCTAACCTCAGCCTAACTTTAAAACATGTCTCCATCTTAAAATGTAGTAATTTACATTATGGGGGCTTGTTTTTTTTTTCCCATAATGTGGACAGCAGTTTCCATTATGTGACTGTGGAAACTGCTTAAGGTCTCCACAACATGAGGAATACCAGGTATGCACACACAGTTGGTGTAGCTATCCTTTCACTGACTTCTATTAATTTGGACAGCCTAAACAGATCCTTACCTTAACCTAACTACAAATCCAAATCTTTGTCCTAAAATGAACCATTTCTTCAGAAATAAGGTTCTGCCTCATTAGGACCAGGTTTTGGTCTCCATGAGGACTACTTGTCCTGACAAGGTCAGTGTTTATGACAGAAAAGGTCCTAAAGAAGTAACAAATACAAGTGTACTGTATACACACACACACACATGCCTTTATATGACAGCGTGACAGCACAGAGGACAGCTCGCTCTGGATCCAGCAAGAAATATTCAACAAAGTCTTTGCTCCCTTTTCAGCTGCCTACACACACACACACACTTATTAAATATCTCAGTGAGTCTAACCCCCTCACCCTAACTTTAACCATCACAACTAAATGCCTAACCCTAACCCTAAAACAAGGTCTTAACCCTGAAAAAAGCCTCACAAAGATACATGAATACAAGTCCACACACACACACACACACACTCAGGTTTGGAAACCAGTTATTCTTAGGACTCTACATTGACTTACATTCATTAGAACAGCCTCAACAATACGTTATCCTTAACCTTAACTATAACTAGTTAATGCCTAACTCTAACCTTAACCATAGCAACAATTTAAATCTTAGCCATAAACTTAACCTAATGAGGTTCTGCCTCATTAGGACCAGGTTTTGGTCTCCTTGAGGACTACTGGTCCTGACAAGGTCAGTGTTTATGACAGACAAGGTCCTAAAGAGGCAACAAACACAAGAACACACACACACACACACACACACACACCGTTTACATGTAGTAATTTGTCAGCATATTAACACAATGTACAATTGTGACTCAATAACACTGAATATACAAACGACATCAGCCTTTGAGCAAAGAGAGAGGGAGAGCGAAGAGGAGGAGAAAGTGATTTACAAAGGGGAATTAGACAAGGTAGCACACACAGAAAAACACACATGTACACACCATGTGCAGGAGCGTGATAAGAAATGCAGGATCATTCATCTGCTCACTGGAAGTCTCCCCCCCTCTCTTCCCCTTGACTCCCATCTTGTCCTCTCACCCTCCTCCCTCTTTCCTCCAGTCAGGCAGTCGAGGCTGTTTATTTGTGTAGCACCTTTCAAACACAGATGAATTCACACTGCGTCCAGAGCCGACAGCAGCAGCAGCAGCAGCAGCAGCAGCAGCAGCAGTGTGAGGTTGCAGGACAGCCACACCAACATACAAAAGGGTCATAATAACATAATGAATATCAATAATAATTGTAAAAATATGCTTTAAAATATAGATGTTTTTAGATTCTTAAATTCAAGAAAACAGTTTCTGACTAAAAATGTTGTCATGTTGCAAAAATTCTAAAGTGGAAAAACTAGAATCTTATTATTAACCTGGCAAAAAATGCTATGATCCTTTTTAAAATGCAAATGAACAAGTGACAGAATAGAGAAAATCAGATGTTATTGTTATTGCTGACCACATATCATATATTGTATGATGAGTTTTGAACATATTTTTCAGCCCTGTGTCACAAAGTAATCTTGATAGTGACACAATCCGGCCGAGCTTTTGATTCGTATCTGTCAGCCTCAAGAAAAATTTGCACAAATATAAACAGCAACAGAAGAGCAAGAGAAATAAAAGTTACAAAAAATGTATTGAAAATGTTCTAATGTTACAAAACATATTTCATAGTGAACATTCTTTGTTGAAAATGAGAAACCTGAAGATTTTAAATCACGACTTCCTGGGATGACTGGAAAGATACAGGCTCCTCCTTATGGCACTTCCAAATAAATCGCTTGGACTGTATGTTGGTGAGTTAGGCAGACTTTTCTAGCCATAAATAATTCATGATTTCCTCCTTTTGTGATTATATTGATAATGAAAATTCACCACAGTTAACCTATTATTTGTGTTTTTTTTGTTTTTTTTATCATCAAATGTGATTAAAGTATTCTATGGTTTATTTTCTCCTGCTAAGAAGTGGCTAAATGACGTCATCTGGGTTTTTAAATGTCAAACTGACATTTAAACGTTTAAATTAAGGTTGTGTTTTTGTGGAATGCCAGTTTTAGCAGAGTCACGGAAAGAGAGGACCACGTGGTGGTTCAGTGGCTAGCATTGTTGCCTCACAGCAAGAGGATCACTGGTTTGGATCTCAGTTTGAGTGAGGGCCTTTCTTTGCTGCAGGATTTGCTCTGTGATGTGACTGATTCAGGTAAAACTCTTTCTCCAGCGCCGGCAGTTTTTTTTGAACCAAATATGTGTGTGTGTGCGTGTGTGTGCGTGTGTGTGCGTGTGTGTGCGTGCGTGTGCGAGCGTGTGCGAGTCCACAAGGAAGGATGTTTGGTAATTCTACCTCCAGAGGCCCGAGGAGAAACTCACAGCTGGAGACAGGAGGGGATTAGGAGGAATGCCAACAGGTAGCAGAAAAAATAATCTTCAATAAAATCTTTAAACGTGTGTTTAAAGGTCCAGTGTGTAATATTTAGGTGGGTTTATTTGCGGAAATTAAAAGTACGTACTGCCCATGTGTACGTTTATATAAGTTCAAAATTGCTTTTAAATAGAAATAAAAGTTGTTTGGCTTAGTGTTAAAATTAGTTTTTTTATATGTACTTTTGTTGTGGGCCTTGCTTTACGTAGGCTGCCATCTTGTGCCACAATGTTTCAACAGCTGCTTTAAAAGGGAAGATTACAGTGCAAAGGAAGGAGAAGAATGGATCCGACTAAATAAATGTGATGCATAAAACAACGTGGAGGTTGAGGGGAGGTTGCGCCACTCGCCACTGAACCTGTAAAACAGATAAAATTCTGTTTATTTTGTTACACTCTACAAAAACTTGGTGTCAGCTCTTACATGTGGCTTCAGTTGGTGTGATGATGCCATATTTAGTGTTTCTGTGTGTTTTCTCTGATGCCAGCTTTAAGGTTTAACGTGGCTCGTGTTTTGAGCCGCGGTGCAGTCGTGTTGCGTTCAGGCGCTGCTCTGTTTGGACGCCGCTGTCTTCACAGTCTGAAGGCCCTTGTCAGTTTCCTTCTTCAGTGTTGGCCGTGCTCCGGTATTTCTTTTCTTTTTCTTTCCATTGTATTCTGACTCCACCCATTTGTGGTCCTTATATTTTATTTGCTTAATGTGAACAGAGTCGAAGTTCACCTCTTGAGTTATTCACAATTTTATGCCGTTTTTTCCCCTATAATTGTTGATTCTCCACTCTACTTTTTTTTCTGCACTGCTCTTTCTCTCCCTGGTAACACAGACATCTCCAGGTTGTTTCTTTTCTGTTTGTGTCTTAATAAAAACTCTGTGTGTGTGTGAGATGAAAAGAGTCACTGTTCTTTTGAAGCCTGGATTTCTCTGCGTCACCTGCGAAAAAAAGCTCAGAGCGAGGAGACGAGAACAAGGAGAGAACGCTAGGAGGGAAGGAAACCAATGAAGAGGCAACAAGAAAGAGAAGAAAAATGAGAAAACAAAAAGGAAACTAGAGGAGACGAGGAGAGGTGAGGAAACGAGAGAAAATGAAAGAGGAGGAGAGGGGAGAGAGCATGAAAAGAGGAGGTACATGGAGTGGCAAGTACACAAAAGGAGAGGAAAGCAAACGAGGGAATATAGGAGACAAGGAGATGAAAATGAGGAACAAATAGAGAAAAGGAAAACTGAAGGAGAGGACAGGAAACTAGTGTAGAAGAGACAAGGAGAAGACAGAAAAGTATATGATTGAGAATTCAAGGAGAGGAAATGGAAAGAGGAGGAAGGAGGAGGACGGGAAACTAGAGTAGAGGAAAAAAGGAAAGGATATAATAGAGGAAACAAGGAGAGGAAATGGAAAGAGGAGGAAGAAAAGGAGAAAAGTGAAACTAGAGTAGAAGGAAAGGAAAGGATACAGTGGAGGAGACAAGGAGAGGAACTCAAGAGGAGCAATTATAGTAGACAAGGAGGAGGGGAGGAAACAACAGGAAAGGAGAGGAAACTAGAGTGAAGGAGATAAGGGAAAAGGAGGAAATGAGGGGACAATTAGAGAAAAGGAAGTACAAAAAAACAGGAAGGAAATGAAACAAGATGGAGAGGAAACAGTAAGAAAAAAGGAAAGGTAAACGACAGAGGAAATGAAAAAGGGGATAAGGAAGTAGGAAAGCAGGGGAGAGAAGGAACTCACAAGAGATGCAACAAAATGAGATGAAAGGAGATTAGATGTGAAGGAGCTGAGGAGAAAGGAAGAAAGGAAAAAAGAAGAGGAGAGAGGAGGTGAAGAGGGGGGAAGGAGCCGGTGGAGGTGAAGTGAGGAGTGAAGGAGATGAGGAAGGTTTGAGGATAAAGAGAGGAAGAGAAACGAGGGTCAATAAAAACGTTCAATCTGCCTCTTTCTATAAAACACACTCTACATTATCTGTGTGTCTGTTTACCCCGCTGGCCTCCCCCTCCTCCTCCCCCTCCTCCTCCTCCTCCCCCTCCTCCTCCTCCCCCCCCCCCCCCCCCCCCCCCCCCCCCCCCCCCCTCCTCCTCTGATTTCTCTGATCCTGACATCGGAGTCTTTCCTCCGACTTTACCAGCTTCTTTTCTCTTCTCCTCCTCAGGTGATTCATAAATTCTCTCTCTCTTCTGTCAGCAGCAAAAAGCCTTTTTTATTTTCAGCCTGAAACTCTCTCCTCCTCCTCCTCCAAAGTTTCCTTTCCTCACCCTCCTCCTCCTCATTGTTACTCCTCATCAGCACTTGCCCTCTTGACTGTGGTTGTTTTCTTCAGGTGCTGTGCTTTTAATCTGCTGCTGCAGCAGTAAATACAAAACACACTGTACAATAGATTCTGGTTCAGTGTTCTCATATCTGTGAGTATTAGTCCTCAGAGACTCGGGTCAGAGGCAACATTCATCTCTCAGCCCTTTTTTCTGCTGAGCCCTAACATGCCTCTCCTACACACACACACACACACACACACACACACACACACACACACACACACACACACAGCAGCTATTCCTCTTCAGACTCTGCTTTGACCAAAACCACAATCAAAATTTTAGCCCTAAATTTAGCCAGCTCTTCGGAAACAATGTTCTCCCTCATTAGGATCAGGTTTTGGTCTCCATGAGGACCACTGGTCCTGACAAGGTCAGTGTTTATGACAGAAAAGCTCTTAAAGAGGTATGAAATACAAGAACACACACACGTTTTCCACGACAGGAACTTTTCTCATTTATCAGGGTATTTGAAATATCTCGGCGCGTTTCCACCGAAATGACCCGGGTAAAAGAAGTACCTACTCCCGACTAAAGACTTTTAATATTACCAGGAACTTTGGAGGGGTGGGGCTGTGTGCAGAAGGATGCTGATCAGCGGAACACATCTTGCAGCTGTTTGCATGTTGCGAGTATTCAGACCCCTGTGACTGGCAACTAATCCAGTGTCTTTTTCTGGTGTTGTTGGAGACTTTTGGACGTAACTTACTGACTTACTGACGTAAAAGCATTTATCGTTCTAAAGGTCTTGGCACTCAGGATGGGACAAATGATTCTGATTCGAATTATGATGCAGCCTCTTATGCACATCAAGCATAATTTGAAGAAACTAATAAATTATAAGGATGAGTTGAAAAAATCGCATCACTGTACGATTTTGGAGAAAACTATTTTGAAGCTTGATGTACACCAACTGTCTCACTGAAGCTTCTCCGCAACCCCCTCCACACGTCTATGTAATTGTTTTAAAATGTTTTCTTGTTAATTAACATGACATGCGTTTTGGGAAACAAACACAATCTGCCACCATGTTAAATGTTTGGACTGTACATCATCAACAACTTTGAGGTGTGGTGGAAACACAAGCCACACAGATTATCATGAATTTACCCGGGTAAATAAGTTCCTGGTAATAAAAGTTCCTCGTAATGTTGGTGGAAAAGGGGCTATTCTTGTAAAGCAGAGTCATCAGCCTTATCCACACAGAAACTGAATTTTCTCTATGCAATCTTTTTCTTTATTTGTAAATATATAATATATAAATAAAAGGTTTTAAGAGGAATAGAGAGGTGGGGCTATGACATCATCATTTTCCTACAGTTATGTTTTGGTTATATTCAAGAAACTAAAAGGATTGCAATTTTACATTTTATGAATCTGGGATCTTTTTTCCAAAAATAGCATTTTAAAGCTCCCAAAACACCGGTTCTGTGTGGATAAAAAGTCAACATAATATTAAACTTTTGCCAATTTCCCTTAACTCGCTCCCATGGAACCTATAGCCCTGATCTTCTCAGGCAGGTCGTTCCACAGTCCAGAGGAGCCTGACTGAAAAAGGCTCTGTCCCCCAAAAGACTGAACCTAGATCTGGGATTGACCAGTCAGGAGGCGCCTGATCTCGGTGTACAGGACAGTGTAATCTGGAGCGAGGTCATCTGGGACCTTAAATGTCAGCAGTAAAATGATAAAATCAGTCAAATCGTAAAGCAGGTATTTAGTGGAGGTTATAATAGATGATAGAATAGACCTGAGATGGGCACGGAATCTTTGCAAAACTCTTACGTTTTGTCAAGTGACAGAGAGTAAAATAAGCCTTAACTTTACTTTGCAGTACTTCCTCTGTGTGTGTGTGTGTGTGTGTGTGCATGCTAACGATGGACAAACAGCTGAGCTCACTTAATAAGTTCACACTGACCATCTGCAGCGCAGCACCCTGGGAAATTAAGTAAGCAAACACTGTTAATTATTTGGAAGATGGATCCACAGACTGCGGTCTGCTCTGCTCCTCCATCATCTTCTACTGGACTCGTCTCTGCAGACGGAGCTCGATCTGCCGTTTTCCGTCTTCATAGAGATACTTTTAATCATTAACTGTCCATAGTCAGCACACGTTGTACACCACTCACTCTCCCACACCAAATTCCATAGAGAAAACCAACAATTTTACATCACAGCTGACATGGAGATGTTAATCCACTGCTACCGCCATTAACAGGTTTAAAGTGTAATTTTTGTGTGTTCGGTGTTTGAAGCCATTCATTTGCATTAATCGCAGTGACAAACTTACCACACGAGGCAGCAGGTGACCACCAGCTCCTGTGTCGCTGTCAGCTAAACTTGCTAATTTTCTCTATGGACTTTGGTGTAGAAGTGTGACCAGTTTACAGCGTGACACAAACTACAGTTTCCTGTTGGAATTGTTGGTCTTAACAGTGAACTAAAGCAGCAGACATGTTCTTAAGAAATTGTAGAATAAACCTGAAGCAGATTTGGTCTTAGATTTTGGATTTGTCATATCATGGTGAGGTATCTGTAATTTCCTAGTTTTAAAGCCTGTTGCATTGAATGAAAAAGTCCAATAAACAAAATATTATAAATGAAATATTATATACATTAATTTAAAAAAAATACATGGAATTGGCAGAATTGTATTTAAAAAAGTCAATAATACCAGTTTTTTGTGTTTTAGCAAAATTTCACCATATTTATTGTAGGTAATAATAATACAAATATACATATACATGTAAATATTTCTTTCACTTATTAAAAAGCCAAAGAAATAAACCAGGTATTATCTGAAATTTAAAGCATGTAATACAGATAACAAACAGTAGATATTTTATTTAAGAGTTTTATTTACAGTATATTGATTTATATAGCGATATATCTCATATATTTATAAGCCATATCACCCAGTCTGACTTTAAGCCTTTTGTTAAACGTGCAGTTGTCAGGGTCTCATTAGCACCTGTTGATTGTAGCATCTCATCTGCAACACAAACACCATTTATCTTCAAATGCAGCACGCTTCTTTCTCCTGAGAGAGTTTGATTCAGGCCCAGGCTGGTTTCTGCTGTTTTCACACTCTGCTTTTCTCAGTTTCATGTGAAAAGGAACCAGTCAACCTCCGCAGTCTCTCTGGACCTTCCTCATTTCCCTCCTAGATGGAGGAGAGTGTGAGCGGAGCACTTTTCCTTCAGGGGCCAATACATTTAGAGCAACCTACTTCTCAGACTCAAATGGTTTGAAGCCAGTGGGAACATGGGGGGAAAAAAAAGGATTTTAGCCTCTTAACAAAAGACTCACCCAATAAAATCTACGTCAGCTTAATTGTGCCATATTTTGAGAATGTGTTCGCTGCTTTGTAAGACAAAGTTTTCCAACAGGAAACCAAAGTTTGTGACACTTTATAGACCATTTGGTCTCGCACACCAAAGTCCTTAGAGCAAATCAGTGATTTTAGCTCACAGGGACACAAGAGCTGCTGGTCTACTGCTGCATTATTTAGTCAGTTTGTCTCTTTCAGGTATATCTGAAAGAAGAATCTCAAACACAGATGTCACAAAATAGTACATGAACTTATTAGTGAAGGCAGCAGTGGATCAACAACTATTGTGTGCTTTGACGTAAAATTGCTGGTTTTCTCTACGGACTTTGGTGTTACACAATGAGCGGTTTACAGTGTATATTGACACAATCTTTAATTTCCTGTTGGAAAAACAGTGAGATAAATTTGTCAACACGTTTTTTTAACATATTTTAGACTTAAGATGACCTCGACTTTATCCCTTTCATCCATGTTTTTATTGAGAGTAAGCCTCCGTGCCTCACACTGGTCCTCTGAGCAGCTCAGTGCTGACCTCAGAAACTTCATTTAATTAAAAAAATTAAAATAAAAAATAAAGAAATATGCAGAAATTATCTGTAAGGTTTTAGGTTTGACTGGTTGAATAAAAGACTTAAGGCAGAAGCTCATCCTTGAATTTAACCAATGTGTCTGTGTTTTCTAACAATGTATTAAACCATCTGCAAAAGTGCTGAAATGAAGTAATGTGAGTCAAACAATAATAGTATAATAAAGTGTGTGTGTGTGTGTGTGTGTGTGTGTGTGTGTTCTCAGGTCGAGGCTGCAAGGAAACATTGAGTTTTGTATAATAAACTTCACAGAGTCCTGACACTGAATTGAAGTGTGATCTTCTGTTAGTGTGTGCACTTGTATTTATATAATTGTGAGGTTCCAAAATATGAAGACCTGTCTTTGTGGGGACATTTTGTCTGGGCCCCATAATTTTAAAGTGCTTTTTAAGGGTTAGGGTAAGGGCTATGGTTGTGATGGTTAAGGGTTAGGGTAAGGGGCTAGGGAATGTATTTCTGTCAATGATGTGTCCTTGATAAGATATAAAAACCAGTTTGTGTTTGTGCAGCTCCAGTTACTGTGTGCGTTTAGAACACAACTCTGAGATAATCAGTGTAAAATTAAACGACGTGATGCGTTAAAGACTCTTGACGTGTTGTGTGCGTGGCATTCCAAGTTGTGTAGTGGCCGACGGTTATAGATATCAGAGTGATCAGAGTTGGTGGATGATGATGATGATGATGATGATGATGATGATGATGATGCCGTGGGGCTGGATTACCAGCGCACTGCTGCCCGGTGTCCCGTTAAATAGTCAGAATGAAGCGTGTGACCTATTGAAGGAGGCTGATGGGAAATAATGCTCAGTAACATGACGCTGCTGTTCCTGAAATAACCAGACACAGAGCAGTGATATCATCATCACCATAACATCACCCTGAGGACAGAGAGGACTCTAAATGCACCAGCACTATAAATCTTTTAATATAAGTTGCTGTGTTGTGCCTTTAAGACACATTTAAGTGAAATAGGAGATTCAGGCGAAAACAAAGACGACTGATAATATGTCTTTATATGTAAATCTTTGGTGCAACCAACACTGTGTGTGTGATTCTGGTGAATATGACCGTCACACAAAACAGTGTACAAAGGAAGCAGGAAGCTGTGATCACAGCTGGAGGAAGAAGAAATGAGAATTAATTTTGGTTTGTGTCTGAGCTGAAACTTGAGTTTGAACCAGAGTTTGAAGAGACTCATCAAAAATCCAAAGAGACACAACATGACTACAGAGACACCAAAGAAAGGGTAGGACAAAGGAGAATGTCTGCAGAGCAACAACAACAACAAACAAAATAGACGCATAAAAAATAGACAAAGACGAACAAAATGACAACAAAGTCACAAAACAAGAAGAGGAGACGTATGAAATGAGCAGTTATCAGGTATATGCAGGTTTTAAACACCGGTAAACCTGCAAAAAAACTTAAACAACCACCGTGCAACAAACAACAGAAGAAAGCACCAGGGTTAAATTTTAATATGGACTGCTCAAAAGATTAAGGGAATTCAAGCTGTTTTCCTACAGGGACCCATAAAACCAAAGACTTCCTAGATAAAATCTACGTCAGGTTACGTGAACATATTCAGTGCTTCATTTCAGTGTAAAACAGCTTTTTCCCACAGGAAAAATAATGCTTATGTCACTTTGTAAACAGCTCACGCTCCCACACCAAAGTCTGTAGAGAAAATTTGCATTTTGAGCTCAAAATTTGCATTTTGAGCTCAGGAGGACAGCAGGAGTTGCCTTGTTTTGTGAGTTTGTGCCACTGGGGTATATCTGAACTGAGGATTTCAAAGTCCACAGTCCTGATGGAGGCAGCACTGGATTAACAAATCCTGTGTGCTGTGATGTCAAATAGCTGATTTTCTCTGTGGACTTTGGTGTGGAAGAGTGACACAAACACAAGCTTCTTGAAAAAGGCTGCCTGACAGCGTGAGCAGATAACAAATTTACAACACATAACAGTAGAAAGCAACATGGTCACACATGAGCTGATTCGGTTTCCTTTAAAATTATAGTTTGTGCATCCCTGTTCATCTCAGATGTGTTTTCTGGGATTTTAGTTTGTGTCTTTATTTTGCTCCTCTTCCTCACCTGTGATGTCCCCCCCCCACCCCCTATCTCAGCCTCCTCTTCCTCCTCTCACCTCACTCCACTCTTATCGCGCAGATATGTATCATGTTGGAGACGGATGCTCAAACTCGATCCTCTGGTGCCACAGACTTAATCTGAAACTGCTGCCTCTGAACACGTCAACAGCAAAAAGCTGTTCTTTGACTGTTCAGAAAACAAACAAAGGGAGAGAAGAAGACACAATCATCAGATTTGACGACGACAGTCTGTCAGGTTTTTTTTTATTTAACTGTCACAAAGACATTTATCAGTACTGTAGAAAATGCAGAAGATGAAGCCAGATCGAGGATCAGTGTCGTGCTGCTGCCTTCACATGACTCTACATCTGCTCTGTCTCTTAAAGCTGGTGTAGGTGACACAGATTAATAATCTTGCATCATAATTTATTTAAGTTTAAGAGATCTGAGAGAGAAAGGAAAGAAAAAAGAACGGGAGGGAAAAAACTGTTAAAAAAGTGTGGGACCTATAATTGAGCCCTGGGGAACACCACAATCACAATTATGTTGGTAGGATTAGATAAAATTTACTAAAATAAAATAGAAAATAACTTAATGTTATGGATAATTAGTTTTAACATTTTCCACAAAAATGAATTGATTTAAATAATTACCTCAGATTCCTCTGCAGTGTTATGGACAACTTCTTTTCAGTCGCATAAAAATGTAATAGAAATGTTTTTTTTGTTGTTGCTTTGTTTGTTGAGAATGCATCTTTGATTGACCGTGCCCCTTGCGAGTAAAGCATCGGTAACAACTGCCTTCACTATAAAAAATGGAAGCCTCGAAAAGAAAGAAGTCTAAAACCAAGTCAGTCAAAAAATATGGCACCTGAAAATGAGCCTTGGGGAACACTGTCTACGCTTTTAGATGATTATTCTTCAAACCGTACAAAAATAATGTCTGTCAGTAGGATTAGGTAATGCTGCTGAGCTCTGAGGCTTCCAAAATAAAATCATATTAGAGAATATACCCACTTTATTTTAGATGTGTTAAGTAGATGTATTAAGCTGGAAAAATAGTGAAAGTCTAAAACAGAATTGGTTAAAAAAAAAACGTGGGACCAAAAAATGAGCCTTGGGGAACACCATATTTCAACATTTTTTCGTTTTAGAATCAACTGTTTTCCTCCTAGTGTTAAAAACAAAGTCCTTCTGACGTTGACGTGACAGCATTTCTTTTTTTGCAGCTAACTGATGCTTTGTCCTCTATCCAGGGCTGCGCTGCTCTAGGTGACAGGGCATAATACGCAGATCTGTGATTGTTCCCACTGTAGATTCGTGTTTCGTTTTGCTGTGACAGTCCATAGGAGCTTTAATTGATCCAAACCAACTCTTACCCTAGACTTCACCTCGAACCACTGAGAAGCAGCAAGAGACACAGAGAAAACCTGGCTGCCAGTGGGGACACCAGGACAGTTTTTCTCATTTTGAATTCTTATCTTGTAGAGATCAGACTGAATGTTTCTTTCAATGACACTTATACAGTATATACTGTATAGCTCTGTGTTGGTGTTTCTTTGAGACACACACACACAGAGACAAAAGCATTCGTCCCTCAAATGTCTCTCCACGTCTCTGAGCACCTCCGCCCTCCCCGTTGTTTCGTAATTACACCCCCCACACTTGTTGCTATAGTGACCAGCAGAGACTAAGTGTCCCTTTAGTCACACACACACACACACACCACTACAGGTTCTTGACACAAAGCCTGCATCATTTTACATATTGATCTGTGGCTGTAGTTTATTGGTGAAGCAGAACTCTGCTCTGCTTTATAACAACTGACACGTTTCTCGATTCTTGATTTTTGACACTTGATTTTTATTAGGTGTGTGTGTGTGTCAGTGAAAAGGCTGAATCTGAGCCTCGTCTGTGTAACCTCATGTTTCCTCTGCACACTGCAGAATTCCCATTTTCTTACACATACTGTAACCTGCTTTTTGACATATTTATCTTCCTGCTCCATTGTAATGTGTAGATAACTGCCTTAGTCTGTCTTTGATAACAGAGGTGAAGAAAACTAAGATCATCAGGTCTGAGGTTGAGTTCAGTAGCAGTGGTTTGAGGCTGAGCAGGGTGTTCCATTACTTTCTAGCTTCTCCTGGTGGATCCTGAGGTTTTCCCCATACCTGGTGCCATATGTGGGTTTTGGGTCCATGGTCCAGGGTCTCTTCCCAAAACCTCCAGTGGAGGGCGCACATAAGGAATCCTGATCACATTCACAAACCACCTCACCAGGCTCCATTAAAAGCACAGAAAGTTCTAAGTCAGAACTCCCTCCAGATGTTTGAACTCCCCACTGTCTCCAAGGCTGAGCACAGATCCTTGCTCTCATTCTTTCAGTCATCACATCACAGCTCATGAAATCAGGTGAGAGCTGGAGATAAATTGGTAAATAGAAAGATTTGCAGCAACAAAAGGGTACAATCTCTCTGCAGAGTTTGCTCCATCCTCCCATCACACTGAGATACTTGAACTCCTCCACTTGGGGCAATTTCTTTGTTTCAGTTCACCTTTTTGCAGTTGAGAACCATGACTTCAGAGCTTTTACTAATGTGGACTGATATGAACTCAGTTGCAAGTTTCCCCAATGCATGTTTGAGGTCACTGTCTTAAACAAATAGAACCACATCGTTTGCAAATGGACACTCTGCTCATCCTGTCTGAGCCTTGAACTCTTGTCCATGTCAGCCTCATGTTGTAAAGATTTTTATGTTGTAAAGACTGAATTGAAAAAGAAATCTGGGAAGTTTTTGATATGTTGGTTTGCGACTGAAATTTCTCTGTAACTCGAGGCCAAAAACCAGACATTAGCTAAAAGAAAGTATGTTTCAATGTGACTCAACTGAACAGTGATGTTCGCTGAAGTCCTCTTAACACAACAGCCTTGCTAAGCTTATTAATACTGCTGACTCATCTGTAGACTGGACTCAGATCAGGTTCACATGGGGACAAACTTCTTCCAGGAAACACAATCTGACACTGAGAAACTCTCCCGTTCACTGACACCTGCTCAGCACATGTTACCAAACCTCATGATGATATGGAAATTATGGAAATGTTACAATTCAGCAACCTGACAGACACAAATATAGTTTTACAGTTTATATATAAACTGTATATCAACAATATTTGACTGCACACTATAAGTAAGAAGATACAGTTTATAGCAATTAGTAAATTTACATATAAACGTGTATAAAACATACACTGTATAAACATGTATGTATGTATACACATGCATTATCACAACTAAATAAACAGAATGCATGTTTTTTACTACAACAAAAAAGTTGAGACTTTGTGTAAAATGTAAATACCATCAGTTTCAATTTTTTATTCATTATATTCATATTTTGTTTATGTTCTACTCGAAATAAAATATGAGTTTTATGAGACGTGCAAATTTTACACAGCGTCCCAACTTTTTTTTTTTTGAATTGGGGTTGTACATATCCATTATTTATATATATATATATATATATATATATATATATGTATATTACACTAATATCAAATAATAAAGAACATAAATAACAGTGTATAACTACATGTACAAATGAACTATAGGTACATAGAGTATATACAATATACAGTATCAATTATATAACTACACACTATATATATATATATATATACTGTATCCTGACATGTCTGTTTTTTTAGACTTTTTAATGTGAAGGCACTTTATTTGATTTAATTACATGGGGTTAAAATATTGTCGCACTATTAATGGACATTTTCTAATATATTATAAAGAATAAATGTGACATATATATATATATATATATATATATATATATAAATAAACCAGATGTAGAGCGATGTTCTTTGCTCTTCTCTCCTTCTGTGAAGAGTCATGAGTGAACAATGAGAGAAGAACAAGTGAGACAAACAAAGTGATGAGGTGACGGGAGAAGGCGCAGCAGAGGGAATTACATAAATGGAGATGTAGAGGAGGATAAAGCAGACATGTCAGAGTCGGAGTATAAACAGGAAATGGAGATGTATGGATGGAGTTGTGTTTACACACAACCTGCGATCAGTGTCGTCTCTGAGGGACGAGCTGATGGTGAGGAGGAGGAGATGTGAAAGAAACAGATAAATAAGAGCACACGCATGTTTGGTTTGTTTTATTCGTTTTTCATTTTTATTCTGATGCTCACTTAGGACATCCCGTCCATTCTTCATCTGCTTGAGTCACTGTATGAATGGACATCTTTTGTCCACTCATGAATCACTCAGAACTTTTCCAGTGGTGTGTGTGGTGTGTGTGCGACTCTTACTCACATTTTTTTGTGCACAGTTGGGACTTCAGAAATGCAAAGAGCTTCTCCTTAAAGGCAATAATTTTCCTCCGTGGAGCACAACAGTCACCACCCACTGGTAGAATAGGTCTGAATCATAAAGTTAATTTCACATGATTCATTCTCCTCCACTGATGATTCAGGGAAAAAAATACAGTTTGATTCAGAGAAAAAAATACAGAAGCAGAGAACGAGCAAAGGTATGGAAGTCCATTTCAAAAGAGACACTTTAAAAAATTCAATTACAATTTAACTTAAAGCAAAACAGTGTTGGATTTCAACCTTCAAAAAATGATATTATTATATATTATTTTACCTATCATCTGCATTTTCACTACAGTATTTAACTTCTGGTTTTCAAGGGCCACAAAAAAGAACGACAACATCTTACTTTATGACATATATCGCATAAAAGTTTGCGCATTACCTCAACATACTTATAAATTATATGGACAAAAGTATTGGGACGCCTGCCTATTACTCCAACAGTATACTGTAATGACGTATTCAAATACATGTACAGTATTTTAATATAGAGTTGGCCCCTTTTTGCAGCTATAACGGCTTCCACGTTTCTTGGAAGGCTTTTCTCGGGATTTTAAGGTGTTTTAATGAGAATTTTTGCCCATTCATTCTGTAGGGCATTGATGAGGTCAGGCACTGATGTTGGACAAAGGTCTGGCTCACAATCTCTGTTCCATTTCATCCCAAAGGTGCTTTATAGGGTTGATGTCAGGGCTCTGTGTGGGACAGTCGAGTTCTTCCACACCAAACTCAAAGTCAAACCATGTCTTTAGAGTCATCTTAGAATAGAAAAGGAAAGGTAAAAGGCATAGCATTGTCCAAAATGTCTTGTATGATGAAGAGTTAAGATTGTCCTTCATTGGAGGTAAGGGGTGTGGCCAAATACTTTTGTCCATATTGTGTATTTTACAACACTTGCAACAAACGATACAGTTTACCAACTGTGGCGGGGAACCCGAGAGCAAATCCTGTATTGTGTTGCTGTTGTTAATATTAATTGGGATTGGGATAAAAAAATAGTTAGCTGCAATTGTGAGATATAAAGCTGTGGTTGTGAAAGAAAATTATCATGTCACAGTTATGAGTTAAGAAGTTGGAAATATTAGATAAAGTATTCAATATGAGATAAAGTTGAAAATGTAGAGTAAGAGAAAATGTACAAACGTCGTGATGAAAATAGAGATTAATAGTCAAGAATTAAAAATGTTGCTTATTAGATTAGAAATAAAATTGAGATAAAAGCACTGCATGTAAAAATTCTTCTTTTTTTTTTTTTTAACCTTGGATGGTTCTAATAATGTGACTGAGAATCACTATGTAGGTAATGAATAGAGGGATTTTTTCTCCCTGACTGTTGAGCTCAGTTTTAAGGTTTCATGTCCATTTGCAGTGATTGCACTCTAAAATCTGCTGTGAATCACATGCTGTCTTTTAGCCCCAGGTTTAGTCTCTCAGGCTCATGCGGACAGAGCTGCTCCACCCTTCCATGGATGGATGTACATCCATGTCGCCTGCAGGCTCCTCTCAGGGCTGGTGCTTAATTTGGAGACAGGTTGATGCACAAACCTCTGAGGTGTTTGTGCCTCTGTTTTCACCTGTGGCACCTGTGGATGGGGGTGAAGTCGCACGTTTCCTTCACTGCAGCTGGATTTAGATGCTTATGTAATTCAGCTACTCGGAAACACTGTTCCACGTCCTCTAGACGTCTTTGTGTTGTGAAGGCAACGTCACTCAGGAAGCGTTTGGTTAACAAAGGTTCAGAAGTCACAGCAGTTGCATTTCCCTTGGCATTCTGTCCAAGACAAGGATGCCTCCTGGACACCTTGTTTCCTGTCAGTTCACTATCCAAACGTGTCACTTGCCCACAGCGGGGGACAATGTGGGCCTCCAGAGATATTTCTGGGAAATATCTGGACTCAGTTTTCTAGAATTTTCTGTGCTTTGTTTTGAAAATCTCAGCAGAGAATCTCATGGTCACATGCATTCATCTGACCAGGACATTCGAGGGAATCCACCTGCTGATTCTAAATTACCTACAGAGATTGGACTAGGGAGCTGAAAAGTGAAGTTCCAGAAAATGAGACTTGTGCAAACATTTGCATTCCAACATTCACCCCCTCTGGACATTTTACCTGCATCCAGTGTGGATCCTCAGTTGACGTCTGCTCTCGTTGTCTACTCATTTCCCGGGGCAGATGCTGATCTTCTGTCCTGTGTGGGACACACTCATTGTCCAGCTGTTACAAAATGGACAAGCTGCTGCTGGTCACACTGGGTTGAGCCATCATGCCAGATTGGCTCTGGTTGAAAAGTTCGGACCTGCCTGAGAGATTTTGCACATGTCACTCCAGCCCACTGGCCTTGAATGTCCTCTCACTTTATGAACCAACCTTTTCTGACGGTTTGGCTTCAGCCAAAACATGTTTTTTATTCTAAACTCATTAAATATGGCTTTTCGTCTTTTGTCTCTGGTTGGTTTAAATCTACAGAGGCCGTGAACGTACAGCTTAACTGTATATGAGCTGGTATCTATGCAGAGTTGTACTGTAATTGTTCATGAATCATAATTTTCAATTATGAATTGCAAATTATTTCACACCTGAGTTAAATGTGTTCCAGTATTGAGAGAACTTCATGTCTGATAACAAGATGTAATAGCTAATTTGGCTAACTAGCAAGCTAATTTAGTCTATTTGATAAATACATTCCACATTAGTTAATTGATTAAGAAAAACATTAAAAAAAAACAAAAAAAAAAACAACAACATGTAACAGTTCAATTTTCACCCCATTGATGCTAGGAGCAGCCATCTTGAATTGTAAACTTGGGGCATGAAAACATGGAATTACAACTTCAGGTGGCTACAACTGAATCAACACATTGTTAGCTTGATAACCTAAGGAAAATTATTCAGAGCTGATGAACACTATCCAAGGTTATCCAACACTAGTGACACATTATTAGCTTTACAAGCCAAGTTAGCAAAGTTATAGCGAATGATCACTCAAGCGAAGACAGCAAAGTCAGTGCTGATGATCAGGGCCAAGGTTTATGCAATGTTAGCAATGCATTTTTAGCTTTACAGGCTAAGCCAGTTGGTGATCAGGACCAAGGGTTATCTAATGCTAGAGACACTTTGTTAGCTTAACAAGCTAGGTTAGCAAAGTTTAGTGTTAATGATCAGTACCATGGTTTATGTGAAGTAAACAATGCATTATTAGCTTTACAAGCTAAGTCTGAGCTGCTGTTCAGGACCATGGTTTGTCTATTGTAAGGAAACAGTAAAAGTATAATAATAATTGAGAAGCAGAGACATGTTTTCAGGATTTAATCATGGGACAATCTGTAAATGTCAGTGATAACACTTTCACAATATGGTAGAAGATTCAAATCCTTACACTCACACACACACTCATACACAACTATACACTGACAGAATGTGAAATCTCTTCCACTGAGACTTTTTTTTTTCCATTTTCCACATTAAATGAAGTTTGTACAGAGTGAACAACAGAACTGAGTTAAACACCCGCAGAAACACACTGGTGTACAGCACGAGTGCTTGTGTCCTTATGGGGACCCTGTTTTCCCGCTAACGAGGTCTAAGGGGTGGATTGCAGTGTGTGTGTGTGTTTGTGTTTTTGTATGTATGCAGTACAGATTTGTTGCCACAGGAGAGGTGGAGAGGAGTGATAAATTGAGCTGACAAACACTGTCCCATCCTCCAGCCTGGAAATCCCGTCCTCTCTCTCTCTGTCTGTCTGTCTCACACTGTTGTGTGAGTGCGTGTGCGTGTGTATGGTGCCCAGCTGTCTCAGATCCAACAAAGCTGGAGGCAGTGAGTCCGAGCCGAGCTGCACAGAAAGACACATACACCTTCCACAAAGCAAGCACTGGGAATGAAGTAACTGTCAACCAAGACTCGCCAAGTGTCTTTGTCCCTGCTGTCCTTAATCATCAGTGTCCATCTCTCAGTCTCACAGTCCACCGCCTTCGTCTTCCTTTCTTCTGCATGTGCGTATGTGTGTGTGTGTGTGTGAGGCGGTGAATCTGAATGTCGTCCAGAATGTGTCCTTCCGTCTCCTCCAAAAAGGCCATTGTTGATGTTTGGGCGTCTCTTGGGTG
Organism: Brachirus orientalis; assembly: GCA_016785285.1. Classification (NCBI taxonomy): domain Eukaryota; kingdom Metazoa; phylum Chordata; class Actinopteri; order Pleuronectiformes; family Soleidae; genus Brachirus; species Brachirus orientalis. The sequence goes on from JAFBJR010000086.1 coordinate 2,684,203, forward strand.
ACATTTTCCCGCCAATTCAGGTGCCATTTAGGTGTATCTGTGTGTGTGTGTATGTGTGTGTATGTGTGTGCGTGAGTTCACATTTATGAGACATAAAGCAGGAACATTGGCAGGAATGACACGCACACAGTCACAGACAAGTGGAGGAGGAGGAGGAGGAGAAGGAGTGGAGCTGATTGGTTGCTGCTGCTGCTGCTGCTGCTCTTGGGTCCTGCAGAGTCTAATGAGCCCTGGACCAACAGAGCCTGAACACAGGAGGGAATATCATGAGAGAAGAGAAAGTTATCCAGTGAAATAGATCCACAAATATGTCCAGAATCCAGTAACAGAAATACTACATTTTTTTAAGTAGAAGGCTTCAGGGTTCAGATTTTTGTAAAGGTGTTGACCGGAAACCAAGATTTATATCAATTTCTAAACTGTTTACTCGCCCACTCAAAATCTGAGTTTTTATCCAACAGGGATCCAGAAATCAAGCTTGTGTGACCAATCAAATTCCCCCACAATGTAATGCAGCTGCTTGTTAGATACAGAAAATCTAACAGCTGAAACAAACTGATATTTTATTTATATGCATTGAATCTTAGCATCTTTATGCTGTATTTAACATGCAGTGATGATGTCACACGTATCATTTCATGTTGTTTTGTTGATAATTTAGTTGATGAACTGCTGAACGTGCTCATTTTCTCCCCCTTCAGTTGTTTTTCTGTGGTTTGAAGGATAGTCACTATACTATAGTCTTCTTTACTATCTTTACATTGCAAACAAGCGGCTTAACTGATCGGTGATTGATTTTGTTGGCAAAAACTATGGCGTGAAATGTTCTACTGATCTACTGACACGTTCGTCAATGAATAAAAACTACATTAAAATGTTAGGGTGGAACGAACTGGGAAGAAAAACCAATCAGAAGAGAGGAATAATAAGAAGAGATACAATCAGATTAACCTCTTTGTGAGGTACGGAGGTTAGGTTGATCTACCAGATGTCAACACGGAGAAAAATAGTAGAAATTACGGCTTTAGGAAGAAAGGGAAATGACGACATATGGTTGAATTTCATGTACGATGTTATGGGAGACAAAACACTTTGTAAACCACTCAACATTTGAAGGGCTGTCATGCAGAAATTCATGCGAAGGTTCGGTAAAGTGCACACACTAAAGCTACTTTATCAACTCAGCTACATTTAAAATGTAATTCAAACTGAAATGAACCACCAACACTCCTACTTTTGTTTTTTAAATAAAAATACCACTTGACATATCGAAGATAATAAGTCATGTAATGTTTCTCTGTCTTCAAACTGAAACAAATATGAAACAAAAAGAAAAGTTGTATTTCATTTGATTGTCAAGACAAATAGAAATGTTTCATATCAAAACAGTCAAATTTGTATATAACTTAATAATAACTTTAATAACAAACCCAGTAAATTTTAGTTGACGATTGTAGTATTATAGTATTGATCTACTGTTTTAGTTTTCTAAAACTACACTAAAATATGTCAGATGACTAGAATATGACTAAAACTAGATGGTATTTTACTCATAGGCCATTAACTAAAACTAAATCAAAAATTTTTGTCAAAATTAACACCATAACTGATCATTAAAATGCTGCTGCTGGAATAAAAGTACTGATCGCCACCTGTTCACCGACATCCATCATGAAAAGATTCACCTCCACCTCTTTTTATCAGGGAGTGCAATTATTTCTAAAGCTGTTCATGCAGTAATGAGAGAAAACACACAGAGGTGTAATCAGAGCCACTCACCTCCTCACACTCGTACTCATCAGAGGGGACGCACTTCTGCCCTCCATCCTGTAAAACAAGAGCTCATTGTTAGAACCACCACCACTGCCACGTTTGTCCGCCCGCCCGCCCACTCTCGGCTCGTTAACTCTGCCTCGTTAACACAACACTCTTCTGTTTTTAATTAGAGTAAGTCGTATTCAGAAACACTGATGACTGTGAGGGAGCTTTACTTCCACTGATGGACGCCTTTTATTGTGATGAGTTGGTGACAGTGATAGCGGGTGGCTGCCACTCAAACGTTGTATCAGCCTCTTGTTTAGTTGTGTGTCCTCAGATTTCTTCCCCCCATATGTTTAAAAACAATAATAGACTGATTTTCTGATCGACTTGATGTGGGAGTTAAAATGTAAATGAGTCAATAATAATAATATGTAACAAAGATTTCTGACTGAGTTTTAAGAAAGACAATCATGGCATGAACACAATGATTGATATTTATATAGTGAACTAATACACAGTCAGCGTGAGTGAGTGTGAACCCTGTCACCTTTTTGACTCACTTATGTATGGCTGAGTGTCGTCCACATACAGTAATGTTAGTAATTTGGCCTGTGTTTGTTTTACGGGACAAACATCATCATATCAATCACATGGACATCATCCAACCCAACTGACATTCATTCTGTCAGAACTAAAAACATGCAGATTTAGAGATTAGGCCAATTGGACACTCTAAATTGTCCGTAGGTGTGAATGTGAGAGTGAATGGTTGTTTCTTTGTGGCCCTGTGACGGACTGGTGACCTGTCCAGGGTGGACCCCACCTTTCTCCCTGTGCCAGCTGGGATTATGGAAATACCACATGTCTTGAATATAAGATTCCCTGCACATGAAAATGCCATGAAAATATCAGTTTCTCTGACAAGAATCTCTGAATACACACGGGTATTCTCATGCCTCATCCCATCACCAAGCTTCATATTCTTTGATATTCTCCAATAACGACAAGCTGAATCCCATGGATCATTGTTCATGTTCTGGCTTCTTCTACGTTGACTTCAATAAATGTGGAGATGTGATTTGTGATGAAACCAGAATCCACCTTCTTCTCCTCACTGCAACAGCAGCTAAGACTCATGGGTATTATCGTATGCAGAGATGTGTGTGTGTTTGTGTGTGTGTGTATGTGTGTGGGTAGAGTAAATAATTTAAATTGGTCAGAACAGGAACCCGTATGATCATTAAATCATGTGACCCACTGAGGACATGAATATTAATGAGAGGGAAGTCTATGAAAGGCAATGTTGTGTCAGTCTGCTGTGGTCGTTGTGAAGACGGATTCACTGTCATTGAAATGCAGAGCAGTAAACACACACACAGCATCATTGATCTGCATTTCCCATCAGCGCCTCATTAGCATATCCCCTCCCATTGCCTGGGTGGGAGAGCCAATCCGATGTTATCACTGCTGGAGGAAGAAGAAAACTCTTTTCAGTGACGGGGAAAAATTGTCGTTAGCAGCCGAGGAAACGCGGCACGTCGCCACACATCATTGTCGTTTCCTTTGAATCCGTGTGCTCTTTCACGGGGTTGTTATAGCGATGATGACTCATTATCATATTGTCTGTTGCTGCGGTAACCTCCTGACACCAGACGCCTCTGCAGGCCTGTTTCCTGCCCGGCAGGGAAATGATGTGTTCATGTGCTGTGTAGAAATTCACAACACTGCTCTCCTTCGTTTTCGCATCCTATCTGTCCTTATCTTTGTCACTTTGTCTCTGCCCCGTGTTACCGCGGTGCTGTGGTTTCATATTTACTGGAAACGCTCGCCCTCACATTCCAGGTATTTAGCGTGGCTCCAGGAAAATGCTGACAGAGAGCAGTTTGCCGCGTTGCCTCATGAACCTGGCGGTGCACTTCTGTCACAGGAGCTAAATTGTGAACATTCGTCAAAATGAAACAGTATCATCATCTCCCTCAGTGGCTCTAAACTTACCGCAGCCCGTCCAGCCAACGGTCACGGACAGGCACCGCGGTCAAACAGCCTCTGATTGTCTGCAGTTACACTCTCAGAATTTTTACCCACAACATGAAGAACAGAGAAAAAACACCTGTGTTTGCCTTCATGATATACTGTATATGCAATGAAAACATGTCATCCTGGTTAATTTTAGTAGTGTATTTACATTTTTTGTAGACTTTATTTTAAAAAAAATCAACAAATTAAAAGTAAAAAAAGTGAGTCTAAATCACATTAATCTTTTTCTACTGACTAACTTACAGTATGTTTATCACTTATCCTTCCTGTGTAACACACTGACTATTTGGAGTAAAGCTGAAAACCAATTCACGGATTTGGTTAGGCTAGAACAGTGAATTTTATTTAATTATTTTTTTAGAGACGTTGCGCTTTAAGTTGCAATAAAATTATGTACAGTCATACTTCAGTTATTTACTGTGTAGTAGATTTAAAACATGATCACCATCACACAGTATGAACTATTTTAGAAATGCAAAGATGAGAACAACTTAAAGATAAGAATTACTTCCAACATGTTTATATTTCACAAAGCTGCGGTCATAACCAATAAGAAATTTATAATTTGGAAAATAATTGGACTTCTCTCCAAACAACGTGACAGTAAAATATAAAACCATTGTCTATAAATGTACCCTCTAAATTATTGATAAATGAGTCGTCAACATCCGACAGGTGGAGGTGCTGAAAGTGACAGATATAAGTTGATTAATATAGTTGTTTTTCTTTCTTTCTGTCGTTTTAATTATTTTTCTCTTATTTTATTATCTTTTTTTCCCTCATTTAGTTCACACATACGTATAATACTAAGAAAAATCAAGTGTAAAAAAAAAAAAAAAGTCATAAACATAGTTATTTGTCTCCATGTGCACATATTCTTCATATACTGTACAGAACTTCTTCACTGTTGTTTAGTAAAAATAACATCCAGATACTTTATGACAGTTTTATATAATTGGTGCTTTGACCCTGTTTCATAATAGATAACAGTTTATTTTGGCCTTTTCCCCTCTTCTCTGTGCATAATAGACGAGTTTGCACTTTGCCACGATGCAGGCTGGATGATGATGATGATAATGTGTGTGAAGGTGAAGAAGAGCAAACCATATATGTAATTTTGGTCCAGATGTCCACGGCTGTGTCTGAATTTCTACTTATATTCTACAGTGTGTGTGTCATATAGACTGAGTGATAAGCAAAAGAGGAATCTCTACTACAGTGACTCTTCTTCCCCACAGAGTTATGGAGATGAAGAAGTGTAAAGCTTCAGGCAGAGCTGAGGACTGAGGAATAGATTTTTGTCTCTGCATACATTTAAATAGAGTTGTCAAAATGAATGCATCAATAGTAATTTCAAATACTTAACGAGTTGTAAACAAATTGGATCAATAAATAACCGTGTTTTGTTTTTTTCCTGCATCTCCGAGAAAAATAGCAGTAAAATGTTTAAAACTGAATTATATTGATGGAAAAGGAAAACCTCACCTGTAGGTTAGCACACGTGGAAAACACACATGCACTGTCCATGGGTTTGAGTGCGTCTCCGTGCAGAGAGGGAGCAGGTTTGGAGATGATTGGCGGTTTAACGGGGGGTAAGAATGTGGGCGGCGGCTCAGTCACATGGAGAGTCCCACCCTCTGCGCCGTAACCAAATGACTGGATGGCGTTTTCTTTGCGAGAACGAATAAGCAGTTAACAAACCTTAGCTAACGTTAACCAACGTTATTGTTCATGTCCATAATCATTGTAGGCCTATCGTTAATGTGAACCCCTGTTGACAAATATCAGTTAAAATGACTAACTTTAATTTGTGTTGACTAATGATGATAGGTGAAATGTTGGCTAAGCTGAAATAACATGTTGACTAAAGTTAGGTAATGTTGACTAATGATGTGTCATATTGTTATCTAGTTAACTATTATTAGCTATTGTATACAAAAGTTAGTTACTGTTAACTGATGTTAGCTTGTACTGTGAAATGTTAGTTAAAGTGAACCAATGTTGAGAATGTCACTAACTTTTGCTTTATTAACTAAAGCATCACGTTATTTAACGTCGACTAAGTTACTGAATAGTAAAGTCAGCTAATGTTAACTCATGTTAGCTGATATTGAGCAATGTTAGCTAAAGTGAACTAATGTTGACTAATGTCACTAACTTTAGCTCAAGTTAACTAATGACATCACATAATGTTATTTAATGTTGACTAAGGTTAACTAATATAAACTACTGTATTAAAAAAATGTTAGTTAGCTAACATTGAGAAATGTTAGCTAAAGTGAACCATGGTTGACTAATGTCACTAACTCAAGTTAACTAGTAGAGTGACAAAATGTTAGCTAATAGCTAAACTTAATAACATGTTAAGTTATCTAATGTTAATTGATGTTGAGAAATGTTGGCTAAAGTGAACCAATCTTGAATAATGTAATTAACTCTAGCTCAAGTTCACTACTGATGTCACATAATGTTATCTAATGTTGACTAAGGTTAAATAAAGTTAGCTAATGTCAATATTGAGAGATGTTTGCTGAATGGAATCATAGTTGACGAAGGTCAGCTAATGTCACTAACTTTAGCTCCAGTTAACCAGTGATGTCACATAATGTTATCGAATGTTGACTAAGGTTAACATTAAGTTAGGTCAATATAAGCTACTGTTTATTAATTATTATTAGGTATACGTATTAAATGATTATTAACAGGTGTTAGCTAATATGCAGGCATGTTGACTAAAGTGAACCAATGTTGACTAATGTTAACAAATGATATTACCTTTAGCAAATGTTTGACTAATGTCAGATAATGTAGACTAATATTAGCTAATCGTATAATGTATCTTAGTTTAATTAGTGTTAGCTATTTTTAGAGGGGTATAACTGTAGAACTAACACTGCAGAGGCCACAGTTGTGTCAGATTTCATTCATTAGTTATATATTTTTTTGTTTTTTTTTCCCATTTTGTTATTGTGTGCCAACTCACTGAGGCAGGTGTTGTGTGTGAAGTCGCGGTGGAAGGCGTCACACTCTGGCTCGTGGCCGCCCGTGCCTCTGCAGCTGCACCACAGGCTGATGGTGATGTTGGACGGGCTGCTGTCGCTGTAGTTCGGTGTCACATCAGAGCCTGAAGGGAAGGCGGGAAAAAGAATCGAGGAGGATTAGAGTGGTTCGAACATTTTCCAGGCATACTAAAAAGTTTGAATATGGCGAGAAACGGACCGATGAGGCCAACGTAGGACATGAGGCAGCCATGGTAATTGTCGTGAGGGCAGCTGGTGACTGTGTGAGGCGTCACCTGGCAGTTCATGTGGAAGTCAGCGAGTCGAGACCTGCAATGACAAAATATATTTAACCAGTAGTTAGGTTAAAGGCATAGTTTAGGTGTAAAGTATCCTTTCCAAGGGTGACCTGACCAAGAAGTCAGCAGCACATGTCATAGTAAATAGAGATTTAGGAGACAGTTTACAAACAATAAACATAAGTTTGGTGTTGTCAGTGTTTAGATCCGTTGTTTAGATTTACTTCAGTCACACACTGACCAAATGAGCAGCAACTCTCATGTCTCTGCAAGCTAAAATCACTGATTTTCTCTCTCATCTTTGGTGTGGGAGAGTGAGCAGCTTACACAAAAACACAAACTTCAATTTCCTGTTGGAAAAATTAGTGAAACTGTGAGATAAAGCAGTGAATCTGTTTTTAAGGTATCACACACTTAAGCTGATGCAAATTTTAATAGAAAAGCCTTTTGTTAAGTGGCAACATGCTGTTTTTGTCAGAACTAAGGGAGGAAGCCACTGTGTTTTAGGAAGGTTCTCAGCATAGGGGGCACTGAGTATATGTAATTACCACATTTAACCTTTCCATTTAAGGTATAGTGTCATGTTATGATTAGGCTAGTTAAACTCCAGGAAAGAGTCTGTGTGTGTGTGTGTTCCTATTACTGTGGGGACCTAAATCAGTTCCCACAGTCACTATGGGGACTTGTCTTCCTCACAATAAAATGTAGTAATTTACATTATGGAGACTTGATTATAGATTATTGTATAATGTAAATTACTACATTTTAAGGTGAAGACCCCAACAACTCTGCAATGTGAGGTTATTTAAACTGTCACACATTTTCAAATCATGTCATTTTTCCAGATGAGTCTCACTTCAGCCATGAAAGCTTCCAAACAACTTTCCTCACTCGTCGTCAATAAGTCACCTTTTTATCTTTGGTTGCTTTCCGTAAATGAAAAGTGCAACTTGTGGGCGAATTCCAGATGGGAACTCATGTGACATTCAAATACATGAAGAAGTGGTAGTTTAAATCCAGAATCCTGCTACAGATCTCTCTCTCTTTTTCTTCCTTTCTCTGCTCATCATCAGCCACATCTGTTGATGATTTGTCTCCAGGGTTCAGATGTAATGATGTCGAGTAAACAACACAGGAAGTTTGTGTTTGCTGTAAACGGCAGCGTGCGTTTGATTGATCGTGTCATTGTTATGTTTGCTTAACCACCTGTGTGTGCGTGTGTGTGTGTCTCGGTCTCCTCTTTAATTAACAGTCCCGGAGTGGGACTGCTCATTTGCATATTTACATATTAGCACTGCTGATGAGTCGCTGCTCTCGCTGCCCTCAGTCACGCCTCTGGTTATACGACTTCACTTTTCTGTAAACCAGCCAGACTCATTCAGACGAGCTCACAGGAAATGAGATGAGGCGGGAAAACACACACACACAGGCTCAGAATCAGTGTGTGTGTGTGTGTGGTGATGCCGTTGTCCTCTGTGACCTACAGAATGGAGGCAGCTATTTCCATCACGGCACCACCTCACCTCACTGACCGTGTAATGGAGCGACGCAGGCGCTAGATTGGCTTCCTCGTCTTAAAAACGCAGCTCAGCTGCCTTCACTGTCGCCGCCGCTTTAGGAAAAGCAGTTTAGCTGGCCGCGCCTGGACGCGCAGGCGTGTGTGTGTTTGCATACATACCACTGTCGTTAGACGGGGGTCATAAAGAAACTCGTGCTTCCTGATGGAAACGCCAAAGAGTTCATCAGACATCAGAAAGAGCCTGACGCTCCCTGGTGAAGGTCTTAAAGGGTCAGTGCGCCCAAATCACCAGGCTGTGTGTTTTAAACCTGACAGACGAGCTCGAAAACAGACACAGAAGGATGTGTAAAGAGCTCCGGACGTCACGTGACTCAGTTTGTTTACGCCACCATGTTGGGAGGAAAAACTTAAATGGACACCATCAGTGCCCCTTTAAAGGCATCAGGGCTCACTTTAAATCCATTGAGAATGAGATGAACATCGTAAAGCTTGACAGACTGAATATGTCTGACCCTTAAACTCCCCTCGCTGCTTTTCATGAATGTGAAAACAGCCAGAGCAGACATTAGTCCAGACCTGCAGTAACCCGACATCTTCAACTTTCTGATAAACGTACCCTCGTTGTACTCCAGAGAATGCTAACATGAAAACCATGTAAAATAAACAAAATATTAAAGTTAGTTAGCTTTGGACTTTGAGCCCGTTTTATGGGAGTGATCCGACCCTGTGCTCTCTGGATTTTTGGTGGAAAAGAATCAAGAATAGATTTTTCAAAACTTAAAAACTGCTGCCTTTGCAATTTACTAATTGTGTTGTTTCAAATTGTGATTTCAATTTAAAAACAAGGAATAGTTCAGCTCTCATCCCAAACTACCCCAGGATAAGTATTCTGAAAGGAGATAATGGCGGCGACTAACAAAATGTCTTAATAACTCACTTTTAAATTTAAGTATTGACTGTACGTATATTAAAATTTATCACAATCAGCTGCAGTTTTGTTGCTAGGCAACAGCGTTAACAAAATAGGGAAATCCCACATATTTGAGATCAGTGTTTACACAATGTTGTACATGGAAAAAACACTTTTTAAAGAATCTATAACTCCTATTGTAATTTTGAATTGGTAAAGGAATTGTTTCCAAGACATGTTTTAAAAATGAATTACAACTCTTTTTGGGGACTCAAAGAAAAACTCCTCCCAACCATTTGTGGTTCATGATTCAGTCTTTGGGACTCACTGGTTTCATTTCAGTTCAGCCTCTGTGATCTGAGGTGTGTAGATGTGACCATGAATGAGACACGGCTAAAATCATCATGTTTTGATTCTGTTCAATTCTAACAACGTAACCTTTGACCTGCTCCGGTGACTGTTTCCTCTTCAATAATTACAGTAAATTAACCACGGGTGTGATGTTGCTCGCATTTGAAATGCTAATATATATTTTTTTAAACCACCCTCAGCTCTCTGTGGGTTTCTCATGCATTCCTTCTGGCAAAGACCATATTTAATTACACATCCTGTCAATCACAGCGGCGGGCGAGCAGCCATTTTCTCCTGTCCCCAGCGGGACACGGGAGGCGTCCTGTGAGGACGTCAAGACCCAGAGGACCTGCAGAATTCCTGTGATTATGCCACATTCACTCTGGGGATAATGGCCGAAACAAGAAGAGCAAGTCGACTTCACCTTTTACATTCAATCAGGCATGATTCATGCCTTCTCTGTGTGTGTGTGTGTGTGTGAGAGAGAGAGAGAGTACATCTTTGTGAGGACATTTTGACCTTGCAGGGACATTTTGTCAGGGTTCAGATTAGATTAAGGGTTAAGGTTGGCACTTAGTTTCGATGGTTAAGGTTAGGGCAAGGGACAAGGGCATGCGTTATGTTTGTTATGTGTCCTCACTAAGATATTAAAAGCTAGTTTGTATGTGTGGGCTCTGTGGTGCAGCTCCATGTGTGGACTCATTCCCACTCATTTATCCACTGCACTCTCTTTTCTGCTTTAAGTCACACACTTGCTCAAAGAGACACCCACACAGTCGCACACTGCTCACACGCCACAACACAAATACACAGCCTGCAGTGTGTGTGACACACACACGCACACACACACACGCACACACGCACACACTGTTGAATATACACAAAACCAGAACTGAGCACCAACTGATGAAGAACAAAACCACGACACCACAGGACAACAGAATCTTCACACCAGAACAGGAACAAACTATAAAAAGTACATGTTGTTTTATTTGACCAATTTTAAAACTTTTCTTCCTGTAATCTGAATCAGCCTTTTGCTGGGATCAGAATAAACTGGGATGTTTTTGCTCAAGCTTTCCTAATCCTTCCAAAATTTTTGAACAAGGCAGACTCAAGGTTTAATCCAGATTAACACCAAGACTTATTATTATGCGATGAAATACAATCTTAATCCTATTAATTGATTGTTGTTATATGAGGCACTGACACATAGTCAGCATTGATTGTGCTGTGAGTGCCCTCCTGCACTGACAGTGCACTCTTAGTGGAAACATGGTAACAAGACTCACCTAATTTAATCTACATTACCTTCAATAAATCTACAATATCAAGATAATTTGTTTGCTGCTTTGTCTCACTGTTAGACAGATCTCTCCTACTGGAAATTGGGTCAGTGTGTAAACAGCTCACTCTCCCACACCAAAGTCCTTAGAGAAAATGAGTGATTTAACATCACAGCACACAGGAGTTGTTGATGAACTGCTGCCTTCAATGGTAAGTTCAAATCTGTTATTTATATTTTCTCAGTGGCACACATTTAACCAATGAGGCAAAAGGAGACCAGTGTCCCCACAAGCTATGGACTTTGGTGCAGGAGAGCTTCCACTTGGAAAATAGTTTGTCTAAGAGTAAATTAAAGCAGTGAACATATTCTTAAAATTTCATACACCAAGCTAACATAAATTTTATTCTGTGATCCTTTTGGTAAGTCGGTAAAATCTGGTTCTTGATGCTCGGCCAGTCAGCTCTGATTATGTGACAATAATAAAATGCTGAGATTTTCGTTGACAGTAACCAGGATGGACTGGATTAGAAATTACTATATTGGAGGGACAGCTCAGGTTGAGATACAGTGATTATACTGGAAAAAAAACATTAAAGATGGAGGTGTTGGGCAGTAAAAAGGAGGAAGACCACAGAAAAGGTTAATGGACATTGTGAAGGAGTACATGAGGGCAGTTGTTGGAACAGAGGAGGACACAAGGTAGAGGACAAGATGGAGGCAGGTGATACACTAACCCTAACCCTGAAGGGAGAAGCCGAAAAAGGAATAAAACACATAAAACCTGAACTATCCCTTAAACAAAAGGGTCCATCACATCCTCTCACATCCTCCTCCTCTTTTTTTCCTGCCTCAATCACTGTATTCAACATGTATTTATCAGAGGAAAGACAATCAATCGATCAATGGGCTGCTCCAATCTGAAGTGTGTTGCTCATCCACTTCTCTAACCTTTAAATCCAGTCATTATCAATCAAACGTGTCATTTTGAACTGAGTGTTGAGACTCGTGTGAAATTGAACACTCGAGCAGCTGATTTCACTGATTAACCTCCTCGTCTCGCTCCATTATAATCACAGCGGTGCTAAAACTCAGAAGCTCCCAGAGTGAAATGAGGGGGAAAAAAACCCACAATGGCGCCTGATTGGCTGCAGTGCTCACCTGCAGAGGGCGTCAGAGCGGCAGGTTTGTCGCAGGTCAAGGCAGGTGGGTTTGTGCCTTTCCTGGTGGGAGCAGGACGGGACGATGGTGCGGCGGCGGCGCTCAGCACACGCCTGGTCGGGGCACGAGCAGAACAGCAGCGGGTAACTCAACTCCCATGGAACCCGCTCAAAAAACTGCCGCAGCGCCTGAGAGGATAAACGCTTGCTATCATTCATTGATTCACACACAAGTGTTGTAACGCCACCTACAGCATCGACGTGGTAAAAAAACACACCCACCTTTTGACATCTTTTCCGGCTGCAAGGCTCCTGATTGGCCAGAGAGGAGTGTGGGGGCGTGGCCTTGCTGCAGATAGAGTTGTAGGCGGATCGCAAACGTTTGCACGTCTCGTTGAGGTTACATGCCTTCGCTGCGTCCAGGCAGGGGTTACAGGGTTTCCCCGCTTCAGAGCAGGGGCTCATCTTTGACAACGATGAGTCTGAAAACAAAAAAGATTGAATCAGCCGCACAGTTATACTGGACTGTCTCAGGTAATCAGATTATTGATGCTGGTCTGGAAAAAGGCAGATCTGACCAGAAACTAAAAGCCAGAGGCTGATTCTGTTACTCAGATAGAAGCTGCTTTTTAACCTTCAGGTTTTGTAAAGAAGAGCGACTATGGATGACCTACAGCTGACTGGTTCAGATTTTGTTATACAATATCAATCTTATGTAACCATTTCATTCCTGCTGTTTCTAAAGCGACAGTTTGGGGTTTTTGAAGTCTCTCTGCCCTTGCTTTCAGTAAAACCAGGGACAACAGCAAACTCAACACAACGCAAAAACTCAATGCAACACAAAAAACTATCTGAGCTTAATTCTACTCAAGTTTTCAAACACCAAAGTCACAAAATGACAAATGTAAACTTACTGATGGAGGCAGCAGAGGATGGTGATGTAAAATCACTGATTTTCTTTATGGACTTTGTTGTAGTTTTTTTCACAAAGTGACACAAACATTAGTTTCCTTTTATAAAGTCTGGTAAAAACCTGTTTTCCCTTGTGTCCCTGCTGGTAGTCCTGTTTTTACAAGAAATGCAGCTCAAAGTGCTTTCCATAACAATAATAAACACTGAAACAGCACCATAAAAGACAATGATGCAACAGATAGGAAAATAAAGTAAGGCAATTAAAATAAAAATCATGCAATATATGAAATGATTAAAAGGTAACATTAAAATGCTTGAGGAAAGAAGAATGTTTAAAGCTTTATTTTGAAAAATATCTATTGCGTTTGGGTAGTTTATCCCATAGTTTGGGGACGTAGTTGACAGAAGCTGCATCAACTTGCCGTTGTTGCTATGAGCCTCAAATAAACCAACAGTAGATGCTCGCAATGAGGGATATGGTGATTTTTGGCTTTTTATGCTAGAAAGGGGGACCTTTAAATCAATTCTAAATTTTACAGGAAGCCAGTGCAGTGACACACTGGTGTCTGACCCGACATGTGATTACACATCTAATGGAAGAGACAACTTATACTTGGTTCATACTTTTTTTTTTTTTAATTTTTTTGAGATAAAATTGCCTGTGATGATGTCAGAGTCACCTGACATCATATGAATAGACTGGACTTATGTGAGAGACAGACTGAGGTGAAGAAGTTCACTGCTGTGAGCTGTCATCACCTTCATCTGTGATGTCATTCCTAATTAAACAGCGACTGTGTGTGTGTGTCAGACCAGCTGACCCTCTAAACTTAGATTAGTTAAAACAGAACTATGCAGGATTTTGTTTTAATAATTTATGTGACAGTGAAATGAATTGTTGCAGGTAGATTGGGGCCTGTCTCTACTGCCCCCTTCTGTCTGTTAGCTGAAACCTAGCCTTGGAAGATCAGGGCCGCCGACTGGGTCTTGTGAGACACATAAATTGCTTCATGGCCTTATGACCCACACACACATACCCTAGTCAGGTACTAGCTATAAGATCAAGGCAGTGATAGCATTTCTGAAGACCTTCATTGTGGCAAAACCAGCAAAAAAAAGGAGGAGAGAAAACCAAGGAAATGACTGTCTGACCGGGTGAGAGGCCACACTTGAGTAAAGATCGAACTGAGAAACACAGAAGCAAAACTGATGTTGTTTAATCAACATCAGTGACAATAAAGAGGTAAATAGTGGATGTTTACGATGGTGTCGTAAAAATATGTTCTTCAAAACTCTAGGGGGAGCTCGATCGAGTTAAAGGCGAAAAAAGCGACCAGACTTGTCCTGTAACTGTTAAGATGCGTTCACTTTCAACTGAAACTGTAGGAAACTTCACATCTTCGAACAGATGATGTTCCCATATAAGGTCCCTGCAAAGTGAGCAGTGAAGTAGGGCAGTGATCAGTGTCCACAAATCTATCATGCACTTACTGTGCAGAACATCTGACGATGCATTCAGGGACACAGAGGAAAACGAGGACTCATCAGCCCATAAAATAATCTCTGGAGCCACTCGGGATTCTCGTTCTTCCAGGTCATGAAGAAGAAGGAAACGTCTTGGAGTGTGGGCACCAAGCCTGGATGGTTAAACAAGAGTGTTTGGTCTCTGAGGACGCCGCTCTCACCGCCACATCAACCATATTGACTGAGTGAAATGAGGCAGGAAACACACTTGGCTCATCACTCTGCAGCTGTGTCTGTTTACAGAATAAAGACCTCAGCAGTTGTCAGACAGGCCTACCATGAAATTATCAAGTAATAAATGCATGTAATTTTAAGACATATGTTATATGATGTTCCTGTGTCAAAAGATAAAATTTAGAAATCAGTGTCTGTTGCTGTGTCTCTATCCAGGGGACTACATTTTCAGACGGAAGCGGCTTTCGTGGGCCTTCGTAGTGTTTTGTTCACCTTCGTTGACTTTCATCAGCAGCAGAAACTACATCACCTAAGGGAGGCAGCCTTTGTTGGCCCTCTTCTCATCCTTCTCCATCGCAATTCAAAGTTCAACATGGCTGAAAGTTCTACATCTTTCATAGTTCTCCTTCATTCCCATCCCCATTCTTTTATCCTCATCCTCACTCCCCAATCCCACTGGATTCTTCCCGTCTCTCAAAGCCCCTCTCATCTTCTTCTTCTTCTTCCAGTAATCTCCAGCAGGCTGTACACCAAGAGGTGCAACGCTGCCCTCCACAGCTTGAAGCCCCCAAACCCACGGTTCGAGACTTCCTCTCATCTCCTCAGTCTCATCTCCCTCTCATCCCTCTCCATCATCCGCAGCGTACATGACTTCTTCCCAGGAAAGCGGCCTACTTCAGCCTCCGTCAGCAGTGCAGACTCTCTTTACGAAAACCAGCTCATTACTGGCACACAGCTGTGTTGGCCAGAGGAGGACCCCCCTGTTTGGTCAGTCAGATACATTTCAAAGACCTTGCATAGTGGCACAGCTAAGTCGCAGTGCTGCTGTGACCTTCAAAGGAGGCAGGGCCTGGATTTGGACGCAGCTCATGTTTCACTTTTTGTCCTAGTCCAGTAAAAGAGCTGGAAGATGAGATGAGAATTTTATAGAAACAGCGACTTTTACTCAGCAGAGATTACATCACTGATGAGCTCAAGGCGAACGCTATCATGGATTCTCATTTCCTCAGAAAGGATTTATCAGTACATTTCAGTAAAGTATATATGAACTATAGAACTACACACACACACACACACACAGTGAACTTACTCAATATAAAATGTCGGATTGTACCTGAAAGAATCACAACTCTAGCTCTAACATCACATCAGTGTCACCGTTTACACTCCAACCCCACTGTGCCTTTAATAGACTGCCAGGCTCGCACCATCTCACAGCAGAGGAGAAGGTGGTGGAGGTGTGGGAGGTAAAGGAGGAGGAGGAGGAGGAGAGCAGTGTTTTCAAAAGAACAGATGTATATAGAAAGAAAAGGAGCAAGTATCCAGGGCAGGAGAGCGGGCCAATTAGAGAGCTGCCCTGGGTTGTCCTGTTATCTCTGTCTCACACACAAAGCTCAGCCCTGGGGGCACACACACACACACACGCACGCACACACACACATGCACGCACGCACACACGCACACACATGCACACGCATGCACACGCACACAGACACAATGTTTTATTAAAGCACTATGTGCTCCAGTGTCTGTTCTCCATCACACACTTACACAAAAACACACACACTGATGAGACATGATCTAACAAGGTCAAAAGCAGAACTGGAGGGAGGAAGTGGGGCGAGGGAGGGAGGGAGAGAGAGAGAGAGAGAGAGAGAGAGAGAGAGAGAGAGAGAGAGAGAGAGAGAGAGAGAGAGAGAGAGAGAGAGAGAGAGAGAGAGTGAAAGAAAGAGGAGGGGGGCGTCCAGTGATGGGGGGCAGGAAATGAAAGGAATGAGGGAAGACGTGAAGAAGAACCGGAGGCGGTGGAGACGTTCTCTGTGGTTAGACACAATCTGCAGACTGCAGCAGGACAGCTCACACACACACACACACACACACACACACACACACACACACACACACACACAGGTTCCATGACTTCAGAGGACATTGCACTGACTTAAGTACATTTATTTTCTAGAGACTTACTCTAACCTTAACCCAACCCTAACCTCATTCTAACTTTAAAACATGTCTTCACCTTAAAATGTAGTAATTTATGTAATGGGACTTGATTTTTGTCCCCATAAGTAAGACAAGTCCCCATAATGCGACTGTGGAAACAGATTTAGGTTCCCACAATATGAGGAATACCAGGTACACACACACTCTTTACTGCTCTGCACCTCACAATGTTCTATAATAAATCCTTTATGACCATTTTATGAAACATCATTTACTCTTTTTGTACTTTTAAACCTGTCTGTCACACACTGCACTTTCACTTTCTGTGACTCCGCCCTCCACGTCATCATCATTTAGTCATTAAAGTAGCCACTTTAAAATTATCATCATCATTTAATTTCATATAGTTTTCACTACGAGATCAAATAATCCTACTTTTTGTCCAGAATCTCCTCTAATCTAATCTCAAATCGTGTGAGTTTTTGCCGTAATTTAAAGTGTCTGATACCTTGATGCTAAAAGTTAACATCTGAGGAGGCAAAACACACGTTTGCTCTTCTATCAAAGTGAGGACCCTCATAGACATAGCACAGTCCCTAGCCCCTTACCCTAACCTTAACCTAAACCCAAGTCTAACCCTAACCATAAAACCAGGTCTTAACCCTGAAAAAACCCTTTGGAGAAGTGAGGACCAGACAAAATGTCCTGCAGGTTTTCACAGCTATTCCTCTTACTACACTGCATTGACTTCCATTTATTCAGTCTTAACATAATGTTATCCATAACATTTACCATAACTAGTTCTCATCTAACCCTAACCTTAACCTAACCACAATTTGAATATTCGCCCTAAACTTAACCTGTTCCTCAGAAAAGGGGTTCTGTCTCATCAGAACCAGGTTTTGGTCTCCATGAGGACGAATGGTCCTGACAAGGTCAGTGTTTATGCAGGAAGAGGTCCTGAAGAGGTAACAAATACAAGAACACACACACACACACACACCTTTTCCCTCCAGTGGATAAATGATCTCCTCTCTCTTCTTTCCACTTCCATCAACTCTCCTCTGCTTTTCTGCTTTTCCAAGCTCTCGTCTCACATTTCCTCCTCTCCACCCCTCCTTCCCTCCTCCCCTCCTCTCTCCTCACTCCCCCTCTCATTGATGTATCATTGAGCAGAAGTCGTTCGTTAAGCTCAGATGGTTGATGAGAGTGTTTGAGCTCAAGTGTGGTCTCTGATTAAAACACGGTGAGAGGCAGAAAATGGTGTCAGAGGAAACAAACAAACCCCCGAAAACATACAATATAATGTTTCATGACGTAGTGAACCTATAGATATGCACATACTGTGCACTGTGTACACTTCATTATATATTCAGTGTTTTCATTGCCTTTTTTTGGATCTGCCTTTACTGTTAAAACACACACACAGTCATGCTGACTCTTTCCATCCAATCAATTTGTGACACTTGTCTGAAACATACTTTAATGTTCCACTGCTCTTTCTTCCGCCACTGCTGTTTAACACACTTCTGTATTATCCTCTTATCTCACACACACACACACACACACATATGCTGCTTCATCTTTATCTGCTTTGACCAGTCACAGGCTCTGACTGTGGAGCTTCAACGTCACTCTGAGATCGCCGACGACAGGTGAAACTTGCACACACACACACACACACACACTGGTTTCCATGACTTCAGAGGACACTGCATTGACTTACATTCATTTCCTGGAGACTTACCCTAACCTCAGCCTAACTTTAAAACATGTCTTCACCTTAAAATGTAGTAATTTACATTATGGGGACTTAAGTTTTTGTCCCCATAAGGAAGACAAGTCCCTATAATGTGACTGTGTAGATTTAGGTCCCCACAACATAAGGAACACCAGGTACACACACACACACACACCTGGATGGAGTACGTGAGCAGACTGATGCTGTGATTTTTTTTCCTGGCAGTCTTATAGGTCGGATATTGGAAATGATTTAAATGTTTCACACCTCCTGCACTACAATAGTGTGTTTTGTGTTGTGTGTTTGTGTGTGCGCGTGTGTGTGTGTACGTGTTGAGGTGCTTTTGAAGTTACGTTGGTCTCGGCTCTGCTGCTTTGACCACGTTTGTACTCGTGTTGTGTTAATCTGACAGAGCAGAACCCAATTTACTGAGCTGCGAGTCTATTTCACAGCTGTTTGACAACACACACACACACACACACAGTGTGTAAATGATGGTGTATTTCTGGAGGCCTCTGACATTTAAACACTCCTCAGAATCATGTGTGAAGCCAACACAGAGAAAGAGAGTGTGTGTTTGTGTGTGTTGTGGCGTGACCAATCAGAGAGCTTCTGATGGCGTGATGGACCATAAGCTGTAGGAACAAGTAAAGAGAAACATTCTCATGTTTTTTGAATTGGTTTTTCCAGATGTGAAATAACACAAAATGAAAAGATGCAACAGGAAAAGGAAAGGAAAAAAAAAAAAAGCAAATTAATCATTCAGAATGTGGTTCACTCATGATCGTTTGGTTGTAAATGAAGATCCCTGATCTATAAACAAGTCAAGAGATGAGCTGCCTTGGCTGTTCGCTGATTTATCTCACTGTTAGAAAGTCTTTTCCAAAAGGAAAATGAAGATTGACTGGTTCACTCACACCAAAGTCCATACAGAAAATCGGCGATTCTACAACACAGAACACGGGAGCGTTTGTTGGGAGCTGTTTAGTTGCTGCGTCCTTCGCTAAATTCAGATGACTTATTTTGTGACTTTGGTGTTTGAAATCCCCCATTCAGATTTCCCTCAGACTCTTGCCTTTGCAGCAAGAGGTCCCGGGTTCACAACCCGGTTGGAACAAGGGGCCTTCTGCAAGGAGTTTGCATGTTCTCCCCGTGGTGCGTGGGTTCTCACCGGGTACTCCGGCTTCCTCCCACAGTCCAAAAACATGCAGATTTGGGGACTAGGTTAATTGGACACTAAAATTGCCCGTAGGTATGAATGTGAAAGTGAATGTTGTCTGTCTCTATGTGGCCCTGTGATGGACTGGCGACCTGTCCAGGGTGTGACCTGCCTCTCGCCCTATGTCAGCTGGAGTTAGGCACCAGCGCCCCCCGCGACCCCTAGTGGATAAAGCGGTAGAAAATGAGTGAGTGAGTGAGATTTCCCTCAATGTCACCAACTGACCACACGAGGCAGCAGTAGACCAGCAGCTCCTGTGTCCCTGTGAGACACAAATGCTGATTTTCTCTATGGAATTTGGTGTGAGAGAGCGAACATTTAAGAAAGTGACACAATCTTCAGTTTCCTGACTTAAGATGAAGTAGATTTTATTAGGCAAGTTGTGTTTAGTGTCTAGCATCTGTTTTTCCATGTGACTCCACTGGCAGCCATAGTTTCACTGAGAGCAGGCTGGTTTCAGGTGCACTTCAAAAAAGCATGAACTATCACTTTAAAAAACTATACCAGAGTGGATGTGTTACCTCAGCCCTTCTTTTGGACTTGTCCACAAAATGGGGTGTGATTTGTGATCTGCGACAGGTGATTATCTACAGATGATGTGTTTGTCAAGCCGTTAATGTAGAGAATTTATTATCTGTGACCTTTAACTAATGAGAAATGTTTCACACAAAGAAACTCAGAGGGAAAATAGGTTTCCATGAAAGAATGATTTCACACACACACACACACACACACACAGGAGGGAGAAGTGGAGAGAGCTATTCATATCCCCACAGGATAAAAAATCTCAGAGTGTGGATCATTTGTTCTTTCCATTTTTAATTGACAATCAAAAATTCAAAATTGAAAAAGTTACTGGTTATTTTGTTATTTGTTTTTAAATCTGATACCCAAAAAGGTATTGTGTTTCATATTTTCAATTCTAGGCTCAGATCAAAAATACAAAATAGAAAAATGGGCCACAGGACTGAAAGTGATTTTAATATTTATTTGGTCGGGTTTACGTAAGCCGAAAATAGTTCTGCGCATGACAGTTCGGGTAAAGTAGTGACACAATAGGCAGGAACTTTTCTCATTTAGCATTCAGACTCCTGTAATGATTCTTTTTCAAAAAACCGACTAGTGTCAAATCTATTTTAGTGTTATTAGAGACTTTTGGAGACACTGACGTGAGAGTACGTATCATTGTCTCTTTGTACACAAGTGCGAATGATTCAGCTGCATATTATGACGCATGACTCCACCCACATCAAGAATGACATAAATTATGAGGACGAGGTGAAAAAAAATCACATCACTGTCTGTCTGTGATCACACACACACACGTTTGTATAGCATTCATAATGAGGACACTCATAGACATAATATATTCCCTAATCCCCTTACTCTAACCTTAACATAATTCTAACCCTAACACTTAAACCAGGCTTAACCCTGAGATGGGGTGACAGAAAGTGAGGACCAGCCTAAACGTCCTCACTCCCTTAGCTTTTTAAGGTCCTCACAAAGATACCCATCCAAGAACACACACACACACTGCTGTCGTTCCTGGCTGATGCAGCTCAGATGTCGGTAAAAACTATTTGATTTGAAGCTTGATTTTCACTCCCGCCATCTCACTGCAGCACCTTTACAGGTTTAATTGTTTTATCATTTATTCTTGCTTATTAACACGAAACAGGTTTAGAGAGACAAACACAATGAAGCAATTTGCCACCAGGTTAAATGTAGTCACTGTACGTCATCAACAACGCTCTTTTACCCGGGTAAATAAGTTGCCGGTAATAAAAGTCTGGAAATGTTGGTGGAAAAGGGGCTAATGGCAGCTTTGGAACACACACTGATTTGATTACACACTTATTCGACACACACACACACACACACACACACAGATGGATATCCTGCGGTGCTCAGAAATGAGTGTTAGAAGATTCTGTGCTTGGCATGGTCTGAAGAGGAAAATACACATGTGAGACACAGAGCTGGTGAGGGTTAAACAAATTTGTTCCTCTGAACAACACATACAGTAACTGTCCAAGGTTGACGATGGACGGTGATAGTTTGTGGTCCAGACCAATCGTGACGGCTAGCAAGCTAACGTTTATTACCAAAACTTTAACTTCTGGTTCACGTAAACCCAACGGTGGCCCTTTTTTCCCATTTTGAGAAAATATGAAAAACAATGCCTTGATCATTTTTTTGGTTTCAGATTAAAAAACAAATAACAAAATAACCAGTAACTTTTTCATTTTATGATGGTCAATTAAAAATGGAAAGAACGAATGACACACAAACTGGACAAACATTTGGACAAACTTTGTCACCTTACCTGATATGATGGACGCGTGTCGGTATTCCTCAGAGAAGTGGATTGGCTCGTAGGGAGACGTCTCGTAAAACTCTTCCCCTGGATAACGATAACGATAAGGAAGATTCACATGAAACGGGGATGTGTTTTTCAAAGAAACACAAAGTTAGGAATCTGAACATTTGAAGCCTCGGCAATCATGATTTTTGCAGCCAGGAATCATCCATTTGATTCATTTACAAAACTGACATAATGTTTTATTAGAAAATAAAAAAAATCAACATTAGAGGCCAGGTTTTACTCCATTTTCATTTGTTTTTACGTCCCAAATGTTATCTCCATCACTACCTCACACACCTCCGTGTGTCTTTTGCGTTAGTATGGATGATATGCAATACTTCCTCTAGAGGGCAGTGCAGAGTACCAGGTTGCAGGCATCAACAAACGTGGATATTTTATTGTGCCTGATCCAAAATAGATTGAAACGCAAACAGATTTTGCAGCGGTGGAATGTAAGACCACTGAACCTAAGTCTTCCCAATAATGGGGAATTATTCCTTGTTGTTTTTGCTGATGAGGAAGATTGTTGAAACCAAGCATTTTCAATATTTTCGTGTGTCTGCCGCTACTTTTGACAACTTGCTTTGCCAGATAGCACCTAGAATTAAACATGCCGCGTCCCACTGTGCGACAGCGAGTGAAGCTGAGCATCTGGCAGTCACTCTTTTCTGGAACCACTTTTAAATACCTGTATAGACTCTTCTTCTTCGTTTTCCTGAATGATTGGACTATTGACCCTATACTGCCCCCACAATTCCTGCTGGTATTCATACAAGCTCTCCTGCAACACACACAATGATGGACAAAATGAACGCAAAGTATGAACGCAACGCTCCATCTGTCTTCGTCTTTTGCGTAGAGTATAAATGGTTCTTGACTCCTCAGGAAAATGTTCACTGAAATCATAAATCAAGTGAAAAGCTTGTTTTCCCATTTAACATTGTTTTGCAACTAGTGGAGGCGCCACCTTGTGGCTTTTCAAGGCAATGTCCACGTTTTATACACGATCTGCACAGATTTTCATGTTCAGCAGCTAAATAATTCTTTATTACAATTCAAATCTGGTCATTGAGGAGAATGATGTCACTAAAAGAGATGAAACAGTTCCTAGACTCACAGTGAATCACTGAAATTCCTGTTTGTGGTCCGGTTACTCTTTGTTACACAAAACAACCTGCTCTTCACAAGTAAAAAGTTTCTTAAAAGCTAAGATTTGTATTGCAAGATTTTACATTGTTATATTTTCTTCATCATACGTTTGTAAATACTGAACGCTAATGTTTTTATTCAACTGTTTCTGACACAAAAGATGAAGCAGCTGTTCCGAAGTCGTGTCACAGAGTGAACTCGACTCTGGACGTGACTCCAGAGGAAAGTGAAGCTCAGTGTCACGGCGACAGCAGCTGATCAAAGAGCTTGTTTTCTCTCTGCATTCAGCAGGAAATGGACAGAGGAGGATTACACTCCCACTCATCCTGCAGGTAAACACTCAGCACAGAGCAGCTTATTCACACCACACTCAGAGGCGGCGTGACATTTCCTCTGGCACCTCCACGAACAACACCAACACCAACAACAACAACAACTTCTCTTCATCCGCTGCTTTGGCTTTAATCATCGACACACACTCACAATTTGTTGTTTTGCCACCTGTGTTTTCGTATTTAGGATGTTTTCTGGAATAAACACTGACCTTGTCAGGACCAGTAGTCCTCATGGAGACCAAAACCTGGTCCTAATGAGGCAGAACTTCATTTCTGAAGTTTAGGGCTGAGATGTGAATTGTGGTTATGGTTAAGGTTTGGGTTAGATATGAACTAGTTATGGTTACAGTTAGGTATAAAAATATGTTTAGACTCTGAATTAATTGGTCAATGTGGTGAAATAAGAGGAATTCCAAAACTTAAATTAAGACAAAAACTAAAATCAAATAATTTGTAATTAGATTAGATTAGATTAGATTAGATTAGATTAGATTAGATTAGATTAGATTATGGTATAGACAAAGTTTACAAATTATTTGATCTCATACTAAAAACTATATGAAATAAAATGATAATAATCTCAGTTTTAAAGTACTGTAGTCACTTGATGACGTCGAGGGCGGAATTACAGAAACTGAATGTGTAGGTTTAAAAGTATGAAAAAAGTAAATGAGTGGTCATATTAAATATTTCAGAATAGGTTTTGTAGATGTAAGATTTGATGTTTTTGCCTGGTATTTCAATTTCTGCTATAAATGCTATAAATGAATGGAAGTCAATGCAGTGTCCTACAAAGAATAGCTGCACCAATGTGTGTGTTCCTGTGTGTGTGGACTTGTTTTTTTAGGTTAGGGTCAGGTTTAGGGTTAGGGTGCTAGTAATTATGGTTAAGGTTAGAGTAAGTCTCCAGGAAATGAATGTAAGTCAATGCAATGTCCTCTGAAGTCATGGAAACCAGTGTTTGTGTGTGAGTGTGTGTGTGTGGCTCCACTGATAGAGCTGATCATCACATCCTGAACAGTTTACACTTGTTGGCAGTACAATAATACTTCACAGTACAGACAAGTAAATGCATGAATAAAGGACTGAGCTGAAGAAAGCAAAGACAACACATATTGATTCTGTGAGGACACAGATGTTGATTTCTGATTCTTATCCAGGTTTTGAAGACAAACACTCTCTAATTTAAGCTGCGAGTCTCCCGTATTGTATTGTAATGGATTGACGCTGAGGGAAGATAAAAGGAAGAGTAAAAAAGGGGCGGAGATATCTGTGTGTCTGTGGTTACTTCAGGGTTAAGATCTTGTTTTAGGGTTAGGGTTAGAATGGGGTTTAGGTTAGGGTTAGGGTTAGGCATCTAGTTGTGATGGTTAGGGTAAGGGGCTAGGAAATGCATTATGTCAATGAGGGTCCTCACTCTGCTAGAAGCCCAAACGTGTGTGTGTGTGTCTGCAGGTGAAATCACTTTTACAGCTGCATACATAAACATCTGCCATGTTTTCATCTGCGCTGTCTCAGCCTGAAGCTGGATTACCTGTGCACACAAACACACTCACACACATTCTCAAATAGCATTCTTACCGAGGACCGTCACAGACATAATATAGTCCTAGCCCCTTACCTTAACCATCACAACTTATCCTAAACCAAATTCTAACCCTAACCTTAAAATTAGGTCTTAATCCCCAAAAAGCCCTTTAAAGTTGTAAAGACCGGACAAAATGTCCTCACTTTTCCAAAATGTCCTCACTCTCTACGGTTTATGTTTCATGCTCCTCACAAAGATGCACACACACACACAGGTTTGTGCAGCTCTTCTTGTAAGGACACTGTATTAATGGCCCGTGTATTTGGACAGCTTAAACAAAGAATTATCCCTAACCTTGACCATAGCCAGTTGGTATGGTTGTGGGCAGACCATGGCCAAGAGGAAAAGAATTGGGAATGCAATAGGAGGGTCGTCAATTCAAATCCCCGGACGGTTCAAGGGCTGGGATGTCCCCGAGCAAGGCATCCAATCCCCACTGCTCCAGCGCCCGGATTGTGTGTGTTCACTACTGGTGTGTAACAAGGATGGGTTAAATGCAGAGGTCAAATTCACTATCACTAATTGGCGTGTGCGCAAAGTTACTAATTCTAATTCAGTTAATGTCTAACCTTAACCTAAACTTAAGCAGCATTTCCTCAGAAATGTGTTTCTGGCTCATTAGGACCAGGTTTTGGACTCTATAATGGCTACTGGTCCTGACAAGGTCAGTGTTTATGAAAGCAAAGGGTCTCAAGAGGTAAAAAATGCAAGAACACACACGCACATGCATATATGGTAATTAACCTTCAGGTGAAACGATGTTACCATTAAACGAATGACTGGGCAGAACATCTGCTCATAGTCGGTGTGATCAGCACTTAATACTCACTCGTGTGATGTTCTTTGAATATTAAATCAATGACTTATCGATTAGTTTGGGGTAGATTTCTGATTTGTCCTTCATCTTGTTTCCCCGTGTGATCGAATAATGTTCCTATAAATCAGTGGTTTCCAGTGACGACGCCAGGAAACATGATTCATCACAACAATCTGGAAGATAAAGACGCACCTCTGCAGGTCGCAGACATGAAAGTGTTCATCTTACAGACTGATGAAAGCATGTGCTGCAGTGTGTAAATGTGATGACTGTGTGTGTGAATGTGATAAGCATGTGTGTTAGTAAAAATGCAAACTGTAATATGAAGCGGCGCGTGTGGTCGTTTCTATAAACGAGTCTCTGCCTCACATTGACACTGTCGTCTGTGATGAAATGAACGGTTGATGGTGTGCGCGTGTGCGTGTGAACAGCTGAACTGGAGAAACACGAAGTGCAGCGCTGCACTCCTCCTGACTGCTCGTCTCAGCTTTCACTGACAGCGGAGAGGAGGCACACTCATCCATCTTTACCAAACATCCTCCTCTGTTTTCTGTCACAGCTTCTCTTCAGCTGTGTGTGCACAGTATCTCGTAATTAAGTTTGATTATGAACAAGTTCAAATTGTCCTCATATTACCCGTCTGAACACTCTCACTGTTGACTCCTGCCATGGATCGTTTCTGCAAAGCTGCACGCACATGAAAACGTTACTTTCAGGCTTAATGGTAAACAAAAAAACACCGACAACAGTGTGCTGTCTGAGCATAAATGCATGAATTGCACGAGTCCACAACATCTTAAAAATATATGCCCCAACTTTATCTCACTGTTAAAGAGCCTAAACAGCTGCTCACTCACCCACACCAAAGTCTATTGAGAATATCAGCAATTTTACAGCACAGCAACACATCAGTTGTGGATCCACTGCTGCCTTCATCAATAAGTTTGTATGTTTTATTTTGTGACTTTTGTGTTGAAGATCCTTTGTTCAGATTCACCTCAGTGACACAGACTTAGTAAATGAGGCTGTAGCAGAGCTGCAGCTCCTGTGTACCAGTCATCTTAAATAGCTAATATTCTCTATAGAGTTTGGTATGGGAGAGAGTGCACTTAACATATTGACACTGTAAACACTGTAAACCTGTTGGGAAATAATGTCTAACACTGAGATAAAGCAGTGATCATATTCTTATGGTATCATAGACTTAAGCTGATGTAGATACTATTAAGTGAGCCTTTTGTTAAAAGGCCAAAGTCTGTGTTTTCCTTGGTGTCCCTGCTGGCAGTCGTGTTTTCACCTGAACATGTGCCTATAGGCACAGGGGGCCCTCAGCACAGTGACCTCTGCTCTAGGGCTGGGCAGTATATCAATATTGTATCTATATCATGACATGAGACAAGATGTGGTCTCAGATTTTAATGTCATATAGTAATATGGTATCTGCGATGACTTTTCCTGGTTTTAAAGGCTGTTTCATTACTCACTCACTGAACTTCTACCACTTTATCCTCCACATGAGGGTTGCATGGGTCGCTGGTGCCAATCCCAGCTGACATAGGGCGAAAGGCAGGGTACACCCTGGACAGGTCGGCAGTCCATCAAATGGTCTTTAATTTTAAGCCTATTTATTTGTGTTACAGCAGTATTTTACCATATCTATGATCAGTTTCTACGTTTCTAACACACGTTAATATCCTTAATTTAACATTAAAAAGCCAAAGAAATCAATAAACCAGGTATTATCTTAAATGAAAGGTAATTGGTGTATTTTAAGATCCTGTAATAGGGGTGGGAATCACAGGGTACCTCACAATACCATACATGGTCCATGATACCATTCATATCTAGATGCAATGATCATATAACGTTACATCACAATATCTGTCTAAGGGAAGTAAAAAAAAATGTCTGTGAAAAGTTAAAAATGCAGGATTTCTCTATTTATTCACAACATAAAGATCAAAGTGCTTAAAGTCTATGTATTGAATGTAGATGGAGCATCTCTAAATGTAGCATTCTCCACCATTGTCCCTCTGTAAACTCCCTCTTCTTCAACCAGGTAACTTCCACCCAAGTTTCCCTCATTCATGTGAGCAGCGCCACCATGAGGAGACATGAAGTAGCAACGCCCGGTGAGTGAAACTGGCAGAGACTGTTTACTATAGTGCACATTTATTTATTCATTAAAATATCAATATTTGCCCTGGAGTATTGATTATTGTTTTGCACGAGATAAAATTAGATAAAATTATATCACAAAATCGATATTTTGACCCCCCCCCCATGTAATACATATAAACAGTAGTATATTTTTATTTAGACTGTAATTACAGTGTTTTGTCACTCTCATCTCTTTGAGAAGCACAAACATCTCTAAAGAAAACTTTTCATGAAACAACCCATGTGCCTATTTATATCCCTGTATTATCGTGTATATCAGGATGTCGACTAAAATTATCCAGATATCATTTTATAGCCCATGTTTCCCAGCCTTACAGAAATTTATATTGTGACACATCGATATTGAATGATGTAAAACAGTACATTGTGATAAAAGTCCCCCCCCCCCAACACCCTACTTTGCCCTGACTGTATCAGTACTTCATCCAACTAAACTTTTAAAAACCTGAATGAACCATGTCTCCATTAAAAACAGTTCTAAAAACAACACAGTCATCGTCTCCCTCAGCTCTGCACTGAGCTGCTGAAAGTGCAGATTTATAAGGTGCATCGGCTCAGACGCACAATGACCTGTCAGTGTTTAAGTAATCGCTGGGATTAGATTGGTTAATCCTGTCAGCTAATAGATCAGGGCACTTAGTATTGACTGGAGCTATTTAGCATTCATGCTAACGCATCAGGCTTTGAGCAGCCTGTCCAGTGACTGGCCTAATCAGTGAGCGGCACAGAGTTCAGCTGCTAAATTACACGGTTAACACTAACGTTGGTGTTTTCGCATGAAGGCAAATAAAAGGCTAATTTACGAGTCTGACTAATGACTGATGTGTTTAGCATGCGGGTTAATAAACGAGCTGCAGGCTGATTAGTATTGGTCCACAGAGACACCCCTGTCTTCACACACACACACACACACACACTGGTTTCCATGACTTCAGAGGACATTTCATTCACTTACATTCATTTTCATGTACTCACTCTAACCTTAACCATAATTACTAGTGCTCTAACCTTCACCTAACCTTAGCCTAACTTTAAAACACGTCTTCACCTTAAAATGTAGTAATTTATGTTATGGAGACTTGATTTTTGTCCCCATAAGGAAGACAAGTCCCCATAATGTGACTGTGGAAACAGATTTAGGTCCCCACAACATAAGGAATACCAGGTACACACGCACACACACGCACACACACACAGCATGTGAGTGTGTTAACAACACTTAGCCCTCTTCAGACCTGGTGTTAACATCAGTCCTCAGTGATCTGAGTACAAGTGTGCACTAAGTAGAGCTGTTCACATGGGAGTCACAGTGGCTCAGTGGTAGAGCGAGCCATATTTCAACCCACAGGTCAAGAGTTTGATTCCCAGCACTGGTGTCTCTATATGGGTGTTTCTCTGGGCAAGACATAAGTGTTGCATGTTAGGCCTCCGTGATTACTTAACTGTTTTGATAATCATTTTGAGTGTTTCTTTTAATAATTAGCTTTCTAATATTTTCAGATTCTTAATTTTTTTCTGGTTTCTTTGCTCCATGTATCATTAAAACTGAGTAACTGTTGGTTTGTGGACAGAACAAGACATTTGAGAATGTCATAATTTCCAGATTTGGCAAACACTGATGACATTTTACAGACCAAACAAGTACTTGATTAATTGAGAAAATAATCATCAGATTAATCATTAGTGGCAGTCCTATTGCACATATGAATGGGTGAGTAGGTGAAAGGCAAAATTGAAACAAGAAAAACACAACATAAATACAGACCATTTCCAACCACATGTGGCATTAAAATGCATCCCAGATGTGTCTCCTGAGACAAAATCAGTGATCAGATCTTTTCCTATAATCAAATAAACACTGAGGTCACAACTGTTTGCAACAAATGAAGCCTTGCGTGAGTTAATTCAGGACACAGTGGTCATACGCCCCCAGGTAATCAGCTGACAGCCAGCTGACCACAGTCTATTAATCACACTCCAATCACAGCCACGCTCGCATTAAGATGACTGTACACCCCTTGACTTCCAACATTTTCTATAACTCATTGTGTAGCTGGGCATCCTTTCAAATATGTCAGAATTTAATACTTTTATTTTTTTTTCCTTTTTTAATTTATTTTTTCAATTGATTTATGATTTATTTATGTTTTGTCCGGTTGGAGTTGTTCTCCATTTCTTTAAATATACCCACACCTCTGTCATATCATTTTATTTACAATATTTTTCATTTATCCACAGATCAATCCACAATATTGTCTAGTCTGTTTTCCACTCTGCCATGTATGTTATTTGACTGTGGGAAGAAAGATATGTCTTGTTACACAAATGTTGCCTCCACCCGAGCCGCCACCTTTCTAGATCAGACTCTGACCGGCTCAGAAATTTAAAATTTTGTTTACAGTCTTGCATGGACTTGCTCGTGTACAGGGATTTCCTGCTCTGTTTTGGCTTCTTGGCCAATTCCAGGCAGCATTTTCAGAGCGGCGTCACCAGTGCCAAGTCCAACTGCATTTCCATGGTTCCATTATGACCAGATTGTTTCTGACTGAATAATAATTATGTTTTAAATGAGTCCGTCGGCTCAGATGAGTCACCACGTCAGCATGTTGAGCAGTGGTAACACTGAAACTGTGGCTGCTGGTGTAAAAACTGTGACACTACAGTCGGTCAGACGACCTCAGCTGAGAAGGCTGTTGGTAACAGGACAGCAGCTGATGCGTCCTCAAACAAATGCGTCCTCAAACCATTTCCGAACGTGGTTAAAGTGATCACATCTGAGGATGTTTTGCTTTAGAGCTTGAAAATCCTTTCATTACACGATGGCATCAAAAAATTCTAAGAAAAAATCAAACAACATCAACCTAAACCAACTAAACTTACACTTATTGTAAAAACCAACATCGAGAAATTATGATTTTCTGCACTAAAGCTCTGATATTAATATTACAATATGAAAAATCTGAGTCATTTTTTTGGCGGTGTATCATCTGCATGGAAAAGAACATTAAAAGTGAAGGTAAACTCTCTTTTCTTTAACCAACTAAATAAGTGTCATTATCACTTTAGTGAATTAACATGAGGGACTAGATGTTATTTAGGGCTGCAACTACTGTATTATTTAATTAATCGATTATTAATCCATTACTAAATGAATCATCAACTATCGGTTTCAGTGTTTCTTTTATTAATTTAAGCAAGTTTTCTGATTTTTCAGCTTCTTAAATGTGAATATTTTGTGGATTCTTTGATCCATTTAAGAAAGAAATCATTAAAACTGAATAATTTTAGAACATCATCATTTCCAGGTTTGAAAAACACTGATGAACAATTTCAAAATTGTCTGGTCACCCACACAGCAAATTGTTAAATCAGACAGAATTAATGCGACATTAGTTGGACTTAAATTAGTCACTTTGCTGGGTTAGTTTGAACAAAGCACTGAAAAGGTTGTAGAATGACGTATTTGAGCTAATTGATCTCATTAAAATGACAATTTTTGAGCAGCCTTTAAGCTGAGTCCAGCAAATGAAATGACCATTTAGTCATAACAGTCACCGGTCATCACCTGGTAAACCACTCAACAGTCAGACCATGTCATTTGTTAGGGAATAAAAAAATGAATTCTGACCCAAAATAACAGAATGTCCACAGAAAGACGAATCATTACGACGAATCTTTAGCTTAAAACAACATTTTTGTGGACAAATATTTAAAAAAAATAAATAAAAAATCTAAAGTTCAGTCTTGAACAGTTCCGATCCAGCAGGGGTTCATTTCATTTCCATGAAGTCCCTCCAGAGACGCAAGTCTGACTCCAGCTGCCAAATCAAGTTTTCAAGAAGTGCACAGCCCGAAAATGAGATTTTACTGGCAGCAAATGAAACCACATGAGGTAAGAACGATGTTTCAAACACATTCAGAAGTCGGCAGCATTTACGTTTCACACACACGCACATTTAAATTTCATCACATTTCTGTTTCTGCTTCAAACTGAGATGAGATGCACCTTCGCGTAATGAGCTCTCCAGGGTGCACACCACCATTCACTGTACACTTTGGCACATATTTAATGTAAAGTAGGACTGCTGTTTATACACATTCTCTCTCTCTCTCTCTCTCTCTCTCTCTCTCTCTCTCACACACACACACACATACACACATTCTATCTCACACACACGGTAATTACAGATTAGGGCTGAAATAATTTCCACTTTCTTCTTTGGCAAAGTTCAGCTGAGCGTTTACTTTTTAATGATAAAGAAAACAAATCTTTTATCTTCTACCTCTCTCCATTCGCCCATTATATATATATATACACACACACACACACACTGGTTTCCATGACTACAAAGGACATTGCATTCATTTCCTGCAGACTTAGTCAAACCTTAACCATAATTACTAGTGCCCTAACCCTAATCTTAACCTCATCCTAACCTCAGTCTAACTTTAAAACGTCTTCACCTTAAAATGTAGTAATTTACTTCATGGGGATTTGATTTTTGTCCCCATAAGGAAGACAAGTCCCCATAATATGACCTTATAAACAAATTTAGGTCCCCACAACATAAGGAATAACAGGTGCACATGCACAAACTGCTCTCAGAAAACATTTCATCATTGTGGATGCAGCTTACAATAACATTAGATCAAACAGCGTCAGCATCAATACTCCACTGACATCATCAATGTGTGGAGAGCAGAGGGGTCACACTGAAGGGGGCGGGGCGAAAGGAAGGAAATGAGAGACAAAGAAAAAATAAATCATAGAACAAAAAAGTATTATTGGGGAATTGCCAAATGTCCTACTTCCTGCAGCTCGACCCAGGCACCGCCCCTCACCTGGATGAGATTTACCTGCTGTTGTAAACACGTCAAATTTGGACCATTCAGACCACCAACCAGCATCTGTCTCATATCTGTGCCTCAGGCACACACACACACACACAGACCGTTAATAGGGTAATGATGGCCATTGTGGAGCGAGGTTTAATGGACCGACAAACTAACATGGCCGTGCGGCGGCGAACACTACAGTGATGGATCTCTGGGACAACAAACACGGAGTCTCTCAGATCCAAGGTTCCACTGAACTGGAGGAGTTCAATCTCAACCTGTTCACCTGTGGTCTCATGTTGTCCGTCCTTACCCTCCTCATCACCAAAATGTCACAACCTGAGCTTTTTGAAACATTCCATTTTAAGATTTGTTTAGCCATGACAGAACCATAAAAATGGACACCCCAAGATTCAAACATTGACCTAAAGCTCAGTAGAGGTCATGAGAGTTTGATGGAGCTCAGCAGAACTTGGAAGAGTTTGACAGACCTCAGTAGTATTTTTAAAAATCAGCGCAGAGTAGAGTAGAGCTTGATAGTGGTAAATCTCTGTAAAGCTCAGAAGTGCTTGGTTGAGTCCATTTAAGCTTCGCAGAGATGTTTCAACACAGTAGAGTTTGAGTTTGATTGATGTTTTCCGAACTTGTTCAGTACAACTCAGTGAAGTTTTGGTAGAGCTTGGTCTTGTTCATTACCACTCACTGACTGGACTTCAGTGGGGTTCAGTTAAGTTCGGCAGAAATAAGTAAGGCTTTTGTTGTGTTTGTTTCAAAAGTGTTCAGCAAAGTTCAATAGAAATCAGCAGGCCTCAGTTGATTCTATTAGAGCTCAGTAGAGTACAGAAGAGTTTGGTTCAGTACAACTCTTTGGAGCTCAGAAGTGTTGGGCTAGTTTGGTTGAGCTCAATAAAGTTTGGTAAATGTTTGGTAAATGCTAATTGTTTATGCTGCACATAAATGCTAATTTATATAGAGCTTTTCTAGCCATTCACCCATTTATTCACACATTTATGTGCAGCACATTTTCTGTCAGGCATTTTTCATACCCATATACACACTACCACTGCAGTCTAACGTTGTTGCCCAAGAAGACATCGGTATGTAGACTAGTGGAGCAGGGAATCAAACTTACAACCTTCCAGTTGAAAGACAACTCGCTCACTATTGGTAGAGCTCAGCAGTCTTCAGTAGAAATCAACAGCAAAAGACACAGCACATGTTCTGTCCCAGTGTTAGTTTTTCATTTAATTTGCCTGTTTGTGTGTGTGTGTTCTTGTACTTGCTGCAGAGTGAGGACCAAAATTCGTATAATTCCTACAAAGTGAGGACATTTTGACAAAGTGACAACATTTTGGCTGGTCCTCACTTTTTTTCAACACTTAAAATGGCTTTTTCAGGGTTAAGACTTGGTTTTAGGGTTAGAATTTGGTTTAGGTTAGGGTTAGGCATCTAGTTGTGATGGTTAAGGTTAGGGTAAGGGGCTAGAGAATGTATTATGTCTATGAGGGTCCTCACTCTGATAGAAGAGCAAACGTGTGTGTGTGTGTGTGTGTGTGTTGCAGGGGCTTTGCTACAGAGACATCTTTAGTGAAATAGAGGACAAAGTGAGAGACTCTTAATGAGCTCTGCCTTTGCTGAGACCCAAACTAGGCCAGCCAGCTGTGTGTGTGTGTGTTTGTGTGTGTGCGTTGTCATTGCTGACACACACACACACACACACACACAGCACAGGAGCAGCAGTGGGACCTGAACCAACCAAAGGAATTAGCCAGGTGTCTGCAGTGAAAGAATGTTTCATCTGCTCTGGTAAACATCCCACAGCACATTAGGACAACATCAACAACAACAATGACAGCAACAACAACAACAACAACAACAACAACAAGCAGCTGCTACAGAAATCCCTCTGCTGATTCACACACGTGTTGTGTTGTTGGACTCACTGAGATGCAGCACAAACACGTATTGTCTTGTTTTTAATTCCACAAGTCCCTCTTCCTGGTGCCTACATCGCCCACAATGCACCTGGAGAACGAGGTGCATTATACTCTCTTTTCATGACCAGCAGTAACTCGAATGTCGTTCAAACAATCAATCAAAATGACAAAAAATGAATAAGTAAAAGCTCCAACATCTCTGACTGAAAGTCACTGAGTTGAAAGTTGTTTCAGGTTTAAAAAATATTACTAACACAACACAAATAAACCAAACAAAACAAAAACGTGTCTGTGGGGCAAATACCATTAGAGCCAAGTCAAAACTGAAGGAAGCTGTTCCCATGTCTCATGTGGACTGTGGGCGGGACATAATGTCCATAAAACAAACGCAGTTACAGAAACAATGTAATGTCTTCACATTAACGTCTTCGTTATCTTCTGTGAATGTAAGCGGCTAAAACTCATAAACGAAGCAGCAACCGTTGTAAAACAGATTTGTGCAGTCACCGCGTCTTCCACCAGTGACATCACCTGAGGACATTTATCAGACATCATCCTCTGCAGACACTGATGACAACTGCAGCAGAAACATGAGATGCAATTTTCACATATAGACACGTGTAGTCTAAAGCAGGGGTCGGCAAGTAAATTTGGGCCAAACCATTATATCCTCATCAGGGAAACCTTGTTTTTTCTCCTAATAACCCTTTTTCTTCTAAACTAAACAATTCAGTATTGTACAAAAATGGCAAATTTAAGTGATGTGTTGGTTTAAAAATAGACTGTTAGACCTTCGTGTCTTTGACTCAGCTTTTCAGAATACGTTATTTATTCAGAATAAAGGCTCTAAATTCTGTATGACTTTTTGCGAAGAAAACAAACAATTTAAAAAACATAATTATTTAAAAAAACTGATTTTTTAATTCATTTTCCAGGGCCGGATATTAATTCTGGTGGGCCAGTTTGGGACCACAGGCCACCAGTTGCTGACCACTGGCACAGTATAAGCGAATGGTAGTTACATGATGAATCCTGTCCTGTCCTGTCCAGTTCTCTATCTGTCTCCATCTGTCTCACCAAACTGATGAGATCTGACCATGGTTCTCAAACTGTGGTACGTGTACCACCAAAGGGAGCTCGCGTACCACTGGTGGTACACAGTACCACGATATTACTTCATCAGAAGTAATATTGTTCTGTATAAACCAGGGAATGTGATCAGAGTGGTGCTGAGGAATTTTGACTGGGGTGCATCAAAAATTGAAAAAATAACAAAAAAGTAATAATAAATTAAAATAATAATTAGAGTCACCTTTTCTCTCGCTCCATCTTAATTTAATTTCACTATACCAGTGTCTGAAGTCTATGTGAGGAAGAGGAGGAGGATGATGAGAGAGCAGATTATCTTACTGGGAATAAATCTGCCTCTTGTGAAATGTCTGTAGCTGACTTTGCTCGGCCTTTTCACACTACTGTATTTTAACGTTGGTGATAATGGTGTTACTTTTTTTCGGATAGTACTTGGTATAAAATTTTGAGAACCTTTCCATTTTGAGAGAATCGTTTCAGATTTGGTGCAAACATTTACTTGGATTAATGGATTATGTTTTAGATTTAGATTTTAGGTCAAGGTGACGGTGTTATAAGTCGACAAGAACATGTTGAATAGAGTCTTTAGAGAGCATTTTCTTCACAGTATTCAATCACACGCACCCACTCACTTATGTGTGACCTCGGAGCAGCAGTGGAGGATCAGCGTTGAGACTTACCTTCAGTTAGTCCCATGTGGATGCTCCAGTAGTTCTGCAGACACTGCAGCTCCTTCTTCATGCCTCTCTTGCAGCGGCAGTCATACAGCGGAGAGTCCTGCAGCACCTCTAGCGCCCCCTGGCACTCCTTGGATGCCAGCATGGTGCTGCGCTCCTTGTCCCCACCAGACAGGCACTGGCGCATGATCCGGAATCGTGAGCTGCACTGGCTGTTCTGGTTGCACAGTTCGGAGGCTCGGACGCAGTCCAGAGGTTCCCGCCAGCCGGGGGCGCCGATCTCTGAGTCACACACACACACATCTGCGGAGAGAGAGGAAGTGAGGCGTGGTCGGTGTCACGGTGTTACAGAAACAAAGCTTCAGTGTAGCAAAGACTATGATCACAAAGGATGACTCAGTAGTATGTCTTCATTTGGAAAAGATTCATTCCGATTGGAACTTATATTTCCATCATTAACATGGATGGTGGTGTGTGTACACGTGCAGCAAGGATTCAGTTCGAATAGACTGTTTGACACATGCAGTGTCGTCCAATTCTTCAAAAGTAGAATCAGAAGAAGCTTCACTTCCACTTCCATAGAAAACAAACACAGTATGTGTCTGTTCGTCCCCTCCCTGTCCACTCTCCGTCTCTTCTTCCTCCTCTTTCGTGTCTCTGACTTTAGTGTCTGTTCAATCTCCTTTTTTTTTTGTAATGAAAACACAACAGTAACAAAACAGAAACAGGTCATGTTTAAATGGATCAGACACAAGACCAAACCAGGAACCCATGACTGGATCCAAATGAAGATCAGCATATATCAGCCCTCTCATTCGGAATATGTGTTTCTGAATAATGGGATGTATCGGATCAGAGTTTTAGGATTGGCATATTTTTATTCTGATCTGGCTTTTACAGCGATTACTTGTGTCCATGTATACACAGCAAATGAGACCATACATTATCACAACCTCCTCCATGTTTGTTGTTGTGAGAGACTCTGAAAGCTGCTCTGCCCTCTAGTGGTTGTACTCCTTAACAACCATGCCAGTGTAAATGACACATGTAAGTATGTAAGTATGTAGGAAGTGGGGATGGGTTTCGAGAAAAGATACTAAACTGGGGCCAGCTCCTCTCTGCTCAGTACAAAAATATCTATAAAGATTCGAACAAATGGCCATTCTGCTGATTACAGTGTTACTGTACATTTATTCTTCTTTATTCTTTGCTTGCATTGTCAAATTCCCAACCAATCCAAGCCGTTGTCAGGTGACTCTGTTTGATTGCGTTGCTAACTCTCCTGTCTTCTTGGTAGATTACCGCTCCAAATTTTGCACCCACTTTGCTTAATGTGACAAAAAATCAACAACTAAAACAAAAACACCAAAATCCATTGAAAAAAATCAGTGATTTTATCTCAGGGTGACACACGAGCTGCTGGTCTCCTGCTGCGTCGCGTGGTAAGTTAGTGTCACTGAGGCAAATCTGAGAAAGAATTTTAACCAATGATGTCACAAAATAACACATTTGAAGATAGTGATGACGGCAGCAGTTGAGCAACAGCTACTGTGTGCTGTGATGTAAAATCGCTGGTTTTTTCTATGGACTTTAGTTCAAGAGAGTAAATTGTTTACAAAACAACACAAACTTAAGTTATCGTTTTTGGCTATATTTTCTTAAAATATCGTAGACAAGCTGTCATCTGTTTTTTAATGTTGTCCGTGCTGGCAGCCATGTTTTCACTCAGAGTGAACATGCTAGGTTATTGGTGAAGGTGGCGCTCACAGCACAGTCATCTTTGAATGTGTATGTGCCTCATAAAGCCACACCACAAAACCCCCCAACTATCTCTTTCAATTGTTTATTATCATCACAGCTTCCACAGGAGCAGTTAGAGTAAATACACTCGAGTCACAGCTGCTCTATAGACTGTTCATGACGTTTATTAAACATAAGTAAAAGCTAAGCTATAGCCGCAGAGAGGAGGAGGAGAAGGCAGTGATGCAACATTAGGAGCATAGGAGTCAATGATGTCACAGCTACAAATTAAAGAAGATCATTATGATTATGTCTTTCTAGAAAATAACTATTTGGCTGTTGCATCTTTTAGATCCACTTCCGTACAATAGTTTTCATCATGATACAGAGAGACGGTGACACTGTGACCACAGAGTGTGAGCACATCACTCAGCTTGGCCGTGGTCAGAGCAGTGACAGGCTCGGACCTGAGCTGAACCTCACCTCTGTCCGTCTGCTGCCATCACACTCAGCCTGAGTCACTGTGTTTGGTTACAAGGCTGCGTTTTCACAATGAGAGCTGGCTCTCTGAGGCCAGGACTGTTTCAGCACCAAGGACAGCGCCACCACTCACATGACCTGAAAACACTGGTCCACAGATGCACGTTTACTGCAGCTGTGAGTCCCAAAGTCTGGGTCGGGACCCACAGATGTGTCGCAGGATGTCGTTTTTTTGGGTCACCAAACTTTCTTTTGTAACATTTTATGCATAAATTTAAGTTTTATTCTTTATTTGCTCTTGTTCCAGTAGATATGGTGATTAGGATCTGAATCTTGTCTGACTGCAGGTGGCGCTCACAGCACATACATCACTAATGGTGTGTTCCTTTTATATAAGAAGTTGGAACTGAGATTGATTGCCTGCAATTGGGAGGCGGGGGTGTTCTATTTGAAGCTTCCAACCAGGTATTTGGAAATTCCAACTTCAATGACTGGAACATATCATTACCATGTAATTACCATCACACTTCAAAAGATGGTGTCACACAGCCTCTGTGATCGGGACTTCAACCATTGTTGTTGAACCTCTTTAAATTCACTCACCTGCCACTTTAATAGCTACACATGTTCAACTGCTCGTGGTCAAGACGACCTGCTGATGGTCAAACTGAGCATCAAAATAAGGAAGAAATGTGATTTAAGAGGCTTTGAACATGGCATGGTTGTTGGCCTGAGTATTTCAGTAACTGGTGATTTTCTTGGATTTTCATGCCAAAGCATCTCCAGAGTTTATAGAGAATGGGCTGAAAATATCTGAGAAAATGAAAGAAAAAGCAACAGTAACTCAAATAACCACTTGTTACGACCAAGGGATGGAGCAGATTATCTCTGAACACACAACATGTTAA
This sequence comes from Brachirus orientalis, assembly GCA_016785285.1. NCBI lineage: Eukaryota > Metazoa > Chordata > Actinopteri > Pleuronectiformes > Soleidae > Brachirus > Brachirus orientalis. The sequence continues at coordinate 2,724,146 of JAFBJR010000086.1, forward strand.
ACCTTGAAGCAGGATACCTCTTTATCAGGTGACTTCTGTACCTAATAAAGTGAGCAGGCTGCTCTCAGCTCCAGGATCTGGTGATCAACTGTTTTGGTCCAGAACACGATGTTGCTGATTTATGATTATTGATGATTGATTGGAGTTGATTGGAGTTGAACATATATATATAGAGAGTGTTAGAATACAGCACTACTGCCACCATCAGTAAATGGAGGGACAACTGTGCCCTCACCTGTGTGTGTGTGCGTGTGTGTGTGTGTGTGTGTGCGTGTGTGCGTGTGTGTGTGTGTGTTCTTGCACTTGCTGCAGAGTGAGGACATTTTGGCCTTTTTTTTGGACTTTTTTTCACCCCTTAAAAGGGCTTTTCCAGGGTTAAGACCTGGTTTTAGGGTTAGGGCTAGAATTGGGTTTAGGTTAGGGTTAGGCATCTAGTTGTGATGGTTAACTGGTTAACTTTAGGCCTAGATTTTTGTTGCTAAGTTATGGTTAAGGTGTCCTAAAGGAACAGTTGATTGTGAGAAAGAGAGAGAGGACATTTTGTCTGGTCCTCACAACTTTAAATGGCTTTTAGAAGGTTAAGACTTGGTTTTAGGGTTGGGGTTAGATGTAGGTTCATGTTAGTGTTAAGCATATATATGTGGTAGTTCAGGTTAAAGTAAGGAGCTAGTAAATGGATAATTCTGTATAATAGTGTGTGTGTGTGTGTGGACTCACCTAACACAAACACCACAGTGATGATATTAACAAGGATCATGTCGCGTCCGGTTTTAATCCCCCACGTCATGAAACAGACTCCGGATCACCCCGACTCTCTCTCTCTCTCTCTCCCTCTCTCTATGTCTGTCGGTGTCTCTCACTCACTCGCTCACTCCTCTCCTCTGGAATTAATCATGGTGGAGCGTGGAAACACCCTTGAGTCCGGACACCCAGCACCGCTCCCTGCTGGACTCACACCGGCACCGAGGCTGGAGAAGTGTCCGCACCAGAGTCCACTAAGATCCGCATGTTCCGCTGAGGCGGCGCGAACTACCGGAGCACAATCCGCGGTTCAGCCGGACAGGTCGGTGGTCCATGAGCGGGGCAGTGGCACCGTCCCCCCGCTCTTCTCAAACCTCCACACTCTTCCTCGCTCTCGCTCCGTGACCTGCGGTGTAACTTTCCCTCCGGCGGGGACAGAGAGACCGTCCGCCGAGTTCAGAGTCAGAGACGGGGACGTCACAGCGCGTGGCTGGCGCTCTCTCCTTCTTGCTCGTTCATCCACATCAGCACGTGTGTGTGTGTGTGTGTTATAATTGTTTCCCTCCAAAGTGGAACAGCAGCTCCATGCGTAATGGCACGCGCGTCCCCCGATTCCAGCTGCCGCGTGCGTCCACTCGTGTCTCCTTCAGAAAACCTCGAGGAAGTTTCCTCCTCTTCTTCCTCACACAAACACACACTCTGAACAGTGACAGCGCGTAAGCAGCGATGGAGGCAACCCTCTCTCCCTCTCTCTCTCTGTCTCTCTCTCTATAGTCGCATGCGCACGGACTCGATGGCCTCGGGTGATTCAGGCAGGTCCACAGTGCGTGACACACGTTAACACAGTCCCACCTCCTGTCTCACGTTTATTCGTCATCACTCTTTCGTCCTATCTTCTTCCTCATGTAGCATCGGCTTCATTTGACACTGTCCCCATCAACCTCACTCTCTCTGCCTCACGTTCTCTGCCTCACTCTCCCCGTCTCACTTTCTCAACCCCACTCTCTCTGCCTCACTTTCTCTACCTCACGTTTTCTACCCCACTCTCTCCGTCTCACTTTTTCAACCTCACTCTCTCTGCCTCACTTTCTCTACCTCACGTTCTCTGCCTCACTCTCCCCGTCTCACTTTCTCAACCTCACTCTCTTCCTCATTTTCTCTGCTTCACTCTCTCTTTCTTTACCTCACCCTCTCTCTTCCCCACTATTCCTCTATATATCTATTGCTCTTTTTATCCCTTGCTCCCCCTTTCTCTCTACCTCATTCCCTCAACCTCCTCCTCCGACACAGTAGCTCGCACCCTCAATCTATCTCTCTCTCTCTTCCTTCACCTTCTCTACCCATTCTTTCTTTAAACAGTATATACCTGTACCTTTCTTTAAACAGTATATACATGTACCTCTCTCTCTCTCTTAACCTCATTCTTGGTCCACTTAGCTTTTTCTTTTCCCTACCTCACATGCTCTCTCTCTTCCTCACTCACTCTTTGTGACTCTCTCTTTACCTATAACTTTTTCTTCTTTGCTCTGCTTCACTTTCTCTCTTCCTCCCCTTGGTTTGTATCTGTCTCTCTCTCAGTCCTTACCTCACACACTCTACCTGACTGCTGTCTCTCTCTCTCTCTCTCTCTCTCATGCTGCTCTGACTCTCTGGGACAAGGTTGTTGTAATTAGCAGTGATTATAGAGTCAGAGGAGACGTCAGTGGGCTCAGACAGTTGAGGTGGAGCAGGAGGAGATCAACACTCACAACCAGCACAAGAATTATTCCGTTAATCCAGTAACTCATTAACCCGGGTCTTTAAAGTGATAAAGTGGAAACATGATAGATGAAACGACAGAGCAACCATTAAAGGAGCAGTTCAGATTGTCTGAAGTGTGGTTATATAATGTACTTCACAAAGTCAGTGTGTTAGATACTGGTGACTGCACACTGAAGCAGCTGGTGGGTGAAAGCATAAAAATTGAACCCGTTGAAGTCTACAGTCTATCTTAAGAATCGGTTCACTGCTTTATCTCATTGTTAAATGCTTTTATTTGTCTGGAACCTAAAGTGGTCACTCTCTCACACCAAGGTCCATAGAGAAAATCAGTGATTTTGTCTTGCAGGAACACAGGAGCTGCTGGTCTACTGCTGCCTCATTTGTTAAGTATGTGTCACTGAAGTAAAACTGAATGGATGATTTCAAACACAGAAGTCACAAAAAACACATCTGAACTGATGGAGGCAGCAGTGAACCAACAACCCCTGTGTACCGTGATGTAAAAATCACTGATTTTCTCTATGTGAAAGTAAGTGTTGTGTGTGTGACAGAAACTTCAGTTTCCTGTTGGAAAAGTCTGTCTAATGACAAGATAATGCAGAAAACATTTTTAAATATCACAGACTTAACGTGCCATAGTTTCATGTGGCGAGCTTTTAACTGTTTTTTTTTTCCTTTGTCCCGACTGCCAGCCATGTTTTTAATGAGCTCACAATTTCTCACCTCCTGCAGGAGACAAACAGGAAGTGTCACCTAAATGTAACACACTTATTATGTGCCTCATACAACTACATTTACAAAACACTCCTTGACTGTTCCTTTAAATTATAATATATCCATAGTGATATAATATAATACATACTGATCCACACACAGCAAATTCAGGTCATTCAATTTGTTCTTTTACCACATAATTAATGTTACGTTTACTAGTGAGTTAGTATACACATGTTTTTTGTTTTTTTTTTACTAAAAACCACCCAGTAAGCAGATTCTCTTGTTTCTGAATTGAAACCACCGCAGGTGCAGATGGTGGGAAATGTTCTGTGTCTCCAGGTGACACTCACGTCCTCTTCATTCATGTGAAGAGTGCCTCAGATGTTCGGCTCCTCCACCGTCAGTAGAGCCACATTTAATTAAAGTGAGGCATAATTTGAGAAAACAATGTTTCCAGCTGGAATAAGAACTGTAACGTTTCTTTAAACCAGCTGGAGGCGTCTCACTGCTACAGACGTCCTCCTTATTACAGCCGTTTCTCAGCTGAGCGGAACCTGAAGGCAACACGGTCTCAACATACTGTCCTCGTCTACCTGTGAGATGACCCGCGTCATAGATCAGAGAGAGGAAGGTGACGAGTCGTGGTGGAAAAACTCTCGGCTTTGTTCATTTAATGAAGATGTAACTGGGCCGCCCTCCGCAGGTGTGTTATCCTTCACGCAGGCTAAATTTAATTAAATGTAAAATTAAATCTTCCATCAAGTTAAATCAAATATTGATAGTGTAGCTTTGAAGTTTGATTCATTTAAATGACTTGGATCTTTTGTTAAATGCAGAGTATTCACAGTGAATACTTCAGGGACTGTCTTTTATAGGTCCACTGTGTAACATTTAGCTGAAATCATTTCCATATGGCCGAAATGAAAGATAAAATATTTTCTATATTAATATAAATATTTTTAAAGATAAAATATTTTAATATTACTTTTTTTTTTTTTAGAGTTTAGAGTAGATCACCTGATTGTATGAATTGTCAGTTCTTACTATAGAATGAGACTTTTATATTTATATTAGAAGCAGGGTCAGCTCTACAGAAGCCCCCATTTGGACCACCATGTTTTTAGAGTTGCCTACAATGGACAAACTAATCATCGTAACTCTGGGTTACGTAGGCTTTTCAAGGCACTTGAAAGGGAAGAGTGAGATGAGAGATATTCAGCTGAAACATGTTATTTCACCAATAACTGTTGCTAAACTTTACACACCTTTAAACAGCATTCAAAGCACAAAGACAAGGCATGATTGCCATTTTCTGGATATCACTAAGAGTATGTTAACCCAGGGGTTAGTGTGTGTATTAAGATAAATTCACCATCCACGTAGAAGACCTTGTACAAATATGCCTCTTGGAATTATATCCATAACCCATCAGGATGTCAGCAATTTTGATTTATTGTACGTTTTCTACAGAATTAATTGAATTGGTTTCATATTTGGTCAGGCCAATCTCAAGACATTTGTGATGCTAAACTGTGAAACTTTTCATATGTAGTCAAACACTGTGTCCATGATTGAGTTTTGATGGGTCGCCATCAGAAAGGAAGTTGTTGATCCTCATTGTCCCATCACACATTTGGTGTGTGTGTGTGTGTGTCAACCTAAAGACACTGACATGTCATTATCATAGACTGAATATGAGTCGTGAAAATAGCCTCCCTACTTGAAAAGTGAAGCACCACCAGGGGGCGACTCCACTGGTTGCAAATAACTTGCTAGTTTCAGGCCTTCTTCAATAGAACATGATAATGAAGTCAGCTTTGTAAATATGTTAAATCTACTTAATTTAAAATAGATGATCAAGCATGGCACATAGGAGCCTGGTTGCAGATTGTTATTCGCGTACAGTGACAGTGCCCCCTGCTGGTAACATGAAATTACCCCTCTGTGACATGTAATTGATTGAAATTTTCAGAATAAAACTGCCAAAATGACATGGTTTAACATTTAACCAGGTTTGTCTGCAGATAACAGGCAGATGAATGCAGCTCCCTGCTTTATAACACTGTCACACAAATTCAGCATCAGTGTAAGACGTGTTTGTTCGGTTACAAAGCTCTGAGCTCTCCTCACTGATTTAATTTAATTTAATTTCTACTCTCCTCCACAGGGACGCTCAGATAACATTAATTAGGTTTTCTCTTTTAACTTTTTTTATCTATTCTCTGTCTTCCTGCAGCTTTTATGCAAAGTGAGACCTGTGTCTCATCCTCTCTGCTTGTTTCTGTCTTCTTTGATTGTCAGGCTTCATCCACACCTTAGAACACATCACTGTTGCTAAGGTTACACCTGGTGTCCACACTACTCCAGCCTCTAAATCTGTGTTTCACTGTGGACAAACACAAATGGAGACTTTTATTTTGAAAACTGTTGGGCTGTGATTAGAAGTTGACAGACACTGACTCTTATTTTGAGGACTGTGGGATTGTGTTTTGGTGTAGATGAACAGAAACCAAATGCTTAATTTTGAAAACTGTGGGGATTGTTTGTTTTTTTTTTGTTTTTTTTTTAGTGTGCATGTTAAGAAACTGAGGGCTTTTATTTTGAAAACTATGGCATTGTGTTTTAGTCTGAATTAAAATAAACCAAGACTTTTACTTTGAAAACAATGGGGTTGTGTGTCAGTGTAGATAAACAGAAGCTAAAATTTTAATTTAGAAAATTACATGGATTGTTTTTTTAGTGTGGATGGTATGAAACTGAGGCTTTTTATTATAAAAACTATGTAGTCGTGTTTCATTGTTGATGAGAATATTGTATTTGAGGCGATAGCATACAGTGTATATAGAGTATAAACCAGGCTTAACAATCCACTACCCAGAAAAATAATACAACAGTGACAAAAAAAAAAAAATCAGGCCGAGGTATCTGTTGGACTGATGAGGAGACAAATTTATGCTGTATTAGCTTAAAGAAAAGGATATTTTTAAATAAGTGATTGAATGGCACCTGGCCACATGCTAAACTGGAAACCATCTAACAAGCTGAAATGAGGAATTTCACCCCCTAGAGGCGTGAAGGCGTACACGCAATAAATTAATTCCCAATTCGTGCTTATTTACTGGGACGAAGGCAGTTATTCAACTGAAAGGTGTAGCTCGACTACAACTGTGCACGTAAACGTACTGAGTGTGGACACAGATTATTTCTCATACAAAACTACAAATTACTCTGAGTGGAGACCTACAGTATTATGTGGATGACGCTTTATTTTTTTTTTTTTTTTTATCTCAACACAAATACACACAGATACACAGAGTGGTAGTTATGGATACAGTCCAGCTCTTAAATGTGTGTGTGTCAGACAGCAGGACCATATAATTACAGTTGACAGACAATAAAAGCAGCAGATGCACTGCAGCTTTTATCTCCTGTGAGTCCTGAGCTCTCAGACTTTTATTATGAAGTTGACTCGCTTCGTTTGGTTTAATCACATCTGAGTTGAAAACCTGCGTCGTCACGCTTTCATATGATAAAGGTTAAAAGTTCAAACCACAGCAGTTGTAACTCATGACATCTTTAACCTCTGACCCCTGACAACTCTCTAAAGTTAGCTGGATAATAAACATGACGTTAGCTGCATGTTACAACTGAAGTTATTTATCTGGATAATAAATCTAATGTTAGCTGGATAATAAAACTTAACTTTAGGTTTATTGTGATGCTAACATTATCTGAAGAGTAAACCTACAATTAGCAGGATAATAAACCTAAAGTTAACTGGATAATAAATATAATGTTAGCTGAAGAGTGAACCTAAAGTTAGCTGGTTAATAAACCTAAAGTTAACTGGATAATAAACCTAAAGTTAGCTGGTTAATAAACCTAAAGTTAACTGGATAATAAACCTAAAGTTAGCTGGATAATAAACCTAAAGTTAGCTGGATAATAAATCTAATGTTAGCTGAAGAATGAACCTAAAGTTAGCTGGTTAATAAACCTAAAGTTAGCTGGTTAATAAACCTACAGTTAACTGGATAATAAACCTAAAGTTAGCTGGTTAATAAACCTTGTTAGCTGCATTTTAAAACTGAAGTTAGTTCACAACAAAACCTAAAGTAAGTTTAAGAGAAAACATTAAATTAGCTGGATTATAGTAAACTGGATAATAATCCCAAAGTTAGCTGAAAAGTAAACCTTAGCTTGATCATAAACCTAAAGTCAGATGAAAAATAAACCTGAGTACCTGATAACAATAGGTTATTCTGTAATTTTGCTCAAATTTGCATAATTGTAGTGCAAAACCGCTTTGAGTGGCCATCAAGACTAAATACAGACCATTTTCTTATTAAACCTTCAATTTAAGGAAAAACAATGTAGGTTTTTTTTTTATTTTTGTTTTAAAATAAATAAGAATGTTTGAGTTACAGAAAAAACTAAAGCAGTAATCAAGAAAAATATTCGATCCAAATCGGTTGTATAAAGAGGAAGTCACCAACAGACTCCAATGAAAAAAATTAAATTAACATTTATTTTCATATGTAGAGTTAATCTTCAAGCACACCTACACTGCACCGCAACATAAAGCCGCTGTTAATCCTCTATGGAAAAAACAGTAATTAAAATGATTTTCTGTCATCGGCAGCAGCTTCTGTACCTCTGGTAATCACTTCATAATATTGCCTGTGCATTTAAACACACACGTGTCTTAAATTGCTCATTTCAACACTTGTATGTTACAGCTACAAATAAAAAAAAGACAAAATTAAAAAAAAGACACTGTCCAGCACCAAAGTCCATAGAGAAAATCAGTGTTTTTAGCTCACAGTGACTCAGGAGCTGCTGGTCCACTGCTGCCTGTATTGGTAATTTTGAGTTACCAGTGTAGAACTGAATGAAGGATTTCAAACACTGAAGTCACAAAATAACACATTTCAACTTACTGATGGAGGCTGCAGTGGATCAACTCCTGTGTGCTGTGATGTAAAAATCGCTGATTTTCTCTGTGGTCTTTGGTGCAGAAGACTAAACACTTTACAAAATGAGACAAACCCCAGTTTATTGTGAGGAAAAAAACTGTCTGACAGTGAGATAAAGCAGTAAACATGTTCTTAAGATATTGTATAATCAAGTAGGCATAGTTTTGTGAACCCAAAATTGTTGATCTGTTTATTTATCCTCTTTCACTTATTAAAGGTTGGTTTGTGGTGGTAACAGACTATGCAGCGTGTTCCTGACGTCCATGTCTCCAGGACCCTCTGTGCGATCCTGATGTATTCCTGTCATCTGTCCAGCAGTTTCTGCCTCAATGTTCATTATCATCATTAATAAGATCAGAAAGTGAGTGAGGAAGTTGGACTATTGAAAGTATGTGTGTGCCACAAGACTCAGCCTGTTGCTGACACTTTAACTTGAACATACAGTAGTAATAGTCACCAGTTTGTGTGTGTGTTACTCCACTTACTCGTGGAAGTAACAGAACTAATCCCAAATTATCCAGAAACTATCCAGCAGGTCACACATGTAAACATGGCACAGAACTTGCTTTACATTTGAGAAGAACCAATCAGAGCCGACTGCACATCAAACACTGGGCTTGATGCTTCATCTACAGACCCAACTGTTTTTGCATTCATAGTGAGGACCCTCATAGACATAATGCATTCTCTAGCCCCTTACCCTAACCTTAACCATCACAACTAGATGCCTAACCCTAACCTTAACCCAATTCTAACCCTAACCCTAAAACCAAGTCTTAACCCTAAAAAAGCCATTTTAAAGGGTGAAAAGCCAGCCAAAATGTTGTCACTTTGTCAAAATGTCCTCACTTTGTCAAAATGTCCTCACTTTGTAGGGTTTATACGATTTTTGATCCTCACTCTGCAACAAGTACAAGAACACACACACACACACACTGGTTTCATGACTTCAGAGGACATTGCATTGACTTACAGTACATTCATTTCCTTAAGACTTACTCTAACCTTAACTATAATTACTAGTGCCCTAACCCTGACCTTAACCTTACCCTAACCTCAGCCTAACATTTAAAACATTATGAGACGATTTTTGACTCCATAAGGAAGACAAGTCCCCATAATGTGACTGTGTCCACAGATTTAGGTCCCCGCAATATAAGGAATACCAGGTAGACAAACACACACAGAGGTTTACACAGCCATCCTAGGACTGCCATTGACTTCCATTCATTTGGAAAGCCTAAACAAAGCATTATCCCTTAACGTTAACCATAACCAGATAATACCAAACCCAAACATTAACCTAACCACGGTTCACACCTTAGCCCTAAACTTAACTACTTTCTCAGAAATGAGGTTCTTCCTCATTAGTACCAGGTCTTGGTCTCCATGAGGACTACTGCATATATTATTTCTGAATGTGTGTGTGTGGTCAGATACAGGCAGTGTGACCAAGCGTTAGCAACAGCTGCTGTCAGCTCCCCAACCAAACTTGTGAAGCTGCGGCGGCTGAATACCAAAGAGCAGCTCCCACTGTGTTTAAATGACAGGACACGGGGGGCCGTGACAGATGATGGCGCCGCCGCGGCTAGAAACACTCTCAGATGCTAAACGTCAGCAGAGAGAAGATAATCAGGGGCACAGAAGATGGAGGAGGAGAACGTGGAGATGGAGGAGTGGGTGGGGCGGAGGCTAGTGGAGCAATGTGAGGCTGAGGCTGAGGGGACGGAGTCATCGCTCTAATAGCTTCACTGCTAGCTTCACGGCGGGAGAGAGGTCAGCGACGGCCTCCTGAGAACTCATCACAGAGATGTGGTGCACTCTGCTGAGCTGCCATGATCCCCACTTCTTTAAGAAAAACACACAGAAAGGCTTCGGTTTGATTCAACAACAGTGCGAATGCTCAGTCATGCAGGGAGTCGTTACCTGCCCGAGCTCTTCAGCTCTGATTTCACACAACATCGGGGGGGGGGGGGGGGGTGTGGCAGGGGGGGGGGGGGGGGTTGTGTCATGGACTGATATCACCATACAGGAAATTGGCATTTTAGCCGCACATTCATGAAGACAACGAGACGTGTCATAGTTGTTCATATACTCATGCACTAGTGTACCGTATATATGCTGTTTCTGGAGTCTTCCACTAGAGGGCACCACACATATCTCAGACCACCTAAGACCACTCAATTTCCATTTTGTAAATAAAAATTAGGAGAAGGTTAGCATGGGTTTACATCTGAGATCACGGCTCCATCGTCGAGTACACGTGACATGACAATGGCTATAAAGCCTCTACACTGCCGCCTACTGTTCATATAAGTATTGCAACTTCACGTTAATTTCTGAGGATGTGCCCAACCCACAGACACAGGATAGACAAGGCAGCCGTGATGCATATACAGTACATTTCAAAGTAGCTATATGTGCACTGATCCAATGAGTGTGTGTACCTGGTATTCCTTATGTTATGGGGACCTAAATCTGCTTACACAGTCACATTATGGGGACTTGTCTTCCTTATGGGGACAAAAATCAAGTCCCCACAGCGTAAATTGTTACATTTTAAGACATTTTTTAAAGTTAGACTGAGGTTAAGGTTAAGGCACTAGTGATTATGGTTAACGTTAACAGTAATGGAAGTCAATGCAGTGTCCTAAGAAGAATAGCTGCACAAACCTGTATGTGTGTGTCTTTTGTACCGCAGCGTCCTCTCAGTGATTAACTGTCTGTCACGCACACGTTTGTGAATCGTCCTGACACTGTGGTGTGACAGCAGATGTCTTTGTTGGACTGATAAATGGTGTTTGACTCTGGCGAATTCGTCGCTGCAGCCGCAGGCCTGATAGCTGTGTTGCACGTGTGTGTGTGTGTGAGTGAGTGCCTGTGTGTGTGTGAGAGAGAGTGTGTTTATGGAGCCCTGCTCCATTGACGTCTCTCTCAGTGACGTCTATTAAAGCAAATTAGCTATTAGACTAATCACTGCCCTGTTTTCATCAGAGGCCTTCAGGCTTCTCATACCTCTCTCTCTCTCTCTCTCTCTCTCTCTCTCTCTCTCTCTTTCTCTCTTTTTCTCTCTGCAATGATTTTATTTTAAAAACAGCATTTTGAAAAAATATCCGTCCATCCACACAGCCGTACTGACACACTTAATCTGAACAAGTGTGAGTCAGACTAAACAGAAAGCTGAACTTCTTCACTGCAGAATGAACAAATGTGGCGTCTCTTCTTCGTCCATCACCCTCATCATCACCGGCTCCTCCGGCTACAGTACGTGTCCTGGACCTCCTGCTGTACATGGCACTAACACGCGACTGCTCATGGCTGTGGTCAGATGTATCTCCCACAGTGACGAGTCCAAGTACAGCCTGGAGGTGTAAAACCTGGACGACTGGTGCACGACTAACAGTGTGTGCATCTGTGTGTGGAAGATGATGGTGGACATAGGGAGAAGTAGTCTGACACTTGCTCCTCTCTTTGTTGGAGGAGCTTAACAACACAGCGACTATCAAAAAGAAGACTCATCAGCACCTCTGTTTTCTGAGCTGTGTTTCCATCATGGTACGGTTGGGTTTGGAACGGTAAAGCTTTGGCTTGTGTTACGCAGCATGGCGTTGTATCGGTGCGACGACAGCGATGAGAAAAATGGAGGACATCCTGCAGCTCTTTTTTTTTCTGCTCGGTTTGTGGCTGTTTGTCTCAACGAGACCAACCAAACTTTGTATGAGAATAGACTGCGGGCGTTGTACAAACAATAGAAGGGTTTTCTGTCGCCCAATCAGCTGACTGTTATGGGTGGAGCTACTGTAGCTTACTATTTAACTCTGGTACGCCAAGAAAACTGTGACAAAAAAAATACTATTCCCAATGGAAACACAAAATATATGTACCGTACTGTACCAAACCAAACTGTCCCGCTCAGTAGAAACACGGCTTAAACAACACACATATTAATGTTTTTTACTGTTTTGTTGTGGAAACTCATTGTAAAGAAAATCTCTTTAACCTTTGACACAAAAATGGACAATGTCTCAGTCAGGTTTCCCCCTCAATGTCTCAAAGGAGACTTTCACTGAAATATGAACCATGTCTTCATGTGTTGACATGTTCAGAGTTACAATAAAGACACATTTGACCTTTTGATATGCAGACTTTTGCACTCAGAAAATAATATGGCTGACATTTGCTGACACAGATATTATTAGCTGAACCTTTTAAGTGACTAAAATCTGTTTCCCCTGGTGTCTTTCACCTCAGTCCCGCCTGTGATCTGTGATTGACTGAATGTCTCCACTCTGATTTAGGATCTGCGATTGTGTGTGAGTTCCTTCTCCTCGTCTTCGTCTAAAGTATCCGTGACTGTCAGCCACCGTCTGCCGACGCTGCCGCGTCCGATCAGTTTGACAAGGAAATGGCGGAAAATTGCCTCAGAAGAGATTTTGTTTTGGTTTTTATTTTGATTACAGAACAAATTACATTCCTTTTAGGAAATGGCAGGAAGATGGCCGGTGATGGAACGAGGTCTCATTTGAAGCCTGGACATTTCTGCACTGCTTCTTTGTCTTTGGCATTAATGTCAGCCATTTCCTGTCCCTGCGGATGCACAGACAGAGGTCTGATGATAATGCCTGAGGGCATGGCACTCACATGCAAACACCTGACATGCAGCATTTGTCCTCTGCATATCTCAAAGTGAAGGCTTAGAGAACACAGTTTTTTTTATTTTCCATGTCCATGTTGTTAAAGCTGTTTATTCTGCCTGTGGCCGATAATCTGCTCAATCTGCCGACATGTAAACATGTGGGTGCTTTTGTTCTGTACATTTATCAGATTGTGGCGTCTGGAGGGGAATCGTGTGATGTATTTCCTCACCAAACTCAATGAAAAATAACTTATGCCGATGGAATATGATGTCACTTTAACAGGTAGCCATGTTTGATTTAACTGAAAGGTTGCATCTTTAAAGGCTTAAAACTTGGCTGCCAATGCTGACACCAGGAAAAACAGATTTTAGCCACTTAACAAAACACTCAAACTATAAAATGTATATTATCTAAAGTCTTCAGCATCTGAAGAATATGTTCACTGCTTTATTTTGCTGTTAGACAGACTTTTCCAACAGGAAAGTGATGTTTGTGCGGCTGAGTAAAGCTACTTATTGTCCCACGTCAAAGTCCATAGAGAAATTTGGCGATTTTACTTCACAGCACACAGGAGTTGTTAATCCACTGCTGCCTCCACCAGTAAACTCAAATGTTTTATTCTGTGACTTTGGTGTTTGAAACTTTTAATTCAGATTTATCTCAATGATACAATCTTCACAAATGAGGCAGCATAAGAACAGCAGCTCCTGTGTCCCTGTGAGCTAAAACTGTTGATTTTCTCTACAGACTTTTGTATGGGCGAGTTTACAAAGCGATGTGGCCTTCAATTATTTATTGGAAAAGGGTTAGTTGTCTAGATAAGATAAGATAAGATAAGGTAATCCTTTGTTAGTCCAATAACTGAGACTATTAAGATCATAACATTAGAATAGAATACACAGTATATACATTACAAAACTATATACAGTATCAGCTTAATATTTACACTGTAAACCAGCATGTTTTTGTAGATGTAGTACCAAGTGTCATCTGTGTCGCATGTCGTTTTGAAAACACCTCACATTTATTGTTCAGTTCCAAAAGCACTTTTGTTTGCTTTCAAGTGACAAACGGAGATTCTGTTCAGATGTGAATGAATTCCCACACTGAGGACTTGGCGTCTGAAGACATCCTGGCAAATTATCTGGGCTCACAATATTTGGAGCAGCTTTGATCACATTCCTGCGAACACGCTGCAAGTGTTCAGCCCACAGCTGCCGGGCGAAAAAAAATAAAAAATAAAAAATCCACTCCGAGTCTTTCAAGCATGTGAGCTTCTGTGTGAGCGTACACTTTGTGTTTGTCATGTCGAGATCTCGGCATGAGAAGGAAATTGGAAGCAGCACTCTGCTTTCATCTCTCCACCTCCCCACTGACTCAAATTAGGAACACACACACAGAGAGAGTTACCTACACTTTAGGAGCCTTTTCTCACCACATCAACTCCTTCCTCACACACCAAATTATCTATTTTGGCCTCCTGTATGATCAAACGCAGTGAAGGCTGATTACTGACCATGTACGTGTTAAATTAAGCAAATAATAACAAGCTCATACACTATAATTTAATGTTAAATGCAATACATTTAATTAAGTACAGCTTATTACTATTATAAAAATATGGCTAGCTAAAATGTTTAGTATTATATTCTGTCTATATGTCTATATCACCCCAGCCACACAAATTAATTTAACATTTCTGCCATAGGGCGTAGGTTAACTTTAACTGCTGATGTTATAAGAAGACAAATGAAGGATAAGTCCTTGATTTTCATGTGATTTCTGTGAGGAGAGCACTTGCTGCAGCAGCTGGCTGTAACCAGATGATGTGACATTAGTGTTTGACTCTGCAGGCAGAGGGATTTGGAGGCGGCGTGCGTCTCTTGATGAAAGCGTAACTGGAAGCGACAAACCAAACCAAAAAAGACGAGCAGAGATTCTGCACAAACTAAAGCGAGAACAATGTGTTTGACAACCTGGTGAATTTTAATAGGATTTGACTTTTATTTTTTTTTTTTTTTACACAGTGACACACAGACACTGTGATGCTCATGAACATGATTGTCCTGAGTATCTACTGGAGCCATTACCTGCATCCATAATATAAGGCACTGACACATTGGGCGCTTCTCCGCTGTACAATTCTAGCTCGACTCGACTTGACTCTACTTGGTTTGGTATCAGTCATGTCATTTTCCATTATTTCATTTTACTTCCTCAACGTGGGTGGGGTGGTCATAGCACGGCTGCCGCGACGTTGCTTTATACCTGACACAAACAGTTCATCAGTTCATTAAAAAGATTAAAAAGATTTGTTCCCCGAATCACTCAGTACTTCCTTCATGACCGGAGCTCAGACTCCGCCTGACATAGTCACTGAACTAAAATACGGCTGAGCGGGTTGTGATTTGGCTCACAACCACTGGCTTTCAGCAGTGCTTTCACTAAATACACCAGAGTCTGCTGTTAAATAATGTGATTTTTGGAATTTGCTTTAAATGTTGGAGATTAACACATGCATTCATGCATTTTTAAGTCTTTTTAACTGATCTACAGTTCGGCATTGGTCGCTTTGATTCTTGTGTCAGACGCCGCGCTCATGACTCTTCCAGTGACGACACTCTCTGACCAATCAGTGGCCGGCAGTCTGTCCACGTCACATTTTAGTATCGGCTCAGCTCGACTGGAACCTCGACAGAGCAGGTACTTAAAAAGTACCAGCTACTATCACTAATGGAAAAGCAAAAAAAAAAAAAAAAACTAACAAAAAATAATCAAGTAGAGTTGGGCCGAGCCGTGCTAGACCTGTATAATAGTATAGTAATGGTAAAAGCACTGTCTGTGCTGTGTGTGGCAAACACCTTTATACCACTTAAAAGTCACTTATTAAAATCTGAATCTTAAAAACTTAAGTGGAAAAATATGTTCAGTGACTAACTTTACCAACGGGAAACTGAAGTTTATGTCACTCTTTAAACTGCTAACACTGCCACACCAAAGTCAACAGGAGTCGTTGATCCACTGCTGCCTCCATCAGGAGTATAAATGGGTTTTTTTTGTGACTTTGACATTTAAAATTGTTCTTTCAGGTTTACCTCAGTGATACAAACTTAACAAAGAGGGCTGTAGATGACCAGCAGCTACTGTGTCCCTACAAGCTAAAAATGTTGACTTTCATTATGGAATTTGGTTTGGGAGAGTGAGCAGTTTAGAAACAGTTCAGATTCCTGTTGAATTCCATGTAATAACAATAAAGCAGCAAAACTATTCATTAGATAGTGTACACTCATAAAAACCTAGGGTGACTGCGGAGGCAAGCGGTGATGAGTTAATAACTAAAATAAGTCTCAGTGTGAAATGGTTTTTTGTCTCTAATTCAGTTGTTCAATTGGCTGGTGACCTGTCCAGGTGTATATTGACTCCGCCCACTGTCAGAGAGGGATTTTGCTCCACCTCCTCCCACAATCGTCAAAGAACAAGATGCCGATGATTTGACACAAAAACAAACCTTTAGCTAACAATTACATTCCTAAATTTTTTCCCTGCACACATTGTGAAAATGCAGTATTTGTGTATAAAAAGTAAATTGCCAATGTTCTTCTGGGAGATGAAGTTCACAGTTTGTGGCTTTGATGAGCGACTGCTACAGTTTAACGTTGTGTAAAGTGTCACATTTACACTAATGGCTCTTTCTGTTTTTCTCCCTGAAGGATGCAGTTGAGATGACTCCTCGCTGTATCATTGTTCAGTTTGTGTAAATATATATATATATATATATACAATATGAAAAGAGGACAAATCTGTTTCCTAGCAACGGCTTTAAAAGATGTTTAAAAATGTTGTTAGTGTGGAAGGTTTTTAAAGTTGTGGAGGAAATGTGGGGACAGATGTGAAGACAAAAGAGCTGCTGCTGCTGCTGCTGCTGCTGCTGCTGCTGCTGATGCTCAGTAAACATGGACTGAAAGTCTGCAGCTCCACATGAAGCCTCAACTGTTAAACCTGTGGACCTAAATAAGGGATGTGCTCTGAGTCAACAAACAAGGAACAAGGGACAAAAACAAACCATAACATCTGTTGTTCAGGTAACGTTACTGACACCTGAATTATGACACAAACATTTGTAATCAGTTTTTATTAGAGTCAAATAGTAAAAAGCTCAGTCTGTACCAGCTGCTACACCAGGTGTGTTTATATCCACATTTGTTCTAGTTTCTTTTTGAACTTCACTTAAAAATGTAAAAAAGGAAAGTTTTTATTCTTCTTTGTGGTGTAAAATATGGTTTATAGATTAAAAGGTGAATAAGAATAAACGGATTTTGTGAGTGAATGATTTTACAGAGTGAGTCAGGATTAAAGGCTCAGTAGGCAGGATTTGTTTGTGGTCATTGATCAAAAATTCCAAAATAACATTTCATCATCATGTAAATCAAATGATCTGAGAGAAAAGCTAAAATTCTGCTCCTCCGCTAGACTCTGTTTTCAGCCTTGAAGAAATCTGACCCATAACAGGACAGTTCAGAGAGAAATGGCGCCTCCTGTGGGCTCTTATATAAACAGTTGTTCCCTCATAATGGTTAGATTTAAATAACTTTTTCATTTTAGGGACTTTTTAATACCTCAGGGTGAACTACTAAAACAACTACCAAAAGAAAATGTCAATGTTTTTAATTTATATCAGACGTTTTAATCACTAACGTTACCTCAGAAAGTGCAGGTTTCCCCTTAGCGACAGCAGAAGTTGTCAGTGATGCTTCATGCATGTTATAACAAACAGGAGATGAGACTCAACAATCAACTGCAACTTGTTCACACTACAGTGAACAAACTGTAAATGTTTGATATCGACTACAGACTCTATATAAATGTGGACGTAGTTTCTGAGTCCAAAACAATGAAGCCAATGTGCCAGTGTCTGAAACCTGCCTTCTCTTGAAAGTCCATCAGGGGGCGACTCCACTGGTTTGTATCCACTTCAACATTGTCCATTTTTATAAATTACAGTCCCATTTAGAGCCAAATATGCCAGTGTTTAGCAAACCTTCTATCGGAGGACCAACGTTTTAAAGACGAAGTCAAATGATCATGACCTGAATCACAAATTCATGGAAAGAGCAAATTTGTGCTTAATGTAGGGACTAATTTACACCCACATATGTAACAGCTAATATCATTATTTAATTGGTCCAAGAGATGTTTGATACATGAAATAAAACATTTTATATATGTTATAAAACATTTAAAACATACACACAGTTGGGAAAATTCAGCAAATTTGTTTGCGGACCCAAAAGAAATTTCCTGTGACCCATCTGTGGGTCTCGACCCATTGTTTGGTATTCATTGAAGTAGACCATAAAGTAGGGTCTATGCTGATTCAAAGCTAGTGTGGTTCAGTCAGCCTCCACCCACTCGCTTCCAAATATGGTTCCTTCTGCTTGAAGTAAACTGGACTCTACTGGACTTTTATTGGTTTGCAAAAGTCAGTGTGTTACTGTTAACATATAGTGTGATGATGTTATTGTTATATTAATATGGCTCTCTTTGCAATGGAATTGTCGAAAATTCTGTTTTTAGGCCGCGTTTCTGGCGACCTTTGACCCGTCAGCTCCAAAGCTTAACAGTCTGCAGATGAACGACCACATGATTGATTGCATAATCTCCATCATCACTCCTGGTGTCTCTGTGTTTCACATGTTGCCCACTTTCGTGCAGTGAATACGATCAGACAATCCTTTATTCGTCCCACAGTGGGAACATTTAATAAAGACCTGAAACTTTGCCTCATGGGACAGACATAAAACCTCTGCAGTAACTCACTCACTCACTCACTCACTCACTCACCCACTCACAGTACGAACACTAACACCCACCATCTCCTCTCCTCCACCCAGAGTTTCCTCTATCTGCCGACACCAGCTTCTTCCTCTCCTCCTCACTCACTCACTCACTCACTCACTCACTCACTCACTCACTCACTCACTCTCTGGCTCCTCCATCATTGCCAGCAACAGCAGCCTCACAGTCTCTGAGTCTATCTGTACATCTTTAAATCCTGCAGCACGGTTACTACAATCATCACATTGTGTGTTGTTATAAGTTAAAGGCTGCTCTCTCTCTCTCTCTCTCTCTCTCTCTCTGTGTGTGTGTGTGTGCGATATCACAGTTAGTTTATCAGCAGCTGGGTCAGATTGGAAGAGGGCCTGAGGACAGGAAAGTAATATAGTGTTGAACCAAGATCTGCTCTCATCAGATGCCAGGACGCAGTGTGTGTGTGTGTGGTTGTGTGTACACTTGTATTTGTTACCTCTGTAGGACCTTTTCTGGCATAAACACTGACCTGGTCAGGATTTGGAGACCAAAACCAAGTTACCGTACTGTACCAAACCACCCTGTCCTGGGCTAACATTTAAATTAAGTTAAGATAACACTTTGTTTAGGTTATCCAAATAAACCTGCACAAACTGTTTGTATATATATATTTGTGAGGTCCAAAAAATATATAAACCTGTCTTTGTGAGGACATTTTGTCTGGACCCAAATTGAAGGGGCTTTTTCAGAGTTAAGACCTGGTTTTTGGGTTAGGCACTTAGTTGTGGTAGTTAAGGTAAGGGTACACACCTAGCTTCTTGTATTTGTTCCTTTGTGAGGACCAAAAAAATGTATGTTTTGGGAAAATGAGGACATTTTGCTTGGTCCCCATGACAGTAAAAGGTTTTTTCAGGGTTAAGACCTGGTTTTTAGGGCTAAGGATTCTCACTTCAAATGCCGCACAAATGTGTGTGTGTGTGTGTGTTGCAGTGCATCATCATTTAGCCTCCTCTAGGTTTGCTGTTGCACACCAAATTTGCTGGTACATTTCTCTGATTACAGCCGCAGGGCTGAAGAGTGCATGTGAAGCATGGTGTGTGTCTGTACCTGGTATTCCTTATGTTGTGGGGAACTTAATCTGTTTACACAATCACATTATAGGGACTTGTCTTCCTTATGGGAACAAAAATCAAGTCTTCACAATGTGAATGACTCCATTTTAAGGTGAAGACATGTTTTAAAGTTAGGCTGAGGTTAGGGTCAGGGTTAGGGTACTAGTAATTATGGTCAAGGTTAGAGTAAGTCTGCAGAAAATTAATGTAAGTCAATGCAATGTCCTCTGAAGTGTACATAGGTAGTTATAAGTTTAAGGATGAAGCACTTGTGACATGTCTTTCACCAAAAGCATCACTTAAACTCTGTTTGCTCTTGTGTGACTCCACTGAGCGTGTGCGTGTGCGTATTTGTTGTTGTTTTCATGGCGGACTGCTCGCTCAGACTGTGGCGACGGTGGCTCTTTATCTTCCTCTGTACGCGGCTCTGGTTCTGAGAGCGCTGGGCATGCTGGGAGAACATCTGCATTTATCTCCTCTGTCACAAACAGTTAGTCTGCGCCGCATCAGGAAAAAGCAAAGAGTGAGAAACAAACACACACTTTCCAGAGTGAAGGAGACTCGGAGCACTCAGGCAAAAATGGACCCGGGGCCTTAATCAAACTGCATCCAAACAAACAAATGACACAGAGCCTCATTAGGAGGTTTCCAACCATTGTGTCGTTACTGTATAATGATTGCAATTGGCGGACCTGTTTACTCAGGGGCCTCCACTCTCAGCTCGGGGCCACAGGCAACTACCTACTTCTCCCACAGTCCTGATCAGCTTCAAAGACTTTTAAACATTTAGAGAACCCTTCGGACATGTTTAGCATCAGTTCCAGTCCAGCGTGTCTGTGCTAAGCTAAGCTAAGCTAAGCTAACAGGGAACTGGAAACAAGAAGTGTGGGGAGCGAGAAACAGTGGATAAGAGAACAAGAACAAGGGAACAAGGAGAGAGAATGGAAAATGGAACAGAGAACATAAATGGAGAATGTAGAATGGTACACAGGGAACACAAAATGATGAGTTGTGAACAGTAAACAGGAACAGGAAGTGTGGAACAGAGAACAGGAAATGGCAGCTGAGGGAAAAGAGAACAGGGAAAGACAATGGTTTACAGAGAACAGAGACTGGGAAGAGAAAAAGGCCAACAGGGAGTGTGGAACAGAAAACACAGAATGGTACACAGGATACAGAGAAAGAGAAACCGGGAACAGAAAACAGGAAAAAAGGGAACAAGGAACACAAAACGATAAATAGTGAACAGTAAACAGGGAACAGGAAGTGTGGAACAGAGAAGAGGAAATGGGAAGGGGAAAAGATAACAGGAAATTACAATTGTTTATAGAGAATGGAATGAGAACAGAAGAAGGACAACAGGGAGTGTGGAAAAGAAAACTAACTGGGGAACACAGAATGGTACACTATTTAAAAAGGAAATGAGAAAAGGAAAACAGATGGGGAAAAGAAAACAGTGAGTGGGAAAAAGAACTGAGAAAATGGTTTTGTCGAGAAGGGAACAGAATACAGAGAACAGGGAACGGGAAACAGAGAGAACAGCAGAAAATAAAAGTTGGGTGAGGGTGAAGTGAAGAGGAGACAGCGACGACACACAGAGGGGAGGAGGGAATAAGTGGAGGAGTGAGTGTGTTGATTCACAGAGGAAGATTAAGTGTGTCAGGTGGAGGGAAGCTGCGAGCGACGTTACCTTGGGAACGGCTTTCTCCTCCATCACTGCTGGTGGGGCTGCACCACTTTTAATCCCCTTAATCTGAGCAACACATCCCACTAAAGTCCTTTCAAACTGCAGTCAGATCGCTCCTCTCGTGTGTGTGTGTGTGTGTGTTGTTTGTATGTATGCTAATGTGAGATGCTAATGTGAATAAAGTGCGAGACGATGATGAAAAGAAGCAAACGTCGTTTAGCTGTTTCACCGAAACAAACTCAAGCTGTTGCTGCTTCTTCAGTTTTCTTCTCCTGGGGGTACAGCTAAAGAGAACAGGAAGGATGCTGGGAAAAATAAACTTCCCACAGGTGACACACAAACACCAATGGAACACTTTCATCTCATCCCCGCTGGTCTTTTCAGCTGTGAGTTAAATTTAAATGCATCTTAATCAAACTTTTTTTTCTCTAATCCTGTGGCTAAAAACAAGTTCAGATGTCAAATATAGACATGCAACGGAAAACCTTAGGCAACCTCTTATTTTGAAAGGATCCAGCTACATTGAAAGCAGCCAATAGGAGATGCCCTTTCTCTATCTTTCTCTCTCTCTAAGTTGCGCTGTGATTCGTCTGATTTCCCCAAGGCTAGATTTGTGTTGCTTTGTCAACCACGCACTCTCCCACACCAAAGTCCACAGAGAAAATCAGTGATTTTACACCATGACACACAGGTGTTGTTGATCCACTGCTGCCTCCATTAGTAATTTCAGATATGTCATTTTGTGAATTCGGTGTTTGAAGTACTTCACTCAGGTTTACCCCGGGGACATAAACCTACCAAACAAGGAAGCAGCAGAGCAGCAGCTTCTGTGTCCTCATGAGCTAAAAAAGCTGTTTTTCGCTATGAACTTTGGTGTGGGAGAATGAGCAGTTTATAAAGTGACACAAGCTTCAGTTTCCTGTTAGAGAAGTTTGTCTAACAGTGCGATAAAGCACAGAACGTAAGATATTTTAGACTGAAGCTGATGTAGATTTCATTAGATGAGTCTTTTGTTGAGTGGCTAAAATCTGTTTTTCCCTTGTGTCAGTGCTGGCAGCCGTGTTTTTATTAAAAGCGAGCCTCCATTTCTCAGAAAAGTTCCTGACACAAAGTAGTGCTTACAGTGCAATCAGTGCTGATTATGTGCCTCATAAAACGACACTTAGAAAAAGACGTATCCCATTAATGTTAAAAATGAAGCTGTAACATCAGTAACATTCAGTAAACAATTGTAAAAATTGTTGCAAAAAAAAATAATTGCTGTTTGTTGGTGAGGCAGATTCCTGTAGACTGAACACACACACACACACACACAGTGAGTGTGATCAGGTGTTGTGATTCAATAACAAAAGCTATTTTCTCTCCCTCTGCATCTAAGCTGGAAACAATCAGTCTGCCGGGCCATGTTCCTCTTACACTATTGATTTCGTGTGTGTGTGGAGAGAAGGGGGGCACCAAATAATTCTTATCCATCCCCTCAACCTCGCTCTCTCGCTCTCTCTGGCCCAGGTGAGTTAACCCATACAATCAGTGGGTATAGTATACTATACTATGCGCACGCACACACACACACACACTGTCTCCAGTTAAAGATTTATAGCCAGTGTGCTTCAGTTTTGGAAGCTCATCCACTAACTAGGCTAGGTTAGTCGGGTGGGCGAGGTTTAGGCTCACTTCGCCCACTTTCCTGACCAATCCGGGGACAGTGTCAGTTGTCAGTTATGACATCGCAGCCTGGTTTTCTATCACCAATAACCAATTAAAACCTGAAAACATACATTGGTGTGATTAGAACGTGTCCTCTCTGCTGACCTACAGATGGAGGGGGCGGGGCTTATGACCTGTACTGCATAAGTAGAGGGTCACTCATTTTTAGACAGGATGGGCTGAGGTTGACCAAAGAACAAGTGAGCAGGTGAAGGCGAAGCTTCAGGTGGCAGGTGCAGTGTGTGTATGTGTGTGTGTGTGTGTGTGTGTGTGTGTGTGTGTGTGTGTGTGTGTGTGTGTGTGTGTGTGTGTGTGTGTGTGTGTGTGTGTGCGTGTGTGTGTGTGTGTGTGTGTGTGAAAGAGAGAGAGAGACTGACTCTCATTAGGGTCAAGTGAGATGTGCAGCAGCTACACTCTGATCCTCCCTGTATTGCATAGTTTAATCAGACCAATCATTATACACACACACACACACACACACAGTCTCTTAGCACTTGACTTCTCCAGATGAGTTGGTCGTCACGGCGACTAATAAAGCAGTTAATAGTGCGGTTGTCAGGGCGGATTGATTTGTCTGTTTCAACACTGATAACACAGCTGTCATCTGCGCATTAGAAACAGGGAGAGAGAGAGGGAATTTATGACGACAACAACAAGGACAAGTGAAGGTATTTGAGGTTTGTTTACTGAACAAGAAAACAATACAAACAACACTGATGTTTTTATTTGTTGTTACTTTGTTTTTCAACTCATGTTCATGTTAAGCCCGAAGCACAGGAATGTTGATAGTCACACCCAAGTCACAATCAGGTCGAGTCCAAGTCAAGTCTACATAAGTAAGTCTAAGTAAACAAGTCTAATTCACAACCAAGTCACACCCATGTCAAGTCTAAGTCACACCCATGGCTGAATGAGTGAAAACTAGACCTTCATGTGAGCGACCAAGATTCAAACACACAACCTTTTTGCTGTGAAGCACCATTGCTAACTACCAAACCACCATGCTGCTGCTGCTGCTGCTGCTGCTGCTGTTCCCTGATTCTCGTCAAACCTGTTTTCGATCCAGGTGTAGAAAAATTCCCATTAAAGCAATCAATCACTTTTATTGATCTCTGAACGATGCTGCTTGTTAATGAACATCATCACTTCTCCTCTGTTCTCTATTTTTAATGCTTATCTGTGTGTGACAGCATCTCTCAGCACAGCTGAGGGACTGTTACACTCGTCCGTGGAAACACACACACACACACACACACACACACACACACTCACAGATGCGTAGATTTTTGTGGATGAGAAGAGACAACATAAATTAGCTGTTTCTAATTTACACACACACTTACACACATATTGACAACAAAGAGCCTCACACTCATGAAATTCTGAAACAGCATCATGAATACAAAAGGTTTAAAGGTATAGTTAAAAAAAAGAAAAGAAAACATGGCTGCCAGTGAGGGCACAAGGACAAGCAGTTTTAGCCACTTAACAAAACTCTCACCACAATAAATCTAGCTGAAGTTTATGCCAAGAATGTGTTTGCCTCTAAACTTGTGTCACTCTTCAGCAGCACAAGTCCAAAGAGAAAATCAACATTCTTAGCTCTCAGGGACACAGGAGCTGCTGGTCCACTGGCGCCTCGTGTGGTAAGTTTGTGTGACTGCGGTAAATCTGAACAAAGGTTCCTCATCGCCAAAGTTCCAAAAGAACAGATTCAAAGCTATCAGTAGAGGCTGCAGTGGATCAACAATTGTTGTGAGCTGTAATGTAAAATCACTGATTTTCTCTATGGAATTTGGTGTGGGAGAGTGTGTGCGCTTTACAAAGTGAGACAAACTTTCCTGTTGTAAAGGGCCGTCAGAGACCAAAATAAAGCAGTTTACCTACTCTTAAGTTATGGTGTAGATATTAGTAGGCGAATATCTACGTGTCTCTAAGCTGGTTCTCGACACTAGGGGTCGCTCTCATCACAGGTCGATACCTCAAACAACCACGTGTCGAAGAAGTGAGACACACTTTCACTTTTCCAGTTATGAAATAGCAATTATTTAATTCAAGGAGCGAGGGACATGAGTACAAGATCATGTTCCAGAAAAACAAACAAACACAAACACTGTGTCTGTCTGTGTGTTTAATGAGGCCCGTCCTCTGGGATTCACTGTCTCAGGCACTAATGACTTTATTGCTCAGAGATAGAGATGAATGGACGGATGGTGGAAGATATGTTTAATCTCACTGCTGCACATGACAACACACACGCAGAACTACAGTAAACCTCTCGGAGGGAGGAGGATCAAGAGGACAGAGGTCGATAGCAAGTACGAACCTAAAGTGTGACGTAACACACACACAGCCTTGGAGTTTTTATTTGACTTTGTTTCTTGCTGTTTTCCATCCAAACCTCTTTAATCTGATGTACAGTAAGTCCAAGAAGCGCTCTTACTTTCAGAGTTTTCACTGGAGTTATTTGTTTGTTTTCTTGGACTGATAAAATGATGTCTAATGTAGAAACCAAATTTAAAGTCTGTTGCTTTTGGCTGAAGTGCTAACAATTTATTGTTAGCACTTCAGACTGTGGTGAAGATAGTTTGATTAAAAAAACACACACTACTGCTCGTGTGTTTGTGTGTGTGTATATATATATATATATATATATATATATATATATATATATATATATACACATATGTATATGTATATGTATATGTGTGTGTGCATGAGGTCAGACCTGTGTAAAAACACATCGTGCTACAAAAAAAATAAATAAAATCAGTTACAAACTACAGGTTTTCACACTGCTGGGGCTCAAAGAAGCCCCTCTGAATTATGAACCTGAAAAAGGTAACAACTTGGAATGACAACTTTTGGGGGCGCGACAGTTGGGACTTGGGAAATAATGCCCTGCAAGTACAACTGGAATGCAGTGTAGCCTATATCTGCAGGATGAGACTGAGAGAAGTAAAGAAACCTGAGCTGTTTCTCATTTTTCTTGTCATAGCAAAATAAAAACAGATTTTTTTTTTCCTCCTCTGTGCCAACTCAATGCTTTTGTAATTTCTGTCACTCATCCCTGATGTAAACATCACACAATAACCTGCTGTAAAAATAAAAAAGCAAATTTTAAGGTAAAAACTGATGTTGTTATAACATAATGAGAAATGTTCTTGTTAAAACGAGAAACCCTTCATTAAGAATGTCAACATTTCTCGTTATAACAAGACAAATATATCCTAAATCCTCCTCTGTGACAGTTCTACGCTTCCGTAAGAAACAGAACAAGAGGTGAAATGTTTTTCTCTCCTCCTCCTCCTCTTCAATAATAGCAGCATCAGGCCGACACTGACACATTTCAGTGCCTCGGCTCAGCTGTGATTAAAAGAAGATGCTGATTTAACCAGAAAGTTGGACATAACCACTCATCGCACCACACTGATAATTATCTCACTCCGTAACAAAGCACTTCCTGTGTGATCGACGTCTGCGTGACCCGTGCTGCGCAGCTCGCTCACATGAAGCGCGTGAAAAGTGCATGTGAGTTTAGGATGTCAGCATTTCACACGTTCGCAAACTTAAAGGGATAAACGGTATTTATGGGCTCGTGGGCCACATCCAGCCCGAGTTACAATCATATCATTTTATTTGTCTATTATTAAAGGCCTGGTGGTAAATAGAGCAGACACCGAGCAGACATATCCCACAATGCACTGCAGTAGCTGCCATGTTTAGGTTGGTTTTTTGCATTTTTGTTTTTCCTAAAATCACACCAATTTGTTCATATTTGAAATATTCCCATTTTGCTTGACTTGTAATGCGAAATAAAAATAATTTAATATTGTAT
Organism: Brachirus orientalis; assembly: GCA_016785285.1. Classification (NCBI taxonomy): domain Eukaryota; kingdom Metazoa; phylum Chordata; class Actinopteri; order Pleuronectiformes; family Soleidae; genus Brachirus; species Brachirus orientalis. The sequence goes on from JAFBJR010000086.1 coordinate 2,751,130, forward strand.
TTATTGAAAAACGTTTGGTCTGTCAGTATAAATACATATTTTGGATTAGAACTTAAGTCAGTTTTTTAAAGTTGAGCCCTTCTGTGACTGACCTTGACATCCCTGATGTCGACCCTCTGACCCTCTGACCCTCTGACCCTCTGACCCTCTGACCCAGGTGGAACAAGCTTTGTGGGGTTTGAAGTTGTTCTCTTCTCCTGGCACCTGATACTGACAACATACTAATGGTACGTTCCAGTTGTAGCTGGAAGTCAGAGTTCCAGAGTTCAGAGCATCCTTTCAACAAAAATAGATATAAATCTTGACCTGATGATGTCACTGGTCAACCCCTGTCATATGAACAGGATTTAAATTCTATCTGTGGCAGCAGCTCTTTGTGTGTGTGTGTTGGAACCTGGTATTCCTTATGTTGTGGGGACCTAAATCTGTTTACACAGTCACATTATAGGGACTTGGGTAAGGTTAAGGTATATATACATATATATATATATATTAAAGTATACCTTTTATACATGTCATGCTACTGCTGTCATGCTACTGCTGTATGTCTCTTTATTTTTTTATTGTAAAGCACTTTGAAATGCCTTATTGTTGAAATGTGCTATATAAATAAACTTGCCTTGCCTTGCCTTGTGGAACGTAATACTTCAACATGCTTACATAATACATAATGCTTACATAATACATGTTTTAATATATTGTCAGACAAGCAAATTATCAATTAACGTTAAAAACAAGCAATTATTTTCTTTCTGATACAAAATAAGCAGAGAAAAATAATCAAACTTAGTTGAACACTGTGTGTTCCACCCCTTGTCAGTAGGGGGAGCTGCAGCACCCTCACCACCCCACTTCCTGCACCCCTGCCACATGTTGTATAATTGCTCATGTGTGTCGTGTTTTACTGTCAAGCTTAAGCTGATTATGTGCAGGTTTGAACTGGGTCACATCAGTGTGTGATGTTCTGATGTTCTCGCCACAAGGGAGCTAAATTTATGTCTTTTTTATTTTATTTAATTTTATGTTATTTATTTGATTTTTTTTTTGGGTGAACATTTGATGTGAACCAAACAAAAGGCCACCCCTGCAGAGTTCAGGCTTCACGTCAGCTGACAGCGAGGTAAAAGGTTTGTGATGCAGCCAGGAGCCAGGCCCGACCGGACCTCAACTGTGACAAATGCAATTTTAAACCGCTGCTCAAAATAACCGGGGAGCAGCAGAGCAAACGCATCAGCACTTAGATGCCTCAATTCAGCTTGTTAATGTGAATATGAATAATGTGTCCTCTTGTTCTGGTTCAGGGTTTTAATTAGCCCGCGTTAGGACGAGTCAGTAGTTTCTCTAATGAACTGAGGCTTTTCTGTCCCGGTCGACTCACAGACCTGCGGGCTGCACACGACCATTAAACAGCAGCTCATCAACCCAATGTAAAGCAGGAAAAAAGGAGGATTCTGACAGATTTGAAGGGTCCGAGACGTGTGTTATGTTTAATGTCCACCAGAGGGCGACTCCACTGGTTTGTATGTTACTCTATAGGAGAATTATTTACAACATTAGTATTTTCCTGAGGTGTTTACAGTCTATAGAGTATTTTCAGTAGTTTACATCTACACATGTGCCCTCTGTTTTCATTCATATTCAATTTTGAGTCCATGTCAGTCTCACATTATGTACCTTCAGTTCCATTTATACTGCATATATTGTTGAGGACATGAATGGATGATAAGATTTCCATCGCAGAGACCGCGGTGGACTCTTATGAAATGGAATGAAAATTTTGACATGAATTTTGTGTCGCTTTGTAAACCGCTCACTCTCCCACACCAAAGTCCATAGAGAAACTCTACAATTTTTACATCACAGCACACAGGAGTTGTTGATTCTGCTTCCTCCATCAGTAAGTTCAGACAAGTTGTTTAGTAACTTTGGCGTTTGAAAACCTTAGTTCAGATTTACCACAGTGACACAATCTTACCAAAATGAGGAGGCAGTAGACCAGCAGTTTTCTGTCCCCGCGAGCTAAAAACACATATTTTCTCTGTGGACTTTGGTGTGGGAGAAGGAGGAGTTTTACACAGAGACACAAACTTAAATTTCCAGTTGAAAAAGGCTGACTAAGAGTGAGATAAAGCAGTGAACGTATTCTGAAGATGTCATAGACTTAAGGTGTCATGTTTCTTTACTAAAACTGGTTTTGCCTTGTGTCCTTGCTGTGTGCACCTGGTATTCCTTATGTTGTGGGGACTTAAATCTGTTTACACAGTCAACACAGACAAAAATCAAGTTCCAATAATGTAAATTACTACATTTTAAGGTGAAGACATGTTTTAAAGTTAGGCTGAGGTTAGGGTTAAGTAAAGTTAAGGTTAGGTCAGGGTTAGGGCACTAGTAATTATGGTTACGGTTAGAGTAAGTCTGTCTGTGTGTGTGTGTCTCCACCCAAACAAAAAAAAGGTGATGTAAGGTCACCTATTATTGTGCACTTGTCAGACTTGATCAAAATGTGACAGTGGTGGAGAAAATGGCTGAAATGTTTCGGGGCTGTAAACACCACCAGCAGCTCTGAGTAATTTGTTTTGGTGAAGCACAGCAGCGACGGCCATTTGTCGTTTGCAACCATTCTGCTGTACACAGCCTGCAGCCCATCACGCTGTTGTGACTAGTTTCCAACGCGATGTCCCTTCCAGCAGAACGGTGAGACCAAAGCAGGCCTGAGCGAGGAGACGAGGAGACGAGGAGACGAGGACTAAGGAAAGTGGACCTCATTAGGGCGTCAGGTCAGAGCGAGGAGATGAAATGAAGAGAGCAACAATGAGAGTGGCCTCATCCAAGAGTTCTGTCGGTTTATTGTTTCTGCATTAAAGCTGCTGTGTGTAACTTTAGTTTTTGATTTTTTTTTTTGTTTTGATTTTTTGTTTGTTTTTGGTCGTTTCTGCATTTGTATGCTGCGTCTTTCATCTGAAATCAGACTGAGGGAGCATTTGTGTGTATACAGCGGCAGTGCAGGGGCGAGCTGGGATTATAAGTGTTTATCCTGTCAAACTGCTGAGCGAGCAGTAGTAGTAAAACTTTTCGTGCACATTTCTTTGTCTCTTCAAACGTCTTCTCTTACTACTGTAATGTGACATGAGATCCTCCACGTCCAGTGAGGATCACAACAAGAGTCATGTGAAACCCGATGGACTTAATCATCGTGTTCAACTCATTCGACATTCGGTTGAACGTAACGGACAGTTGTTTATATCTGAATGTCACAGTTTTACTACAGTTTTTAAATACATAAATGTGATTTGATTAGCTGGTTGTTACGCTGCTGCTTAGGACGTTTCTCAACTGTACAAGCAAAACGTTGCGGAATTGCAATTCGGACTTTGCGTGACTTTGCCCCATTCAAAGTGAATGAGCAGCGTTTCAGTTGCTTGTACTGATTGCAGATGGCGCTGTTACCCCATTTATCAGTATATATATCACTTTTATGCTGTGTTCACACCGGGCACGAATTTGTTGCGTGACAAGTTGACATACAAAGTCGACGCACAGGCGCAATTTTTGTGTCAGCCAGGCCGAGTGGCACGATGACGCGATGGCCAATCAGCGTTGACATTCTCTGGGTGATGTCACATACTTGCCAGTGACCAGACATTTCTACAACAGAGAATGCAACAATGATGTTGTTGATGGCGAAAAGTCCTTTACTTGTGTTTTAAATGTACAAAGTCATCTAGAAAAATCGTGTCCGGTGTGAACATGGCGTAAGTCTGCGACACTTGGAGCACTTCTGCACCAGGTCACTGTGTCTGTGGCTCAAAACACAACAGTGGTGACATGGCAAGCGGTTTTAACATTGAGTCAGTCGACGGGACGTTCACTGATGTCTGCAATTCTGTCATTCTTACTCGTCAAAACTATAGTCACAGACATCTGCAATTCAGTTTTTACTAGTCAACATGACATCACATGGGATTTGTCATTATAGATACAGTATCTACAACGTCATTATGACTAGTCGTAATTCAAGTTCAAGATATCTTCAATTATGATCAGTTGAAAACATCTACATTAATTTTCAGATAGTCAGAATGAGGTTGTAGAATGTCTGAAACTGGAATTGGGGATATCTACAATTCAGTTACGGATAATATGACAAAGCCCATCCACATGAATGGTAAAAGTGACTAGTAAAAACTGAATTGCAGACATGTGTAACTGCATTTTTGACTTGTGAAAATGATGTTACGACTAGTCAAAATGACATCACAGATATATGTAAGGGTAATTCCAGATAGTCAAACTTGGATATTTAATGTTAACAAAGTTTGCCATAGTGATAATATTGTGGTCAGCTTTGACCAATCACGTCGCATGGTGACGTCATGAGCTGTCACAGCCACGAGGGAAGTGTCGGGTTTAGTTTGTGCACTGTTTATATACAAGTGACAAACGAAACACCTCGACCTCTCACTCCTACAGGTCGTACTCAACAAGAGCAGCCCAGAATTCTGGGAAGAATCCTGCTGACTCATGATGGACACGCGCTACGAACTCCCTCTTCCTCCATTTTGGGACCTTTTTATGTGTTTGACTCTCACGGGGTTAAAACCATTTCACGGTGGCTGCTGCTGCTGCTGCTGCTGCTGCTGCTGCTGCTGCTGCTGCTGCTGTGGAGTGGGATGGAGCGAGTGTGGCCTGTGGACGTGATGCTCAGGGCGTGTTTGTTGTGGACTGTCAGGTTTTATATTCCAGATTATATACAGATTAGTTCTGCTTCTGTTCTTTGCCTAAAAATATAATTAATGTGAGGCAGAAATGTCCTGACGTGAGCTCCTTCCCTTTACCTCGACAATGAATAAAGAACCACCATTTTCTTAAAACCACATGGGGTGTGTGGACACAGGAAGACAGACAGAGAGACACATGGACACAGAGAGGGACACACTGATGTGTTGTCTTGTCTCGCCTTTTCTTAAGGTAACACTTCCGTGGCACCACATACACTAATATGGACATGGATGTGGGAGTGGACATGCGTGTCTCTGACGTCCCCACTGTCATGGTGACCTGACGCAGGTGTTTCCCCAGAGACAGTGGTGACGTCGTCCATGAGAATCAGAACTCCAGTTTTGAAGCCGTGTGATTTGTGCAGAGTCACATTGACGTTTAGTGACCAGCCTCCCATTGGACGATGGCAGCCGTCAGTCACACTGGTGTCCACTCACGTGTGTCGTACTTCATCATCTATTTTCCTCTAAAGCGGAGCAAAATTTAAATAATTGACGTCACTGTTCTACAGAGCAGATCTGAAACTAGCGATTGAGATCATTTACTCCTCAGGAAAATGTTAAAGAATTAGTTAAAAAGATTAGTTTTTTTTTTTTTACAACCAGTGGAGTCGCCCTCTGGTGGCTGTTCAATGTATTCTAACTTCCTGATTAGCTTCACCAAGCAAGCCTGGAAGACCATATCCATTTTTATATACAATTTACAGTGTAGTGTATCTATTAGTGAGACTCCGCCGAGTGTCACAGGAGGATGACCTGTTGACAGATGAAGGACATTAAAGTTCAAGGACCCGTTTGGAGCAGATCATTTCCTCTAGTTAGCTCTGTCCTCATCGATCGTCCTCTCCTCCCTGTGGACTACAATCTTGTCCACCTGATAGGGACCAGCTGTGTCCCCCATCACCCCCCACCCCCCCATCCACGCTCTGTCATCACTCTGTCTCACGTGTCCCTCTTTGCTTGTCCATTGTGTCTCAAAATCACACAGTATTTGATTTTTCATGAGAGTCTTCCTGGTTCTTCTTCATATGCTACTCTGACGCTCATGTGTCTTCTTGTCCCTGCGTCCTCCATCACTTAATCTTTCACTCTCCTGCATCCTCGCTCCGTTTCTCACAGTGTCTCACTCAGGCTAAGTGTAGAAAATAGCTGACTTTCATCTTCGCATTCTTCTCCTATTGTGAGTCGCTGTTGCCTGTCCATCATTTTGAACCAGTCTGGTCATTCTCTTCTGACCTCTGGCATCAACACGGCCCTTTCACTCAGAGAACTGCTGTTGATATTTTCTCTTATGTCCTATTTTCTTATTTTTAAGGGATGTTTGTGCTTGAAAATCCGCAGCATGTCTGAAGTACTCAGACATACAACAACAATGTCTCACTCAAGGTCACTTATATCACCTTTTCTCCTCATTCTCAATTTCAGTTTCAGCCTTGTCCATGTTCACATGTCTAAATGCATTGAGTTGCAGCCATGTGATTGGTTGGCGAGAAAATTGAAGAGGTGTACCTAATAAAGTGGCGGTTGAATCTATATTCGCATGAATGCAATGTTTGCACTGTGCACAACAGCTCACTGGTGCACCTGGTCATTTACTGCCCCCTTGAGGACGACATTTGTCACCACACTTACTAACGACGTGTATTGTATAAACATGCACGTGTATATAAATGTACTGTATGGATCTGAATTAAAGGTAAAGAAACCAACATGAGTCAGTGCCACTTTTAATGTTTCTTTTCAGTTTGAAATATCTAAAGAATGTATTTATTTGACTTTTTTTTTTTAAAAAAAAAAAGGCAATAAAAATGGAGCAGAAGATCCATTCAAAAATATATTGGTAGCGTAATCACCATCGTCTTAATCATCGCTAAGTTTTCTGTTGGAAAAAAAGAAGTCATGACTCGAAAATGTACCATTTGCAGGTTTATTTCCTGTGAGTTTAACTGAGAATGGATCTGTTTAATCCTCGAGTGTTTGCTGCCACCCAGTGGCCGCCGGGTGTCACTGTTTAAAAACGACAACAGTAAACTGAATCACTGTGTCAGACGTGTGTATATGTACGTATTATTTCAGATTATTCATTACCGGATTACAATAATTAATTACTTCAGTAATGTACTGTTTTAGTCCTGATTGCAGAACTGGATTACATCAGTGTTGGTCATGGATTACTGTAGTTCTACCCTACAGGAATAAATTACTTCAGTATTAGATGATTCAGTACTGTGATAATTTAGTTTTGGATTATTTCAGTCATGGAAGTACTGGATTGCTTCAATCTGGGTCAGAATACTGGATTACCTCTGTCCTGGATTACTACAGTTCTAGATAACTTCTGCACTGCAATATGTCAGTCCTGGATTACAGTACGGAATACCTCAGTACTGTATTATTTAGTCCTGGATTGCAGTACGAGATTACTTCAGCTCTGTCTGATAGAATGAAATTACTTTATTATTTAGTACTGTATTACTTTGTTTTTGGATTATTTCAGTCATGGGCTGCTTCAGTCTGAGTTGAAGTCCTACGACACGTTAGTCCTGTCCTACAGTCAAATTACTATTATTAAAAATTATAAATTACTTCATATTAAATTATTCTCTTCTAGATTACAGTTTTGGACAACTTGAGTCCTGGATCACAGTACTGGATCACTCCAGCACTGGATTACTTAAAACCTCCAGTCCCTCCATGTAAACCTGACGTGAACTGGCTTTGGTGTGGAATGAATGGGCAGCTGTTCACGCGGCCTCCGCTGGGGGCGCTGTTGTCACTGTCCATACCCATAAGCGGGGGAGTGAGAGGTGCATGAAATGGAGAAAAATGGCGGATCATGTGCAGGTAAGTGGAGGATTCATGTTTTTGTCACCGACAGTTTCCCCGGCAGCGGGAGGAGGAGTGTGAGAGCGGATTCTGGTGCTGTGCTGCCGATACTGAGGCCGCGTGGGGCGGCCGCATGCGGGAAGCGGCCGCGTTACCGCTGCTGTGCGGCGTTAAAAGAAAGGATGTGTCCGCCTGTGTGTTGACTTGTGGCCTGCTGTCATCGCTGAGGCTGCCCGTGGATGCTGGGGGTTAGCGTGTGCTAGCTGCGAGCACAGGGGGTGGTTTTGGGCTGTAAAATGAGGCGAGAAGTGGCGGGTATGGTGGCTCAGAGTCCGCGGGGCTCACGGTGTTTGTGCCGGGTGAAGGCACGTAACCGGCGGGCTGAGTGTGCGACGGAGAGGTGTGTTTTATTGAGGTAAACAATAAAAGAGCATCGGATGTCCGCGGACGGCTAGCTGTTGCCAGGTTAACTGTGCCTGGTTACAGTGGGTTTGGCGCCAGTGAGAAGTCCAATGTAAACATTAATCGAGTTAAATCTCTTGGACGTGTCCTGGTTTAGCTTTTCAACAACAACCGTGTTTATGCACTTGTTGACCCGCTGAGCTGAAGCTAGCTGACCACATAGCATGCTAGGCTAACGTTAGCTTCAACCTCCAGACGTCAACTTCTCCCGCCCGAGCCCGTTTGAAAACACGGTCCGGTTTATTGGACTCTTTGTCTCCGGATCTGGCTCCGTGTCCGCCGCTGCTGAGGTTATGACGGGACACGGGGCTGGGTTTGAAACATTGGGGGGTTTGTTTGTGTGTGTGTAACGGAGCAGTGTTGAGTTAGCCTGGCTGGAGCTAGCCGCTTCACACCGACACATGTCTGGGAAGCAGGGGAGGAGGAGCTGGAGCAGCAGCGCAAACCGCTGGAGCTCTCCGTCACCTCTCCTCCGTGATGATGAGGATGCCCAGCCTCCACATCCCAGAAGCCAGCCAGCTGGTGGGGAGTGAGAGGCAGTGACGACGGTTAGAGTGGACGTGCTGCTCCAGGCTCCATAAGAGGAGCTCCATTCCTGAATCTCCCCCTGGAAACAAGGGCTTAGGGCTGCCAGATCTGCACGACTAAACCAGCTTTAAATTTAAAATGGCCCAATAATAGAAGTCAAAATATACAGATTGTCATACTCTTTATAAAGTGTTTATAATTTCCAAATATACAGAGAAAGCTACAATATCATGTTCTCAAGAAGATACTTTTACACTTTGGCTGCAGGATACTAGGAAAATATGTGATATCTCTAATGTTGTTGAATATTGTAGTGAGATGATTTGAATTAGGGCTGCAATTAAAGATTATTTCCATATTTGATTAATCTGTTAATGTTTTACTCAATTAATTGAGTAATCGTTTGGCCCATGAACTCTCAGAAAATGTTGATCAGTGTTTCTCAATCCTGTAAATGATGTTCTAAAGTGTCTTGTTTTGTCCACAAACCAAAATGATTCAGTTTTAATGATCTCTTTGTGATATGGATCAAATATTTACATTTAAGAAGCTGAAAAATCAAAAAGTTTCTCATAATTCTTTAAAAAAAAAAACAAAAAAAACCACTTAAACTGATTAATCGATTATCAAAATAGTTTAGTAATCGTTTTAGCCACAATTTGAATAAATGAACAAGTAGTTATACAGTGTTAATTTATTTCTGCTTTGGATTTGCATATCAGTGAAAGCAATGAAAGTCATTATTTACATTCCAACAGCATTGCTTTATATATATATATATATATATAGCATGGCCTTATTTACAGCAGGTACATTGTTAAATATATGTAAACAATAGTTTAAAGCCAATTGCATGATGTGTTTTGTGAGGGAAGACTGAAGTTGATTGAACTGTTCCAGGCTTCCCTAGTGATGACATGACCTGATCAAATAAAATAAAAAACCATGTACGTTTTTAGGTATGTTCTCGGTCAAACGGAAACTCTCACGAGGAAAAAATCTACATTTCTCACAGTCCAAATATATATTATATAATTTGGTATATTGTATATTGTACATGTTGATATCGCAATGATGTTAAAATTAGCATATATTGTGTAGTCCAGAATAACAATAAATGGTAACAAGCTGTCAGTAAGATAATAATTGTGACTGTGGTAATATAACTGTTTATCTTTTGTCTCTTTTGGAAAGAGTCATCGTGTTTGATTACAGTTTGTCGGAGACAAGATTTTATACGTTTATACTTAAGTGTGTAAACTAACCTTTTGAATCCTTGGTTGGCCACTGCACAAAATGGCCATAAAGTTTTGGCTCTTATTCACCGACTCGTCCCGTGATCTTGTGAGCTCCGACTTTGTTGTGGTTGAAGTGGGGTCTGTAAATTCTTTACTTGACTGGATTTAGCTTTTCCTCACATCTTCTCAAATGTTAACAGGGTGATGATTTGCCAAGTTGCTTCTCATATTACTCTTATTTCTCAGCGTGTAGGTCACCGCAGTCTGGCAGTGTCTGCATATTCATTTTTGTTTGTCCATCACCTTTTTTCTTCCCTCATTTCCTGACACAAGGACATCATCGTGCTTTCACACATGAGAAATAGAAGCGTCTGAAGCCTTTGTCTCTCCACGCTCTGATGTTCAGTATTTTTGCTTTAATAGACCTTTAGAGGCAGCGTGTAAAGGTTGATAAGCACATGTGGAATAATGATCCTTTAAGTTCCCACTTCCCAACTCTCTGCTCAGCTGCAGCTGAAACTCAACTACAGTTTTTGACAAGAGGAGCTAATGTTTATTATCGTCACAGAAACACTTTTCAAAAAAATCATGGAACTGATAATACTGTTACATCTCCATAAACATGTAACGTCCACATAGAGAGCAGAAAGGTTTTGTTGGGTTTGTGTCATTTGGGTCAAACTGAACAAAGATTTTCAAACTCAGAGAAAAACTTCCTAATGCATGCAGCAGTGGCTCAACAGCCCACTTGATTTTCTCTGTGGACTTTGGTGCAGGAAGAGTGAGAGGTTTACAAAGTGACACAAATTTGTCCTGTTGGAAATGACTGTCTAATATAGAGATCAAGCAGTGGATGTATTCTTTAGTATGGCTTTAACTAACGATAATTTTGATAATCAATAAATCTGTCAATTATTTTCTCAATTAATGAAATTACTTGTTTTGTCCACAACCTAAAATTATTCAGTTTTAAAGATTTCTTTGATATATGGAACATATATCCAATCAATTGATCAAATCGATTATCAAAATAGTTGTCAACTCACTTAGTAAGCAATTATTAATCGTTGCAGCCCTATTTTATAGACATAGTAGATGTAGATTTACTTCTTTTAATATTTTAAGTAACTTGAGTAACTCCTTTTTTGTCTCTTCTAGCAGCCGTTTTCACCGAGTGTGCTGCTTAGTACATCTTACGACTTCAGCTTAACTATAACTATAACAGAAATCATTGAATAGTTTGATTATTTTCCTAATAGTTGAACCTCTAGCAGCTGTTTAGCTGCTGCTGCTGCCGCCGTGTTGAACTCTTTATTTACAGTATGTGCCGTCGCCACTTAAACAAAACTGCGGCCTGTTTGATTTGAATTTACTGCCTGTTGATAGTTTTAATGAAGATTCAGACTGTGACATGCATTTTGGTCCTCATCAGTCGTCCTGTCACATGACTGTCACATGACCACCTGCCTGTTTATGTGCTGTGACGTAGTCTGTGCCGAAAGGTTGTAATCAGTGTTAATGATAAAGTATTCAGTCTGAGCTCTTATCTGAGGCCAGCAGAGTCTCTGTGTGTCTCTCTCACACACACACACTGACAGTGATACAGTCAGTGAATGCATCACAACCATGTAACAAGACCTGACCCTCTCCATGACCCCCCCCACCCCCCACCTCCATCTCCTTCAAACCCAGACCTCCATCACCACTAACTTTGTTTTCTAACCTGCCAACTCCACCATTTTAAATGTATTTATGAGTAACTGGCGTCTTGCTGTCACTGTGTGCATGACTCGGCAGTTTTTGTCAATGGAACGTAAAATCGGGAAATTCAAGAAAGTAAGCAAATGTTTGTTTGTTTGTTTTTTCATTATTAAGTAAAAAAAAAAAGTGTCCTTTTTATCATTTAATTTTTAAATTAGCTTTATCTGGCAATTATTTTCTTGATTAATCAAGCAGTTTTGGTTAATAAAATGACAGAAAACCATTGAGCAGTATTTACCAAACTTCAAAAGTGATGACAAGTAATGTTATTCAGTTCACCAGGGTTTTGGCAACAAATCAGTCAATCGATTATTGGTAACTCCTGAAATAAGTTGCAACCATTTTCTTAATTTAAAACAAGCACATTTTTTTCTGCTTCTTAAAAGTTAATATTTTCTCTTGTTTAACAAGGGAACCAGAAAAGCAGCTTTGATTTTCAGTCAAAGCAAGCCATTGTCATTTTGAGGTTTGGGAATCACTGAAAAAAAAATATTGACAGATTAATCAATAATGAAACTAATCCTTGGCTGCAATGTTACTGTTGTAGAAGAAAAAACACATATTCATATCTAAAGACCTGAAGACAAACACTCAAATAGTTTAGTTCTCTATCAAAGTAAACCAAGTTTACTACTAATAATAATCTTTTATTTATTGAATTAATTTGTTACAGCCCTGTTGTAATTATTTGGGAAAAAATGTTTAGATTCTATCTGATAAGTTAAAATTTAAATTAACATAAATATTGATAAAGCAGTTGAGTTGGTGGTGTCAAACACTGGAAACAAAAATATTGAATCATCAATATTATTTTTAAAAATTGTTCACAAAACAGCATTGGGACACCTTTTAATTGTCATTTAGTCTTTTGATTGATCGCTTCTCTCTGCCGTGGTTTGTTTGAATGAAGTCTTTGTGTCCCATCAGCCTGAGGTGAAATGATTTACATCTTGATTTCGTGTTGTTGGAAGAGGAACACGTTTTTCTTCCTCTGATGATGAAGATGATTCAGAGGAGCTTGTCTGTGACACGTGTGTGTCTGCTGCTCACTGATAAGTCTTTTGTCTTGCGTGGGTCTCGCTGTCTTTATCAGGGCCTTGCCCAGCTGGAGATCCTGTGTAAGCAGCTGTACGAGACCACCGACACCGCCGTCCGACACCAGGCAGAGAAAGCTCTGGTCGAGTTCACCAACAGCCCCGACTGTCTCAGCAAGTGTCAGCTGCTGCTGGAGAGAGGAAGTGTGAGTCCACTGTGTCCACCCTAACGGTCTGATCTACATGGTCTACAAGCACAGTTTAAGAATAATACTCATTTTTATAGGGAAGAACTCGTACTTTACTTTTTGCTGTAGAATAGAGCTGCTCAGTACATCACTTAAGCATCATCATCAATCAAGGTTGACCATTAAATTGTTTAAGCCGATTAAACCAATTTCTTCATTGGCAAAGTTATTATTTATTAATTGGTCACTAATTATTCCTCTTTTTTCTCAGAAACGTAATGTTCAGCAAGACACTAAACTTTGCTTTGTCAGCAGCCTGTGAATGGGCATGAAGGAAAACGTTTTTATAGGGGGGCTAATAATTTTGTCCTCAAGTGTGTGTGTGTGTGTGTGTGTGTATATATATATATATATATATATATATATATGTATACATATATATTTTTAAATATATATTTTTGTATTATTTGTTATCAATACACATTCATGTGTTATTAAATGAAGGAAAAAAGAAAATTGGCTAAATTTATGGGCCTAAAAGAAAACATAAGACGAGAGAAAAACCCACATCAATCGACCTTTAGATCAGCATTTTGTTGCCTCATTCAAACAAAACTGGCACACAAATGTAAAAAAAATAAGTCTGACTAGAAAAGGTCCTGTTTAATCGACACACTCATCACATTTGCTCTTGTTTGGTGCAGTTTTGTGAGCTTCAACGCAACTAACAAAACACGCACAACTTGTTAATAAGTGATAAACCGGATGAAACAGTTTAGTGTTTTACAATATGTTTACTGACTGTTGTTGATCCCATCATGTGATAATTAAATTAAAGATAATGTTATTTTCATTACCAAAAACATGTTGATGATGTTGCAAAACACTACTCGCCTCTTTAAAATCTCAACAACTTGTTCCTGAAATGGCAACTTCTAGTGTTTAATGTTCTAGCTTTGGCCAGAGATCTGACAAGCAGGGTTGAAGGCCTCTTCTCACCTCAGACCTAAACCTAAATTTTTTGTATTCTTCCTTTTAAGAAAATGTTCTGAAAGTTTCTGAATGAACACATCAACAAATGGAACCAAAGAAATTTCATTAAATGTCGCTTTAATTATGTTACACACCTATACCTGAAACACCTTCCTTCATTCTAGACCTTTTAATTAAAGGGCAGATGGGACGTTTTGGTTGCATTTTGACACTTCTTCTTTAAGTTTCTCTCCGATTTATCTAACATGGTGCGTTTGTCTCATCACAGTCGTCGTATTCTCAGCTGCTTGCGGCCACATGTTTGTCTAAACTAGTGTCTCGAACCAGCAACCCTCTGCCTCTGGAGCAACGCATCGACATCCGTGAGTATCCCTCCGCCACTTGCACCGTAAACACCTCCAAATATTCCACACATGGTTTTTATTTCCCTGCTGGTGTTACAGTTACCTGCTTCACACACCTATCGTTCATGTTTCTGTAACATTCAGGGAACTATGTGCTGAATTATCTGGCGACGCGGCCGAAGTTAGCGGCGTTTGTGACCCAGGCGTTGATCCAACTTTACGCGCGGATCACCAAACTGGGCTGGTTCGACTGTCAGAAAGATGACTACGTCTTCAGGAACGTCATCGCTGACGTGACGCGCTTTCTACAGGTGAGTGTGTGTGTGTGTTGTCATGTGATCCACCCGCAGAGACGCCGATTTTTTTGCGTTACAGATGCTGAATGTGTCACTGGTCTGTGTTTACAGGATAGTGTTGAACACTGCATCATCGGTGTGACCATTCTGTCCCAGCTGACCAATGAGATCAACCAGGTACGCTCTCATTTTATGTTCCATTAACATTGGCAGTCAGAGCTGGGAGTGAGTAAAGTCGGGAAAAAACATGGTCGTCACAGAGGAACGTCTTTGTTTGTCTTTTTTATTTCGGACAACTTACAAACAAATATACATTCCACTTGAGATAACATCACAATACGATGTGTTCACTGATTTAATGTGAAACATTTAAGACAGAATAAATAAAAAAGTGAAAGCAGCAGAGTCTTTGCTTGCTAATGATGCGAGTGGTAGCTGTGTTAGAAACCAATGTTGGGGTTTGTGATTTTGCTCCGACTCCGATTTTGCTTGCAACTTGGAACTCCAACCTGGGGTTGGAGCCGTTCCAGTTGAAACTTCGAACTAGAAACCTGGAAATTCCAATGTCCGACTACAACTGGAACGCACCATAATTAAAGCACAAAAAAACAGTTATCTGTTAAGATGAAATTAAATAAGCCTTTATTGTCTCCGTAATGGAGAAATTCAACTTGGGCAAGCTAGAGTCTGGTAGCATGGGGTGCATCGTGTCAATAAACGCTGTATGTTTTCTCCACAGGCCGACACAACACATCCTCTCACTAAACACAGGAAGATAGCATCATCTTTCAGAGACTCGTCCCTCTTTGATATCTTCACTCTTTCCTGTAACCTCCTCAAACAGGTACGCCTTCTCAGAGGAAGATGAAATCATTTTATTTGTTTGCATGTACGTTCGTATCTAACAAGGCTTGGGTGTGCTAACTTTACTGGAACAGAGCTTAATGGATCAGCTACAAGATGCGTTCAAGGAACACCTTAACAGTCCCCCAAACGTACAGGCTCTCTTTGGCTACCTGATCCAAGTAGCCGTACTTTGTTTATGTGTAGAGAAAATCGAGTTTCCTGTATAGCTCAGGTATTGACATTTTGCCAACCTGACAAATGATGCTGCTGCCATCTAGTGGAAATTAATGCACTACTCATTAGGTAGTTATCACCTCAATGGAATTCACTTGGTTTTGTTTTTTTTTGTTTTTCTATATACGCATGAATATTGCGATCACAATTTTCCCTGGAATATTTTAGTTTTGTTTTTAGCTTTTATTGCTCACCTCGACAGTCAAACGTTCACTGGCGATCATAGTTTCTGTGTTTGTCCTCAGGCTTCGGGGAAGAACTTAAATCTGAACGATGAGTCTCAGCACGGTCTCCTGATGCAGCTGCTCAAACTCAGCTACAACTGCCTCAACTACGATTTCATAGGAACTTCCACAGACGAGTCGTCGGACGACCTCTGCACTGTACAGATCCCCACGTCATGGAGATCAGGTGGGTGCGGCGGCGCTGATGTCGCATAGTTTATATACGTTTACATAAATGTAAACATGTATTGATGTCTTGCTCTCTGGTTTATTTCTCTCCTGCAGCATTTCTCGATTCCTCCACTCTGCAGCTCTTCTTCAATTTATATCATTCCATCCCTCCATCACTTTCTCCACTGGTGAGTGACATCTGGAAAAACACATATTGCTTTGGTTTTGGTGTGAACACACCTTTATATTGACAAATCAAGATCTTAACCGGGCATGCTCGTTTGCTGTGTGTGTGTGTGTGTGTGTGTGTGTGTGTGTGTGTGTGTGTGTGCGCGTGTGTGTGTGTGTGCGCGTGTGTGTGTGTGCGCGTGTGTGCGTGTGTGTGCAGGTTTTGTCTTGTCTAGTTCAGATCGCCTCTGTCAGAAGATCCCTCTTCAACAACGCAGAGCGAGCAAAGTTTCTGTCACACCTGGTCGACGGAGTGAAGAGGATACTGGCGAATCCACAGGTGAGTGACACGCGTGTGTCTTTCTCTCAGTTACTTCATTTTATATTCTGCTCTTATGACACAATCGGTCAACTGATATGGGGTTTTTGTTTTTGTTTTGTTGGTGATGCCAAGATTTAGAAAACACAGCAGCTGATGAGCTGATTTTGTTTGGGGCCCAATTTTTCCTTCTTTTCCTCCATCTGATAAAATGTAACTGTTTAATGAGAACAAATTAAATTAAATGCAGTAACAGTGACAGTATTTTCAAGAACAATAACTTATAAACTAAATATTAAATACATGGACCAGTTAATCAAAGATGAAATGATAAAGTTTTGCTGGGCAATTTAAGTGTTTGAGAGCAAAAATGTCTAATTTGTTGAAATACGTCTATGTGACGATGCTTTCAAACATCACGTCATTCCAGTGTTTGCCTGATCCCAACAACTACCACGAGTTCTGCCGCCTGCTGGCGAGGCTGAAGAGCAACTACCAGCTGGGTGAACTGGTCAAAGTAGAAAACTACCCCGAGGTGATTCGGCTCATAGCCAACTTCACCGTCACCAGTTTGCAGGTGTGTGTGCCGCTGTTTTCTCACATGAAGCAATGTACGCAGGTAAGGTAAAGCACACTCAGCCACTCACTCTTTCCTCCTGTGTGCGTGTCAGCACTGGGAGTTTGCCCCCAACAGCGTCCACTACCTGCTGAGTCTGTGGCAGCGTCTGGCTGCGTCAGTTCCGTACGTCAAAGCCACAGAGCCTCACCTGCTGGAGACGTACACGCCAGAGGTCACCAAGGCCTACATCACGTCACGGCTGGAGTCGGTCCACGTCATCCTCAGGTAACATTCTACACACACACACACGATGCAGTCACAATTGACAGATTAATCTGTCAATTATTTTCTCAATTATGTTATGAAATACCAGATTCATAACCTAACCCATAACCCTTATGATTGGTGTTTCACCACACCTTGAAATTATGATACATTTTGATGATTTCTTAGTTTTATGAAGCAGAAAAACTGAGAAAATAGTCACATTTAAGAAGTGGATAAATCAGAACTTGTTTTGAATAGTTGGCAGTTCATTTAGTGATCAATTTATGATGGATTTGTAGTTACAGCCTTGTTTTATGCTCATTTTCACCTACAAAATAGAAACAGCGGATGAACGTCTCAACTGATGAGGAATCCTTAAGTTTCTACAATAAACTTTAAATACTTTTGAAATAGTGAACTGAAGCAACAACAAAGCTTCACCATATAGCAGTAGCTATTGGTGTTTTATATTTACGCCAAGTTGCACCTTCTTATCCCTCTGTGGTGACATGGATTTTGGCACCACCTACATCTTATTTCAGTGAACTAATGCTTTTAGTGAATCTTTAAATATTTGGTTAAAATCTGTAATACTCCAAATCTAGATGAAGTCGGCTTCATGTCAAATGTGTTTCAAAGACAGGAAGCAGTCGTTTTTTCTGTGATTTGAATGTGATTATTATTTGTTTACATTTGATCTTAAATCAGAGCTGGAACATCTGAAAGAGGGCGGAGTCACTTGTTGACTCTGCAGTTTATTCACATGAGCATTTGGAAGGTTCTTCACTGATCCTGGTGTGTTTCTCCACAGAGACGGGTTAGAAGACCCTCTGGATGACGCAGGTCTCGTCCAGCAGCAGTTGGATCAGTTGTCCACCATCGGCAGATGCGAGTATGAGAAGACGTGTGCTCTGCTGGTCCAGCTCTTTGACCAGGCAGCTCAGACATACCAGGAGCTGCTGCAGTCCACCAACTCCAGCGCCGCGGACATCACCGTGCAGGAGGGTACGTCCTGCGAACGCCTGACCACACTGGGCATCGGGTTGTTGGTCTGAATCCCTGATCATCTTACATGGAGTTCTCTGTCTCGCCCTTCAGGTCGCTTGACATGGTTGGTTTATATAATTGGAGCAGTGATTGGTGGACGTGTGTCATTTGCGAGTACAGACGAGCAGGACGCCATGGATGGAGAGTTAGTTTGTCGGTAAGTTAACCTGTTGTCACCCTGTTGTTTGGAACAATAATAGAAAAATTGAACGTTCTTAACGTAGGTTTAGTGTGGGAATCTTAAAAAAAAAAATTGATATGAAATATCTTATTACAAATCATAAATTTGACCTGTCCTCATGAGGAATGTTGTCTCTTTTATTGAACATCAACACACATAAAGGTACAGTCAGATTAAACTATGAAAAGAGAAAAGAGTGAAACTGGGGATTCCCAGTTTTTTCCACTGAAGGTTTAAAACTGACACTTGATAGTGTCAAAAGTAAATACATTAAATTGTATTATATTAAGATGCAAGTACTGGGATACCAGGCCCCTTAATTAAATATTCCTTTCGCTTTAATAGAAAGAACCACTTATCATAGTATGTTTCTGTTGCAATATCTTATTTTGTGTAAAGTGCCTCCTTAACATGAAATATCAGCTTTTTCAGAATCCAAAGTACACATGAGAATTCAGTGCTTATTTTCTGACTGAAATTCCTGCACAGCATTGATCTGCCTCTACACCAATACTAATTTATTTTTGTAATTTTAAGCAGGATTTCTTCCTCACAAAATAGATCAGCATAAACGTTTATTTGATATAAACTTTCAATTGGACTCAAATGACCTGATTAAAAAAGTGTTTGTCAAAGGTCATGGTGGTGTCGAGTGAATCCTGAATCAAGTGTTCAGAATTGGGAGGCCAAAGGTCAAACATGGATAGTTCTGTAACACATTTTCTTCGTTGAACACTTCAGAGTGTTGCAGCTGATGAATCTGACCGACTCGCGGCTCGCTCAGGCTGGAAACGAGCGGTTGGAGCTCGCCATGCTGAGCTTCTTCGAACAGTTCAGGAAGATCTACATCGGTGACCAGGTGCAGAAATCATCGAAGGTGAGCGACAGCTGCTTTTATTAAACATGTAACGATGCTCCAGCTCATGAATTTGCCGTCCTTACTTTACATGCTCAGTAACCCTGCATGTTAGCTGTCAGCAGGGGGGGCGGGGCTTAGTCTTAAATGGTGAATGCTGGTGTGTGTTTTGGGCTGCCAGGAGTAGCTAATTTGGTGTGTTGAAAGCCCCTGGTAAATTTCATCACTTCCGTGGGATCGACAGTGTGTTGAGCTTAGAGGAGCAGCTTCAAGATGCATTCAAGAAACCTCGTAAATTTCATCACTTCTGCAAACACCACTTCCACTACACAGTTCCAGCATGGCTTGGCATGGCTCGATTCTACTCGTAACTGCTCTGTCGAGGTTCCAAGCGAGTCTCTGCCTCTGATTGGTCGGAGAGTGTCATCACCGGAGGAGTCATGAGCGCGACGTCCAACACAGGAATGAAACTGAACAATGCTTAAGGGTTTAAAAATCCTGAAAACCTGTTAATTTTCAATATTTAACAAGTACATTTCTAAAAATCTTGATATTTAACAGAGGTGTCTGGTGTATTTAGCAACAGCACTGCTGAAAGCCAGCGATCGTGAGCTGAATCACAACCATTCAGCTGTATTTCAGTTCAGTGACTGTGTCAGACAGAGTCTGTGTTAAATTTTACTGTCAACTGAATCTAAGTTCAATTATTCTAGTACACCACATTGTGTAGAGGAGACACCATTTAGAAGACATTTAATCATCTTTTTAAAGGTGCAGAAGAAAGTTCTGGTAGATGACCTTATATAACAAACATTAATGTCGTACTGGCAAATATATAACATGTTTATGTGTGTGGATTAATGTAAGAACCTCAGGGAGTCACTTGCTCTTTGTTTATTTACTGTTGTTTGTTTATTCACCTGCAGCTTTATCGACGACTATCAGAAGTTCTGGGTTTGAACGATGAGACGATGGTTCTCAGCGTTTTTATAGGGAAAATGTGAGTAACAGACATAATAATGTTCTTCACTGATATCTTTATTTAAGGTTTAATTTTATATCTATGTAAAGTACACAACAAAACAACCTCTCACTTAACCACGATTTATGTTTATTTAGCTTTTTTTAAGAGGGGTTGAGCTTTGTTTAGTAGATATTTGTTGCATTTTAGCTTTTGTTTTGTAGTTTGAATTGCGGGATAATTTTACAAAGACATGAACAACAGGTGAATATTTAAAAATAACAATAACAAAACTGTGTTTTGTCTCTTTCAGCATCACTAACTTGAAGTACTGGGGCCAATGTGAACCAATCACCTCCAAGACACTGCAGCTACTCAACGACCTCTCATTAGGATATCCTTCACTTTTGTGTGTGTGTGTGTGTGTGTGTGTGTGTGTGCGGACACATTTTTGTTGAACTTCATGTACCTTTACCACAGAACAGCAGAGGTTATAAATTATTTTTTAATTTGTTGCCGTCCTTTTTGTGGTATCACATGGTTGAAAGCCAAAGGTCAAGGTCACTGTGACCTCACAAAACATCTTTGAAACTTTAAAAAGCAAAACCTCATTAACATCTAGAGGGAAATTCTTCACATCTGGTCAAAGGTTAATGTCACCTAAAATCCTATTTTATCTTGTGAAGGCAACAGATGAGGAATTTCTTAAGGGACTTTTTATTTGGCTGAAATATTTACACAGTGGACTTGAGGATGACTTGATTAGAGTTCAGAGGTTGTTGTGGCCACAAAACCACTTTGTTTCCTTTTAAAATGTGGCACACATGTTCAACATAGACTCACAAATGAACCTCCTCCTTTTTAAATCAAGACGCACAGGGTATATTTTTATAAATTTAACTTGTAATTAATATACTTTCTGGTTCCTCCTTGACTTCCTGTTTGTTCACGTACAGCAGCGTGAGAAAGTTAGTCAAGCTCAGCGCGGTCCAGTTTATGTTAAATAACCACACGGTGAGTAGGTTCCACAGCAGCTGCCAGTTTATAACAAACACACAAGATCTTTACTTTTATTAAAGTGTTGTCTGTCACTGCATCAGAGTGAACACTTCTCCTTCCTCGGAGTGAATAATCAGTCTAATCTGAGCGACATGAGATGTCGGACCACTTTTTACACTGCGCTGGGACGCCTCCTAATGGTGGATCTGGGTAAATACACACAGTGGACACGTACACACTTTATTTCTTTATTTATTACTTTATTTCTAGCATCAGAAAAAGCATCAGAAAAAGCTGTAACATTTACAGCAGCTTAAGTCGTAGATAACAATACTGTGCTTACTGCTTGGTCTCACATTTAGAAAGACTTTTCTGACAAGAAACTGAAGTTTGCGTTGCTTTGTAAACTGTTCACTCACAAACCAAAATCCATCCGGAAAATCACTAATTTTACATTATCAGTAGTTATTGATGCACTGCTGCCTGCAGCACTAAATTTTCAAACTCATTCATTCAAATTTAAATATGTGACACAAACTTACCAAATGAGGCAGCAGTAGATCCGGAGCTCTTGTGTCCCTGTGAGCTAAAATCACTGATTTTCTCTGTGGACTTTGGTGTATAAAAGATTTGCTCTTTACAAAGTGACACAAACTTGACTTAGAGAGATTAATTTAGTAACCAACAGTTCCTAAATTTTTGCAGCCCTATTTTAAATACAGCTGAAAGTATGTTCAAATTATTAATAAGTAAACTGAGAAATGTGTACGCTGTATGTTTTGTTTGTTTGTTTGCAGGTGAGGACGAGGACCAGTTTGAACAGTTCATGTTGCCTTTGACGGCTGCATTTGAAACTGTTGCTCAGATGCTGAGTACAAACACTTTCAATGAACAGGAAGCTAAGGTGACACACACACACACACACACAAACCCACACACAAAATTAGCCTATTATAAACCACTAACTGTCACTGTCGTCCTTCGCTTTTGTTTCCTGTAGAGGACGCTAGTGGGTTTGGTCCGAGACCTGCGAGGCATCGCATTCGCCTTCAATGCCAAGACGAGCTTCATGATGTTGTTTGACTGGATGTATCCTCTCATCTGTCTCACTCTCTCTCACACACACACACCCACACACACTTTTGTCGTGTTCATCCTCTTCCATCTGAGCAGTTTCCTGAACACACACCTGCAGATACCCCGCCTACATGCCCATTTTACAGCGCGCCATCGAGCTGTGGTACCACGACCCAGCATGCACCACGCCTGTCCTCAAACTCATGGCCGAGCTCGTCCACAACAGGTGAAGACGCTCAGTGACGCCTCACTGAAGGTCACATGATCAGACTCGCGGCTCGTTAACTGGATGTCACTCTTATATTCTTCTTCTCCTCAGGTCTCAGAGGCTCCAGTTTGACGTGTCGTCACCAAACGGCATCTTGCTGTTCAGAGAAACCAGCAAGATGATCACCACCTACGGTGAGTTCACCAAAATAAAAGTCCTCTTTTCCGTCCTGTAATGTGGACAGGAAATACTTAAACATTCAAATAAAAACTTGCACGTACTGGATTATCGCTGAGCTTTTTATAATTAATTTATCAATGCCTCATTTTTTAAAAATGTGTTACTTGATCTTATATCTGAAGGTGCATTTCTATGGAAACCAAGACATTTGTCAGATTATGAGTTGTTTGGTCCATAAATGGCAGAAAACGTTTCCCAAACTATGAAATGATGATGATGATCTTAAATGTCTGAAAGAAGAAGCTGAAAGATCAGAGAAAAGAGAGAAAAAAATTAATCAAAGTGATTACCAAATCAGTTATCAAGATTGTTGGCAATTAATTTAGTAATCGATTAATAACTGGTCAATCGTTGCAGCTCTAGTTGTTTACATGATGATCATATGTAAGACAGTTTTTGTGGTATAGCTTATTATCATAATAATGTGTTGCATAACTGTATAATTGATCAGCTGAAAGGATATTCATATTCAGTTTCTTCATCTGTTTGTCGTCTTTCTCAGGGAATCGTATTTTGACGTTGGGCGAAGTTCCGAAGGACCAGGTGTACGGCGTGAAGCTGAAGGGCGTCAGCGTGTGCTTCACGATGCTGAAGGCAGTGCTCAGCGGAAACTACGTCAACTTCGGTGTCTTTCGTCTCTATGGAGACGACGCTTTGGACAACGCCCTGCAGACCTTCATCAAACTACTGCTGTCCATCCCTCATAGTGACCTCCTCGTACGTTGCTGGACCTGCATCCCACAGACTTATCATCATCACACCATTAAATCATGTAAAACACAGAGATGCTTTATACGAGTCATTTAGCAACAGCTGTTGACCCTCTCCCTCTCTCTCTCTCTCTGTCGCCCCCTGCAGGATTACCCTAAGCTCAGCCAGTCGTTCTACTCGCTGCTCGAGGTGCTGACGCAGGACCACATGAACTTCATCGCCAGTCTGGAGCCGCATGTCGTCATGTACATCCTGTCCTCGATATCAGAGGGTCTGACGGCGCTCGGTGAGACACCTGCTTGTCACACATGATATCACGTAGTGCGTTACATGTACAGCTGTGGTTAAGTGTTTGTGCGTGTGTGTATATGTTTCAGATACAATGGTGTGCACAGGCTGCTGCTCCAGTCTGGACCACATTGTGACGTACCTGTTCAAACAGCTTTCCCGCTCCACGAAGAAACGACCGGCGCCCATGGCAACGGACGATCGCTTCCTGCACATCATGCAGCAGCATCCGGAGATGATCCAACAGGTGAGACGCTGCATCCGGAGCAGCAGCAGAAATTGAGATAAGAGGCGGTGTAGGTTAGCAAAAATCTAAACAAAAACCAATGACTACATTTCTGTTTGTTATTTTATGGTTAATGGAAGTTTCTGATTTGTTCAAACTTCATTCAGTATTGGTTGTGCTGCTGATGTAAACATCACTTTAGCAGCTTTCACACTAAAAGTCCTCAACTTCTTTAATGTGACCGTTGTGCAGATGTTGTCCACCGTTCTGAACATCATCATCTTTGAGGACTGTAGGAACCAGTGGTCCATGTCGCGGCCGCTGTTAGGCCTCATCCTGCTCAACGAGAAGGTAAAACACACATGCACACACGCTCTCCTCCTCTTCATCACCATCAGTTACACGTAAACACGTGGGTAATAACACGTGTGTGCGGTGTCGTCCCGCAGTACTTTGCTGACCTGAGGAACAGCATCGTCAACAGTCAGCCTCCAGAGAAGCAGCAGGCCATGCACTTATGTTTCGAGAACCTTATGGAGGGAATCGAGAGAAACCTTCTGACCAAGAATCGTGACAGGTACGTTACTCAGTGTAAAATAAAGAAATTACACAAAAATCTGTGATATCATGAATATTATAGTAGATGAGTTTGTACCCGTGTTTAGACGAGTGACGAGTTTTATCACTGCACTCACATGTATATTATGTAGGGTTGTGAAATTCTGGGGGTTTTCAAAATCGGGCACTTTCCACTTGTGGGGATTAACAGGAATAAAGTGGATATTTTCAAAATTGAAGGTCGGGAACTTTAAATATAATGTAATAATAATAATCTTGGCTTAAACAATCTGGTTTGATTCAAATAATACTGGTCAAAATCACTGAATTGGGTATGGGACAAATAAAAATCCTATATAAAAATGTAAATGTAAAAATACAAAAAAGAATAATCTTTGGGCTGTTTATGTCCTTTTTTAGGAGAACAATATTTGTTGCACAGAATTACGCCTTTGAAATGACAAATTGTTGTTAGCAGCTTCATAGTTCATAAATGGTCTAAAATAATTGTATCGGACTAATATTGGTATCAGTAGATACTTGGTTTTGTGATATCCGTATCGGACACAAAAAAGTGGTACCATGCCATCCCTAATCACAGCACAATGAAAGTATTAATCATTCATAAAATTCTGCTCACAAATGAATCTGCGTCATTTTTTCATGCCTGCTCATGACAAAACAAAATGCTTATATTTGTATATGACACTATATGAAATGTATAGTTAAGTTTCTTTAACTGCCAAGAAAAGTTTCCAATTTTGAATATTCCCAAAAAATTACGGAATTTACTGGCAATTTTGCACCCCTTTGCAACTGTATATGTATGTGTCACTTTAAAGCTCTGATGGTGGACATGCCTGGCGCCTGTTGCTTTTATGTTATATGTTCGCTTCGTTTGGATAATGAACCGTTTAAAGGTCTAATGTGTACAGTTTAGGTGGAATTATTTTAATTTTGTCAGAAATTCATGGTAAAATAATTATACTAAAAATCCTTTAATCACTTGATTGTATGGATTATTGTTTTATTGTACACGTCACTGTGTGTGTGTGTGTGTGTGTGTGTGTGTGCGCGCGCAGGTTCACTCAGAACTTGTCGGTGTTCCGACGGGAAGTCAACGACAGCATGAAGAACTCGACGTACGGCGTCAACAGCAATGACATGATGAGCTGACATTCCACACCGCAGAGTCTCCCCACGCCGCAGACAGAGCCCCGCCCCCTCCCTCGCCCCACCTCCTCCGTCTTTGCATCAGCCTGGCCCCACCTCCTTCCTTCCTTCCCCCCCTCGGGCCCGGATGCCCAGGGATCACCCCCTCCTCCTCCTCCTCCTCCTCACCTGGATACATGACGTAAGGGAGCGTTGATCACATTCAGCGGATTGCCCCGCCCACTGCCCTGCCCCGCCCTCTCACTCCCGCTCTCCTCATCCTTTTTGATATAAGCATATATAAATATATACAGATCTATTTTAAAGCCTGTCTGACAGAAGGGGGCGCATGTGTGAGGTGAGTGTTCAGAGGGGGGAGGGGCGTGGTCAGGCGAGGAACACCGGTAACCATAGTAATCTGCTTCTGCCCGCCTTGTATAGACGAACACAGAAAAACAAAAAAAACACGTGTACATTTTTTTCGTAACATTTTGAACAATGTTTATAAAAATGATCGAGTTTAAAAACAATGATGAGTCGAGGAAAAAAAAACAAAAACAAAAACCGTGTGATTGAGCTTTTTACAGTGTAGTGAGTTAGTGCTGCTGTCTGTCTGCGAGGGCGGGCGAGGGGCGTGGCCACAGGTACACACACTAACACAACGGGAGAGTCAGAGCAGCCATGTTGTACATTTTTCTCAGTCTCTGGTTTATAGTGATGTAAATAGTCACATGACCCCCACAGCAGCGGGTGGGCGGGATTTAAAGGGACAGTTCTGTTATTTATCGCCCGACGTCCTCTTCTCGTCACGTCCTGATTCTGACTCTGAGTCTCCTCATCAGTAATCATTTACAAATTGATTTATTTAAATTTGAAGATGGAACATTTAAGTCATTTAAAACTAGAGCTGACTCAATCAATCAATACATTGTTTAAATCTTGTTTAAATCTTTTTTGTTTGGGACCATAAAAGCTGATCAAACATCAATGACAGGGAAAAAAAACCCACCATAAATTTCTCACGTTTTTCACTACAAATTACTGAACTTATTAAAGCACTAGTTGTTAAGTTTTTTTGTGTATTTGTATAAGGTACTGACACATGATCAGCACAGGGGGGCGCTCACAGCGCAGTCAGTGTCGACTGCGTCAGTATCTTATACAACCACACTTTAAGAAACCTGAACTATCCCTTTTAATATGTTGTTTCCTACAGTTATTTATTGAATAATGTGAGAATTTTTCTCCGACATCACTTTTCAGAAAATTGCTTGATCGTTCTCTGTGCGAGTCAGACTCATCTGTCCATCGTTAGACCACAGCGAGCGTTTTGGGACATCACAGTTTTACCAATGTTTTCCGTGAAACGCTCCCGTCGCTGTGACAACCTGATCTGTACCATAAACCCAGTGTCTTCTATGCCTGTGCGAAGTACAGCCACTTCCTGTCTAAACCCTAATCTTAATCCCTGAAACAGCCTTTGTAACAGGAAGTAGCTGCACTTCTGCTTTGTAGAACAAATCAGGTTTCCGGTACAGACCAGTTTGCCATACTCGCTCTTTCAAGAGTTGTATTCTCTCCCCCGGAGCCAGAATGGACACAATGACATCATTTCCTTTTAAACCTCCCGTCCGGCGTCCGTCCGTCTGCCTCCTTCAATCAAAAGCAAGAACGCGAGACCTGCAAAGTTTTCGTGTTCACACACTTGCTTGTCTCCACGCGGCGATTGACGTGTAAGCAACATGGTCACGGCTACATTTTCCCCTCTGGTAGGCTGGCGTGCAGTTTCCACCATTTTGTTTACACTCTGGATTCCTTGGACCAGGTCTTGGGACGGCCCCGCCCCCTCGTAGGTCCTGCGGTGGAGTCCTTTTGGTGTGTGTGTGTGTGTGTGTGTGTGTGTGTTTGTGTGATGTGGCATCTCATGGTGCTTGTGATGAAGCTCAAACAGTCCAAGTCTGTGAACACTGATGATGATGATGATAATGGTGGCGTCGTCCTACTTCCTGGTCGTCTGAGCTCCTCTGAAGGAATCCCCTGGAGATTATTGATCAATCGATTGATTGGCAGATGTCAGAAGCAGGAGACGAGTGTATTAGCAACTTGTGTTACTCTCGACAATGTCGCTGCTAACTGTTTGTGACAACTAGCTCATCTCTAACGTGTCGGCGCTCGCAGACGCCGCTTCCCGAGTCCTGATGTTTGTGTTCTGATGTGAATGTGTTGGGTCCATAGAGTGAGTAGCTGTTTGAGTTGTTTGGATGTCTGCTACATTATAGTGTCAGCATTGTGACTGCAAATAAACCTCATTGATTTTTAAACTGCCGCTTCTCTCCGTTTCCTTCATGTCACATGACACACACACACACAGGTCACCATCCATCCATCCTCTTCCGCATATCTGAGGTCGGGTCGCGGGGACAGCAGCTTAAGCAGAGAAGCCCAGACTTCCCTCTCCCCGGCCACTTCGTCCAGCTCTTCTGGGGGAATCCCAAGGCGTTCCCAGGCCAGCTGAGAGTGAGTCCCAGTTTGTCCCCAGGGCCTCCTCCCAGTGGGTCACCACACAGGTCACCTGACTGTTAAAACTAGGGTTGACGACGTGTGCTGCCTCCCCTTTACGTCGGAAGTCGAAACTGGGAGTGACGTCTCCTCCGAGTTGAGAAGTCGGAAGAAACCAGGGTTACAATGTATCTCAGGTTCACAACTGTAAGCATTTGTAGTTGATAATAACGCTCTATATGGAATTCTGCTCACACAAACAGTGTAGCAACAGAACTAACTAGCAATTAACAGTAAAAGTCGCAGCCTTCTCGAAATCCTACGTATGATTTTTCAAGTTGGAAATCGGAGTCTGGAGGAGTCACTTTGACTTCCGACTACAACTGAAACGCACAAATACGCTGCCGTTACATAAACAGTGAGTCCATGTCGATGCCTCCACGTCGTATTTATGACATCGTAAGTGTAAAGTTTTCAGAAGCTCCAATTTTACAAGTTGTGACATTTTCACAGGCATTAAAAAAAAAGGTGAAGTACATCATTTTTTTTTCATTCATTTATTTTGTGGATGCTAATATGTTGTAACTTTAGTATAGATGTTATATTGCATGTAATATGTTGTATTACATGACACATTTACATTTTCTTCACCCAAAAGGTGATTTATGACAACTGAAGTTTGAGGAAGATTTTTTTTGTCTATGAGTTTGGAACTGTTATTTTCTTGATTTATTCTTCCAGTTGGCATTTTTAGATTTTTTTTTTCTACTTGACATGCAGTATTGTTGCCTAGCAACTGTCCTCACAACCTTACCTTTTGAACTCCAGGTGTATCAGGTTTAGAAACTCGTACATGTTTTCTTTAATTCCAAGAATCTATGACAATATTGCAGATTATCCTTTCCATACAGTGCAGGTGATGTTAGTTTTATTTAAAACCACATTGTAATGTTTCAGTAACAACATGGATGTTGGTTTATGCCAGCTAACTTAATCTATACATTTCTGTTTTGGAAATGTGAATGTGAAGTTTTGTTTATTTTCAGCCATTTAAAATGGCTTGTTTGCACTGATTAGAAAAATATCTTGTTATAACAAGAGAACAACCCGAGGCCCCAATAAAGTAGTTTGTCCTTCTGACCTTAGACATAAGGTAATAAGACATAAGGTGTCTTAACACTGTCAATCAGGTAAAATGTATCTGACTCTTTATTTGTTTTCAAACATGTAAATTCGGTGTTGAACAAAAAAACACGATTGGCACAAAAACACTTTCTGGTGAAAAACTGCAGAGATGACGATCAAGAAAAAAGAAACAAAATTTAAAAAAAATTTTTTTTAAATGAAATTTAAATAAAAATGTTCATCAGTTCATGTTTCTGTTGTTCCAGCAGGGGGGGCACTGCTGCGGTGAACTCTGTGGGTCGGGTCATGGCTGGTTTAGTTGGACGTTAACTCTTCCCGCTTTTGGACTTGTATACGACGTCGTTGTAACCTTCTCTGTTTCGGGCGATCTCGATGGCAAAAAACTGGATCCTGGTGGCTGCGATCAGAAACACGAAAAAAGTTGAAGTGTCAAACTGGAAGTAAGGAATAATAATATTGCAGTACTTAAAAATCGTTAAAAATAATTCCCGTTTGACACTGTAACAAATATATTTCAACGTACCAAACACTGTATTTTCTTCTGTGTAATCCTTCTCGCAGTCCAGACGTAGTAACGTGCCGTAGTTAAAATCTTGGACCACACCTTCAAACTGGTTACAGAACGGACGCCACCTCTGCAATCAAACAAGAAAAATAGTGTTCATACCAAGCTACAATGCTGTCCCGCTCGCCAACGTAGAGTCCTTGTGATTTATTTTCAAGTGGCACAAGGGGGTGCTACATCTTTCTCTGTGATTTACAATTGTCTTATTTTCGGATTCTCATTTTTCACAGAATTCTGTGTCTCAGTCTGCAATGCTCCTGACCAAAATTAAGTTTCAAGCACATTTTTAATTTCGAATATTCTGGTCAGGATTATCATGACGGGAAAAACACAGGCAATCAAACTCGAAAATATCGGCATCAAAATAATGTTTAAACTTAAACTAAACAGCAATATGTTAGACTTTCATGCTACTTTTTCTTTTTTAAGAATATTTCTTTTTTTTTTTTTTTTAAAATGCCTATTTTTTTAAATACCATCTAAGTCACGCTCCAAACCAGTGCCAAAGTGACTTAGTGCAATGGTTATGTTTTAAATGAGTTTTGATGACCTTGCGGCACTGACAGAAACACGCCACTGGAGGGTGACAGTGAGCTCCCTCACCTCTTTAGCGTCATCAGATTTCAGATCGTCCACGTTCAACACTTTTATGTCGAGCTCTTTGAAGGACTCTCTGAACGACGAGTAGATTTTGTCGTCGACCTTCGTCAGCTTCAGGAACTTTGGATCCACTGATGAAATGAGCTGCAGACACAAGAGTTTCATTACTACTATAGATTCAGTCCAAACTATGGGGGCGCTATACACTCACGCTCGCTCATCCTCCACATGAGGATTGTAAGGGGCGCTGGTGCCTAATCCCAGTTGTCAGAGTGAAAGGCAGGGTACATCCTAGACAGGTCACCAGTCCATCCCAGGGCCACATAGAGAAAACAACCATTCACTCTTACACTCACACCTACAGGCACTTTAGAGTGTATATTTGGCCTAATCCCCAAATCTGCATGTTTTTGGACTGTGGGAGGTGTTTAGATTGTCCAAGTTGCCTAATTTTAATAACAACGTGTTGGTAAAAGGTAAATGGCAGTGAAAAACAGTGAACCTCTTACATTGAAGTAAACCTCGGCGTGATTGTAAGCCTTCATCGCCCACATGGCTTCCACTCGGGACTGAAAAAAGAAAAAAGAAAAACTCAAAACACTTATCAGACAAAAGATGTTCGAGCGAGTAAGTTAGCGCAAATGATTCTAAGAGGAGTTATGAAGCCGTGATGCTGTTGAGACAAACTGGTGAAAAATCAGCTAAAAAACCGCGAATTATTCAATTAAAACATCAATAAATTGGTGTCACCAAATCGATAATCGTCTCCTCCTGAGCACAAACTGAAGAAATGTGTAGAAGGAAATTATAGGAAGGAGGACAACTTTGGACTGTGTTGAACTTTCAACCCCGCCTGTAGAGGGCAGCATTGCAGCTCTCGGGGTACAAGTTTTAAATTACGTTGTGATGTTATTAATCAAGTGAGACGTAAGTCAATTTTCTTATAAGCTGTTTCTCGAGTTTCCCTGATTATGACAGTGATGAAAATAAATGCCAGCCACTTACGTCATTTCCGTAGGCTTCTGCAGGCAGAGATAGCGCATGCGCAGCTGCCGTGGCGCCCTCCACCCCCTGAAAACATAAACACATACACAATCGCACAGTTATACCCACAGTGTGTGTGTGTGTGTCACGATGAACACATGAAGTGACGCTATGAAACATCCCCTGGATGTTTTGATAACATGTGCCTTTTCGTTACAACCGTGACGTCACAGCTGACCGTCTACACGTGCTTCCTTCTCGGCTAATTAGCGTTAGCAGATTCGGCTAACTCCCGTGCTTCCGTTTTTGTTTCACTCGGTTCTTTTCGGTCTTAGGTCGCTGTAGCGTCTTTGTTGAAGCAGCGAACATGTCGAATGCGTGTGAAAAATAGTCTCAGTCACGGTTTGTTTTCAGTTCTCACCAGAGAAGCCAACAAGTCCTCCGTCGCCATGTCCGCAACCAAAGATCATCTCAATCCAGATGAGTCACTCCTATTAGGTATAGACGCAAACGCATGCGCTCTGACTTCCTGCTTAGACTAGCGTAATAAAATACCAAACTACCGAACAGAACGATTTGTTTCACAATAACACGTCACTAGTGTCGAAGCTTATAAATATGGAAACGCCGTACTAGATGCTCAACTTAAACATCTCCCAACAACGGTTTAACTCACTGACGCGCCTCCTATCGGTTTGTTACATTGACAAACCCTTAATCTTCAAACCGAAGTGAACTATCTTGATTTTTAAGGAAATACTCTTTGTGCTCAAATGTGACGTCACGTTTTAAAGGGCCATTGAAAGCCTGGTTTAATGTTATTGATTACATTGTTGGGTTGTTTTTTATAATTTTGTTTTCTTTTCTTTTGTTATGTTACTTGAAACGTAAATATCCAAAAAAAAAAAACTTGTTTTATTTTTTGTTACTAGATTTAATTTAGATTTTCTTTTTTATTTAACCCTTCTGTTATGTTAGTTTTAAATATTATTTTGGCTTCCCTAAAAATAGCTTTGTTTTCATAACTATGAAACTGTAATTTCTTTTGGTCAAATCGTGAAGTCACCATAATAATAATAATAATAATAATAACAGTAATAATAACAATGCAGTTGCATATTTTCATGTAATATTTCCATACATTTCAGTTAATTACAAAAATCATCCAAATATTGTCTTGGCATGACAATACAGCAAAACAAAATCAACACAATATATTAATTATAATTATGTTGATATTAATTTTTAGGATTTTCTTGATGAGAACATTATGCAATGTCATAATTCATAGAAACAACACAGCGGGTGGTTGTTTCCTCCTCTCCTCTCCTCCTCTGTCTCGGGTGGGTTGTGGGTTGGTCACAGCAGCACCAGTCACATCACACAGCACCACCTCCTCCTCCTCCTCCTCCTCTTCCTCCTCCTCCTTCAGGCGTCACCGTCTCTCTCCTGGATGTTGATCCGTGCAGAGGGAGCTCTCCTCGGCCGCTGCCTGTCATCCATCCATCCATCCTTCGCTGTGTGGAGGTAAGAGACCCCGCTTCCTTCTCTCCATCAACAACGACGAGGCGACAAATTGACGGCATTTGTCTGCGTTTAGCGCGGGATTTCAGGGGGCGACGTTTGTGGGTGGGGGTTTTTTAAGTCGTGCGGCCGCCGACGCACTTCACCTTCTTCTTTGATCGCGGAGGCCACATGATGATGATGATGATGATGATGATGATGCTGATGCTTCACCACCATCATCATCATCATCAGATCCTCATCTGCAGGTTGAAACGTGATCAATACTCTGTTCTATTCTCGTCCATGTTGGTCAGAAACACAGAGAAAATTGATTTAAAACCAAAAATGCAAACAGAAAGAACAGCATTTAGGACCATAAACTGATTAATCTGCGGAGCATTTTCCCCTCACTTAAGTCTATTAAATAAAAGAAAATATACACTGACATCCTGAAAAACGTTTATTTGTGACCAGTTAGCCTAAAACTCAATAACTAAACAGGTTAATCATCTACCAATCAGTGTATTAATTACTTTTATTTAAATGTAGATTTTTGCCATTGACCATTTATTACTTATTTATGTACATTTATGCAGAAATGTAATAAATATCACTAAATGGTATTTCTTCATCCAAAAGTTTATTTGACAAAGTTGAGTTTTTACTTTAATCTGTTCCAGTGTTTAACACTTTATGATAATATACTACAATACATATGTGTGTATACGTTTTTCATCACTTTAAATTAAAAAAAATGACTGTTTTTGTAGACTTAAAATAAGCCTTTTATTTGTACTTAAGTAAAGAGTTTTACTTTATGGAGGCTGTCATGTTAGACTGCCATGTTTCTACGGTAGCCTGAACAGACAAACCAGCCAAAACGTGTTATTACGTGGTGGAAGTGTACCACGCAAATGTGCAAAACCAATGTCCTTTCTGATCTGCAAAGGCCACCGTAGTTCCATAACGTGCTTGGGAAAAGCAACAATGAGCAGAGGTGCCTTTCATTTATTGCAATCTGCTGTGTCGCCATTAGATGTCACTAATTCTCACACACTGGACCATTTAATATTTCATTTGTACATTAAATTTAACTCAAAATATTGAAATTCACTGCTGTGCAGACCCCAAATGCAGACTGGAGAGACAGACAGACCATTAGTGTTGACTAATACATGTTCAAATTAAGAATATTTCTCCATCATTTGTTGATTCAACTTTCATATTTTATCAGATGGAGGGAAAAAAAGGAAAACAGGTCAAACAAGTCGGCCAAAATAATCGTAATCAAATATCCGACACCTGCTGTGCTGACTTCTAAAGGTCGGTCTCTAATTTAGATCCCGTTCCTCAAAGCAGCAGCTCTGTGATGATAACGGAACTTTTCCAAATAAGATATGAATTCTAAAACTCTTCATATCCTCTTGTAACATTTATTCCTGTTTCATCTGTAGCTTTTTTGTTAATTATCCTAAAATGAAACACTAAAGGCAAAGCTGCTTTATTTGTAAAGCAACTGAGGGACAAAAAAAAAAGAAATCAATACAAGGTTGTAAATCCAATCCATAACAATTTCTTAAAAAGAGCATTAATGGCATTAAAGGATGAAGATGAGCACAAAGAGGATTACAAAGTAAAAAGATAAAAAAGATCAAATTAAAGCTTAAAGTTGGATAAAGCTAAATAAATACAAATTATGTAAAATAAATATGTAAAAAACATATGCTGTTTTCACTTTGTTTGGATTTAAAGTTTGGTAGCACTATAGCACTACAATTATGAAGCATACTGAACTGAAATGATGAGTCAGTTTTGATAACTGCTTAATTATTTATTATCAAAAGTTCAGCTTCCATCCCTTTAGCATCAGGCTGAAGTAGATAATTGTTTGTTTTGATTTAAACATTTGCAAATAATCCACCGTCTTTAACTTTTCACAGGTTTAAATCAAACAAATAATCTTTCAGGTACAGAATGAATCAGGAGGTAAAACTGAATCATCGCGTCAGACGTGTTCAAAACAACCACAGTCGACCAAAGTGCTGAAAAGGTTTTAAATACATGATAAAATAATATGAAAAGCAGAAAATACAAAAGGTTATAAAAAAAATATTAACGCCGATAAAAGTAAAAATACACAATACCAGATGAAATGAAGGTTTCAAACTCAGTCTGTATGAATACATCATAGAACAATTTCATTAACCGAAAAAAAATATTCTGTATAATTCTGCACATGTACTCCATCACTGTCAACTGTATTTAAACCCTGTGTGTACTAATGGAACACACACACACACACACACACACACACACACACACACACACACACACACACACACACTGAGCTCAGCTCATTGTCGTTAAAAGCTCTAAGTGATGAGACTCGGGCAGCAGAGCACTCAGACGACTGCCGGTCACATGACCAGTCACTCCTCAGACACTCAAACAGCCACTGGACAAAAGTCACTGAGTACATTTACTCGACTACACCACACTCGGCGACGTGTACTTTATCAGAGTATTTCTACATCGCAGCATTTTCCCGCGTTCTACTTTTTACTACATTTAACTGACAGATACTGTCACTGTTACTCAGCTTGAGAGGAAAAGCTGATAAATGATCAATAAAGTGTCTTTAAGCAAACGTCTGATGACCTGAGAGGCCTCGTCGATCAATACTTGAATCAATACTTCACTGATACTTGGTGGCGCCAAGTTGTGTCAGACCTTCAAAGTAACCAGGAGGATTTAGATGTTGGGCTGTGGCTTTCACACGTGTTAATGAAATCTATAATATCTAAACAAAAAATGAAAATAAATGAAATATTTTTTGTGATTTAAATAATAAAAGTAGTATTTTTTCGTTTTGCATCTAACATTTACTCACTAAGTTCTGTGTTCAGAGACACAGACCCTACAATAGTGAAGCCAATAATGAAGTCTCTGAAAACTGTATTCACGTGAGCGTCCACTAGGTGGTGACTCCAACAAGTTGTTGTTGTTTATATGTGTTAATGTAAACCCAGTATCTAAAAAAATTAAATATTGTAATTTTAATAATAGTATCATATACAGTATATGTTATTATGTTTTGCTATTGCTACATAGCTACTGTGGGCATAAGCAACTATTTATGTAAAATTATCTTATTAGTTTAGCTTAGCATCAAACTTCACTAACTTAGTTTCATTACATTTGTATCGAGTGTCCATCAGGGGGCGACTCCACTAGTTCGTATACACAGGTTGATGTTGATGAAAACTCTAACATCTAAAAAAAAGCGAAATATTGTTGTTTAAATAATAAACTTATGATCTATGGTATATGTCAGTTTTTGCTACTGCTACATAGCCACTGTTAGCATTGGCAGCTATTTGCATGCAATGATGTGAGTTTAGCATCAAATTTTATTTACTTAGTTTTCGTGTTTTAGTTTAAGTTGAGTTTAAGTAAAGACAAAGTGCAGACTCTAAAAACTGTATTCATTTGAGTGTCCACCAGGGGGCACCTTGTTCAGTACTATAAAATTAGCCCATGTCACTTGATTTATGACAGTAGTTAACCTTTTGCAGAGAAGTTCATGGTCTCAATTACTAGTTTCAATGAGGTCCAGGTGATACTAGGACCTGATAGTGACTTTGTTAATTGTTGCGTAGCTGAGTTTTCTGTATCCGTGACCATGTGTTTGCTTAAAGGAACATAAAACATTACAAAAACCACTTTAAAAAAGTTGAGAAAGGGCCCAGAACAGATCCTTGAGGTTCTCCACTGGTTAAAGACTAGAGCAGACATTCATGAGTGAGTAGAGAGAGCAGACATGGATGAAGCTATCAAAGCTTATCAACATCATCCAGTTTTATCTCAAAAAAATGAAATATTGTTTTGCTACATAGCTAATGTTAGCATTAACAGCTATGTGAAATGGTGTGCGGTTTTTCTCACTATGTTTACTCACCAAGTTCTGTTTTCAGGCTCTACATAAGTGAAGCCATTGTTGAAGTCTCTGAAAACTGTATTCTCTTGAATGGCCATCGGGGGCGATGTCACTGGTTTGTATGCAAGGCTGTTAGAAATTAGCCTACATTTTAGTTGATTTACAACATCAGTTAACATTTTCCACATGAGTACATGGTCTAAATCACTGGTTTCAACAAGGTCGAGGTGACACTAGGACTTGCTAGTGACTTTGTCAGTAGTTGTGTAGCTTAGTTTTGTGTAACTGTGTATACACGACTTTGCTTAAAGGAGAATAAATGTTATGCCAAACACTCAAATTTGAGAAAGTTTAAGGGACTAATTAGCAGGCAAAGACTAAACTTAATTTTTTCTCTTGGGCCCAGAACAGATCCTTGAGGTTCTCCACTGGTTAAATCAGACTAGAACAGACTGTCTCGACTGAGATGAGAACATAGATGGTTACAGCTGTTGTAGCTTATCAGCACCATCCAGTTTTATCATGAAGAGTGGAAATAGAAAAGAAAACACTTAGCAGCACTAATAGGATTAGAGGCTTCTCCTCAGAGAATCGTGAATACGTTCCTCACAAGTGTACATTAACTTCATAGTGGACCTCAGTGGATTTGCAGATGAAGACATATTGGACTTTGATGCATTAATCTGAGAGTTTGGCGGACATCCTCCATCTGACAGGTCTGTACTGTAGACGGTGATGACGGTGCTGTTGAGGACGATGTTTAGCAGAGACAGTGTCTCTTTCTTGTCTGGTTCTGTGAGGGTGAGACGTGATGATATTTGATGGTTAGAAACGGAGCGAGGGAGGGGAAGGTGAGCAGCTCCCGTCTCGGTTTTGTTGATTCTCCGGAGGGAGGAGTGTAACCACAGCAGTAACCGTCGAGGACTGGCTGGGCGTCGGCCCGGCTGGGCGAGCTGATAAACAGGAGAGGGAGGGGAGAGGAAGACGAAGGGTGAAGCAGATGAAAGCTGTTGGAGGTTCAGAGGAAGTGGGGATTTTTTTTGGTGGAGGATATCCTTGGCTGAGCCTCTAATGTTGTTTAGGTACAAGGTGCGTTTCC
Organism: Brachirus orientalis; assembly: GCA_016785285.1. NCBI lineage: Eukaryota > Metazoa > Chordata > Actinopteri > Pleuronectiformes > Soleidae > Brachirus > Brachirus orientalis. Next base: position 2,789,206 of record JAFBJR010000086.1, read on the forward strand.
TGTGACACACACACACACACACACACACACACACACACACACACACACACACACACACACACCTCCACCATCCGTTCCCTGAGGAGACTCTGGTAACATCCAGGCCTGAATCTGATTCTCAGGCTTGTTTTACACTCAGTCTCCTTGTCCCTGTCATCACCCGCCTCTCCCCCCCGAGGGACCAATGTCTCTATGTCTGAAAAACAATCGTTTATTCAGACCAGGGTTTTTTGTTTGTTTTTTTAGCTTCAAAATAAAAAAACCCAGGTCTGATTTAATTTCATTTTACTAGAGAAACATGATGGAAACTGATGCAGTACAATTTTGAGATACTTTATTTTCTGCGGTGTCTTACTTTTATAAAGAAATGCTGTAGCCTACATTTTACTGTGTCTGACAGCTTTATTTTTAATTTAAGAGGCAAAAAAAAAAAAATTGTAACATAAGAGTTGGGGTTTTCAACGTTGTTTGACAAAAACATTTTTTTGTCATATTTCAAACAGGGGGTGGGGGTCAGGGGGCGCTACAGAGCTGATAGTAATCTACTACTAAGATATACTGTATGTATTTAGGGGTGGGGGTGATGTTGTGTGACTTTTGTGACACCAAGTATTGGTTTTTAACACGTATTTTTTAATTGATGTTACAATAAATATTAAACTTTTTATGCATTAGCATAAAAAAATCAATTAATGTTTCAGTCCACTAGATGGTGCCAAGGGCTCACTCTTATACTAGACCTGTTGTGAGAGTATATCACAATATATGACTTCGCAAATACTTTTTTTAGTATTTTGCAATATCGTGATAATATCGTATCGTGGTGTCTCTGGCAATTCCCACCGCTAATATAAATAAACTCTGTACTTCCAAACCCTGGGACAGGTGCCGTGTGTTTTTAATGGAATATG